>JASAOG010000108.1:1870000-2404240 GCA_030265305.1 Biomphalaria pfeifferi | reverse complement strand
TTGTTTGTTTTTTTGGGGGGTGGGGGGACGGGGAAGCAATAGGTTGGGGGGGACGGGGAAGCAATAGGTTGTAATGTTATTTCTTTGGGAAATAGTTGAAAATTTATTTATATATTTTAAAATTTATTTTGTGTGTAAAGGTACACAGTTATTCAATATCTTTTTTAAGGCTCTTATACTCTATGAGATTCATTCACACGGTTCTCTCACTTCCTGTCTCTCTCTTTCTCATTCTCGCTTCTCCATCTCTCTCTCCATCTCTCTCTATGTCTTTCCATCTCTCTCTCTTTTTCTGTCCATCTCTCTCTTTTCTGTCCATCTCTCTCTTTTTCTGTCCATCCTCACTCTCTCTTTCTGTCCATCTCTCTCTTTTTCTGTCCATTTCTCTCTCTTTTTCTGTCCATTTCTCTCTCTTTTTCTGACCATCTCACTCTCTCTCTCTTTCTGTCCATCTCTCTCTTTTTCTGTCCATTTCTCTCTCTTTTTCTGTCCATCTCACTCTCTTTTTCTGTCCATCTCACTCTCTTTTTCTGTCCATCTCACTCTCTCTTTCTGTCCATCTCTCTCTTTTTCTGTCCATCTCTCTCTCTCTTTTTCTGTCCATTTCACTCTCTCTCTTTCTGTCCATCTCTCTCTTTTTCTATCCATTTCTCTCTCTTTTTATGTCCATCTCACTCTCTCTCTTTCTGTCCATCTCTCTCTTTTTCTGTCCATTTCTCTCTCTTTTTCTGTCCATCTCACTCCTCTTTTTCTGTCCATCTCTCTCTTTTTCTGTCCATCTCACTCTCTTTTTCTGTCCATCTCACTCTCTCTTTCTGTCCATCTCTCTCTTTTTCTGTCCATTTCTCTCTCTTTTTCTGTCCATCTCACTCTATCTTTGTGTCCATCTCACTCTCTTTTTCTGTCCATCTTTTTCTTTCTTAACATTTCTCTCTCTCTCTCTTGCTCGGTCTCAATCTTGTTTATCTTTTCTTCTTTCTCACTCTCGCGTTCCTCTGTTTCCGTCTGTCCGTCTTAGAAAACTAAATAAATGTTAAGAGTGTTCTGGGCAGTTAACCCTCCAAGGACACTGATCTAACCCAATAACTGAGCAACATCCGTTCTTTCTAATGGACCCACTGGATCAGTTGAACGCATTTATATGGATTGGGTTGGGGAGAGGGCCTCCGAGAGGAGGCATTCTTCCAACTGTCTGATAAAATGAAGGAGAATTAGTCCGTTGAGTTGAGCCTCTATTGACCGGACAGAATAGACCAGGGTGTCAATCTTGAAGCAATCAGCTGATTCTTTTGGACCCGGTTCTATGTGAATCATCGCTAGAGTCGTATCGTGAGTGTGAGTGAATTAAGAGAGGGGAGACTGTGATGACTGATTAAGTTGATGGTTGGTAATGTTGATGGTTGATAACATCACGCTTAATGGTGATTCTGATTCGCTCTTTTTTTTATAATGTTTGGCATTTAAAAAAAAATCATAACAGAAATGTTTATTTTTTTTGTTATGTCCCAATAAACAAAAACAATGAGAAAATAATTATCAATAGCAACAATACTATACAACAATTTTACATTTTGTGAAAAGATAAAGAAAGGAGTTTGTGTTATACAAAACTCGTAGGCTGCTTCTGTGGGTCCGTTTATAAACATTGCAGTTGAAAGAGAAGTTTTGATAATTTCTAGCATACACTATTGGATAGTTAACGCAAACTCACTTACTAGTAATCGCTTTCCCACTAGCTGGTAGTCACTAACCCACTAGCTGGTAGTCGCTAACCCACTAGCTGGTAGTCGTTAAGACACTAGCTGAAAAATAAGTTTCCACCCTCCAGCTTCAGCATTTGTTTTTTCTGATTTTTTTTTATTCTTCTTCTCCAAGGTCCAGCATTTTTGTATGAGTAGCTGTGTGCGTGTGTGTGTATATGAGTATCTGTGTGCGTGTGTATGTGTATCTGTGAGCGCGCGCGTGTGTGTGATTTTGTTTCTCTCTTTGTTTGACTTTGTTTGTCATTAACGTAACTGTCATTGTTGGCATTTGTCCCTGCCACTGCGTCATTACTCAATCTGACAGTTGTTTGATCCTTGTCTCTCTTTTTATTTTAATGGCGCAGGAGCTGGTGGTGTGTGCGGGGGGGGGGGGGGAGGGGGTGCCTGTTTTTAATTGCAGTTTTCTCCTCCTGAATATTCCTCTTCTCTGTCTAACAGCGCGTGCCTTCAAAATGTGTGTGTGTGTCTGTTTCAAGATTTATGACTTTCCACACAGAATAGAACTCAAACAGTATCCTCTTGGCGCTGAAACTCGTTACTGACGGACTCATGGTCAACACATAAACGCAAGGGAGCCAGGGTCGGATATTGTGGAAGGGTTGGCGATAAAAGACACGAATAAAAGTCAATCGTCCTCACACATCTAATTTATCCTCTCATTCCTCAGTCCTCTTTTCACTTTGTAGGATAAAAAAAAACAATAACTTCAATGGGGACGATCAAACAGTTTCTTTTTATTTGTAGTCAATACAAACATTAGGACAGAAGGATGAACAGACTTCGTTTCATTCACAGCCTGTCATGTTTACGTGTCGTACAATCTGTTCGTTTCTGGAAACACAATCTCATAGTCCAGAATTGTTTCGGGACTCACTTGTTATCCGTTCCACCAAACTGCCCCCCTTTATCGTCATCTAGAATTAAAACTATATTACTAATAGTTAAACTTAGTTTGTTTTAAATAAGTAAAATATACCTTTCAGACTTTGCAATCTATGCGGCAGATGATGTAATGGCCATCTGTTTCTGTGGCCCACGGTTAACGAGGGTGTCACGTGGCCAGGACAACGAACAACCGCCTTTTGCTTTTCCACAAATACTGTCAGGTAACCATTACAGTCGGGTGGACTCAGAGGGATTCGAACCCGAGACTTCTCGGCTCTGAATTAAAGACAGTTTTGCAAGTACGGACTCGTCGGTAACAAAAATCTTAGACTTCAACAACGTCACTCTCTACACCCCCCCCCCCCATTCCTTTATCTTTGAGTATTGTAACCCCCCCCCCCCCTGTCCCTCTTTTCTATGTAACATCATAACGTTACCATTAGTGGAAGGTAGTCAGGTCTAGGCTTACCAACATACCATGTTTACCTTTCGTGTTTATGTAAATGTTACCAGCTAGAACTAAGTATGGCTGCAACACTCCCGTGTCCTCCTGCCTCCTTTTCTTTTATACATCTGTTCTTATCGTCTTTGTCCTCCCTCCCCCCCCCCCCTCTCTCTCTCTCTTCAGGGTCTCTCCTTGTTTCCATCTCAAGTCAATAACAATTGTATCGACTAGCGCCCCCCCCCCCCTCCGTCCTTATACCACAGCGACATCTACACAGCGACATCTACACAGCAACATCTACACAGCTCAATGCACCTGCAAAACACGTGGTTGGTAAAACAAAAACTTGGAAGGGGAGGGAACAAAATGACCAAACGTAAAGAGATGATTTCCCGCCATGACAGTTTTTTGTTTTTGTTTTTAATTCCATCTTGCAGGAGAGCGAAAGGGAGAGAATGCATTGTGAGAGACGGAGCCAGGGCCATAAAGTCGGAAGCACTTTGTAGACAACAACAATAAACTTTTCCCTACAGAGGAGCCACAAACACCGGGGGCTGTGTGCACCGAGAGAAACGCCCCCCCCCCCCTTTTTTTTCCCGATCCCCTCCCCCCCAGACCGAATTATTTTTTTTTCTTTTTAACACCCTGCAAGCCGTCTGAAGAACTCGGGCTCAGAAAGTCTTGACCTCACTTTGATATCCTGCTAGCGTAATCCCTGGAGAGTGGGATACACCCCTGATGGGATACTCCCCTGATTTCAGGTCTGGATAAGGCTCGTGATGTTATCTTTATTCTGCAGACTTTAGTGTTCTATTCAATGTTTCAGACATAAACTCGTGAAATTAATCGTACAAATAAACTCTGTCAGCTATACGCAAAGTTTTGTCATCGGAGCTCAGTTGTAGCGAGTGTGGAACAAAGACTCATTTATGTCTCAGACCTTCACCTACTAGACGATACAGCTCGAAAACTTACTCTGAGCTGAAGAAGAAACAGACAGCAACGCTGTATAGTGAATTAAGTATGGTTTAATAAGATTATCACGTGACCATGTGAGTGGGCCCCTTTTTTCAATTCCAACTGTTAAAATGCATTTTCGTCATGCACCGAAAAAAAAAGGAAATAATTTATTTGACTTTTTTTTTTCATTGTCCTGTCGAGTTGAAATTTTAGAAAGAATCCTTCATTAATTATTGAATTAATAAAAAAAGATGTTTATCGTCTCTAGAACTAAAGAGAACTAACAAATATGTTTTCCTTTTAATTAGTTTGTGTTAGTAATATCTCCTTTGTATATGGTCTCCTCCATGCAATGGTAAGACTAAATGTATTTATGAAAAGTAAAATAGGACTGTTTAGTTTACTATGTTATTTGAAGATAAAGTAGGAATCTTCCCCATGTGAAGACCCTAAGGTCTGAAAATCAAGTTCTTTACCACTTGCTTCTAAGTTCTATTTGGAGTCTTACAAAAATATAAAACATACGCCCCTGGATACGTGGCTGGCTTCTATTCTGATCCAATACAGATATGGGAATATATTAAGGAAACAGTTATTTGCTTAAAAAAATTATCTACAAATTCAGGAACTCTCCAGACTAGGACTTGGGGTTTTACCAAAAAGCATTTTCTAATTATAATTGATGTCAAATTAGCAAACCAAAACTGCATTTCTCTTATTTCAAAATAATTTACTATAAAAAGGTTAAAACACTGGCCATGTGGCATTTTTTGTGTAAACCATTATTGCAATTAAAAACACTGAAGGCCAAAATTAGCTTATTCTTTAATCCTATTTGGCCTTTTCTCCCTCTTTTAATTAGAAAGCGAGGCGGAAGCAAACTGCATTTAACATGCGTCTCATGCGTGTTTTTAATTTTTCATAAATTGCCTAGATTGGCATCACTTGGCTAGACATGGACTTGCAAGTCATGTTTAATCCCACGGTAATGAAGCTAAGAGTTGCCAACTCTTTTTGAGTTTTATGAGAGAAAATAGACCATGTAGCGCTGATTAAATAACACAATTTCCTTCTCGTGCTCCCCCCTCCCTCTTTTTTCCCCCCACCTAAACCTAGATTAAAGAGAAAATACCCCGAGCGATATTTCCTGCGACAGGTGACTCTGCAAGACAAATCTCTGTAATGGGAGAGCTACATCTAAATAAATGTTGAACTCCAGAGAGATCACGCGACCAGAACCCATCGTGCCAGAATGTGTGGCGCCAGAGGAATGCCGTTCACGGTAAAAGGAACAGGGGGGGGGGGAGGAGGGGCGCCCACCTATTCCAACTGCTCTAGTAAATAAATTGTTTAATTAGTTATACACAACAGATCCTCCAACCTTCCCCTCCCCCATCCCCCTCTCTAAATTTAGTGGAAGCTGAACTATTACTTATCAACAGTTCATCGGAGCAGACGCGAACTGGTAAAATGTGATGATACATTCACTCATAATAGTTGACTAACTATTTTCAAACCTTAGGGGCTCTTAAGAATTTTCGCTCCTGAACAAAACACTTAAGATTAAAACGAATTTAAGAGTCGCTACCATTCCGAAGTCTATTGGAACGTTGTCTGACCAACCCTAAGACAAGTTAGATTGAAGATGATACTCAAGTAAAGCGCGGGAAACTTTTCCATTTCAAATAGATATCGCTTTGTAACTTCACGTCTGTAGACAAATCTACTCAAGTTTCAAAGAGATGAAACAATCGCGCGACGTCCTAGATCATCCCCCCCCCCAAAAAAAAAATAAGCGTTTATGTCAGATTTGTCGAGCCCCACCCCGTCCCTCCTTTTTATGTGGCGGGTATTCGTTCTGAAAACAGCCTAAAAGACGTCATCAGAATACCTTGATCTAGCACCTTGGCATTGTACTACCTGGACGTCCTTACATCTTTGTGTAGCTTACCTTTACAGTCCAGAGGAAGCCATAAAAACAGAACACGGGAGCCTGTGTTTACCTCTACTTAATGTTATGGTGTGTTTATACTCCTGTACAATGGTGTGTTTATGGTGCTATGATGGTGTGGTCTATGTCAATGTTCTTCTCACACTTACATGGTTGTACATCGCAGGTACTGACGCTACAGAAAGTCGGCTCGAATGTTTCGGGAAGCAATAGGATTACGCTGACACCAAGATCCGGGGTTCGAAACTCGATAAGGATACTGGCTGTCACGTCCTTTCAGTTGTGTCCGTGGTGCTCTACCAATGGTCGTTTCATCTGAGAGAGTTCTTTGGACTCTCTGTCTAGCTGAGTGATTCGTTTGGAAGATGTACTTCTGGCTCACACTTAACTACGATGTGCTACTGTGTTAGACTGAATCATCCAACTAAACTTTAACATTGGTATTTAAACATAAAATTTCAATGTCTGTTGTTCAATGTAAATGATACGTCCTATGCAGTGGCACCAGAGCATTGCCTTGCGATCGATGCGGAAAATGGTGAAAGGGTCATTTCTATGGCCCGCGGTTAAAGCGTGTGCATTATGACCAGGAAAACGACCAACCGCCTTTACTTTCCCAAGTAAAATCAGGGGCGTCTTTGTCACGAAAATGTCGAAAAAATGACTCCCTAAGTAAACAAGTTAAACGTTTTATGATTCAGCCACCACGCCCAGGTCGAGTCTAAAACAGCCTGATGAATTTCTGCCAGCTTTGTCCAAACATGTGAGGGCCCTAAGGTAAAACCTAACTTTGGGTTTAAAACTTAACATTGTTACAACAGTTCGTTAAAAAATTTGAGCTCTTTACATGGTCTCAAAGACTTCCATTGTAGACTTAGTTCTGAGTGCATACCATACGTCACGTCTGCTGTTTCTAGCCTCAGAATCAACACAACAAATGTATGACGCAGTGACACGCTGGTCTAGGCATACCTTCATCATCAGCGAGCCTGTTGTAGCTGGTGAACCCACAGCCGATAATGAATCGGCACCGGTGTCTTAGAGCTGCTCCAGCTGGGTCTGGGGAGAGGGGCGCCACTTTGATGTCTTGACTCAATGGCTTCTGTATGCTGTGAGTTGCGTGTGACGGATGAGGCAACCACACGTCTCTAGAGACGCCCCTGTCGCCCTGTGAACTTTGTTGTCTCCCCTTTCGTTCTATTCTTTTTTTTTTTTACTTTTGGAAATATCATCAAACGATCTTTTGTCTTTCAGAAGAAAATGCCTTACTTTTTAATATCCAGAGCTGGGGAGTAATATCGAGTATTTGAAACTCTGATAAATGTATATGGTTTTGTGTTAGGACATATAGTTTGAGACCACAGTAGCCATGTTTATAAAGAATTTATATATACATACTTAAGCCTTTAAAAAAAAACTACATTAAGAGTATTAAAATTTAAGAAAAAGGACAAATTAAAAAAAAAAGAGAACAAAAGCAGTCAGTCCTGCAATAGACCAACTTACCGGTAAATATAACCCGTGCCTTGAGTGCGGTCTGTTTTTCAAAACAAGATCGGACTTCACAAGCCATCTTAGAGTTCAATGAAAATAAGTTTGTGCTCAAATTTGAACACGATGTATAATTTTATAGGGAAAAAAAGGTCGCACAAAGAGATGAGATTAAACAGAAAAGTGTTACAGTGTTACAGCCAAGATTTGATCTTGTCGCCTGAGGATGAACTAGATAAGCACATCTTGTTCTGATAAATCGGCAACGCTTAATTGGTTCCAGTCCGATGGTTCGATGGTCTCCCACATCTGGATGGATGCAGGGAATCCAGACGACTAATCTGTAGATCTGTTTGCTCATAATGTAGCAAATGAACAGAACATTTATGTAATAATCGACCTTGACCTCTGTGGTATAAGGTTTCCATAATCTTTTAGTCTTTGGAATTCTTCTCTCTGTCCCCCCCCCCCCCCCCATTTTGTTTTGTATTTCCCCCCACCCCCAGCTGAGAACTTTCCCGTCTGTGACGTAAGGATGCACTACGCAAACCCCAGTCAGTCTTTGAACTGGTTCCCTCGACCGCGCCCTCCCCTCCGGAGTCTTATGTAGCTTGAAGCCAACCCCCCCTTCCGCTCTCTCTCGATGTCTTTCCACTGTAAAGACCACGAGAGGTAGTTTAGTTTTTTTTTGTTGATAAGCTGCTCTTCTTAAGCTAATCAGTTCATTATAAGATAAGTCGTGCTGACGAGAACGTTGTCCCCTCCCCCTTTCTTAAAGTCTGACCAGGCACGTCGCTTAGGGTTTTGTAGTGGTACAGTTGAAAACCCAGTAGGAGAGACCCAGCGAGATCTCCAGCTGGGGGTCACGAGGCGCGCGTGTGTATGTATATTAAGTGTATGATGGGTGGCGGGTGATAATAAACAGGTTCTGCCACTCCAGATGCGCCCTTTTCCCAGGTCTGGGCGCCAGATATGGCCAGAGAGGGTGTGCTTAATGTTATTAACCTCTCACTCTCTTACTCGTCTCTCTTCACATGGACTCTCTCTCTCTCTTAAACATGAATTGCCTAATTAGACCTTTTTAATTTCAAGAAAATGTTCAAATTATCAGGTAAATGTCAAATATATGTCTGACTTATAAATAAATACAAATATTATATATATTTTGATGAATGAGAATTTGACATTTGTCATTGATTGAAGCTTAGTAAATAGGTAAGGCTCATTAGTTGTATACGTCTTGGAAGACGGTATCGGAGGTGGACTCAAAGTCAAGTATTCCAATTAATATCCCATTGAAAGCGTCGCCTTTTCTCTTGATCACATTTGTATGTTTGGGATTATGTGTTTGTATGCGTTTGCGAGTATGTGTTTGTATGTGTGGATTTGTATTCTTGTGTATTTGTGAATGCCAATTGTTTATTTCTTCTATTTAATGTCTTAAAATAACACTGCAACCCCTCTTTATCTATCTATCTATCTATCTATCTATCTATCTATCTATCTTTCTGTCTGTCTGTCTATCGACTATACCCACTTTCTCTCCTCGCTCTCATGTTCTCTGTCTCATTTTCATTCTGATACCATCCAACTTTCTCTCATTTTCCCCCTATTTTGTTTCTTAACACCCTCTCTCTCTCTCTCTCTCACTTTTTTCAAACATTAGATTGAACAATTAGATCTAGAGATCCATAGTTCAGTTCAAAAGTTTCTCCCGCCAGTGGTTTACAATGATGTTGTCTAGCTAACACATTGCTTAGCCATTAAAAGCCCAGCACGTGACCACTCGCCCAGCCCGGTCCTCCCTTCTCTGCTGTTCTACCGGCAGACGTCGTGATTCATGGCATAAGTTTCATCTTTACAATTCAGATAAGCTCAGTACTCAAACGCATCCTCCCTGTATTATCTAATCCCCCGTGTTGACCAGCGGTCAGTTTGAAGCTTTATATTCATTGTTTCGGACTACTCCGGCACTGACCTCTTCCCCACTGAATATTTATAACGTGGTGTGACGGAACAGTCAGGGCTTCGCTTGCTCGTCTGATGCCCGCATAAATAGTCCCTTACGGTCGAAGCATGTATTCACTTGCGGACCGCTGTCGGGACTTCTTTTTTATCCCCTTTAATTTCAATGCGATATGACGGTCAGTTGACATTGTGGACTTGGTCACTACCGCTGGGGTAATATTTCTGTTGACAGTCTTGGGCAGGTTGGGAAGAGATAGACGATGGCTTGCATTCATTCCCTCCCCCCCCCCCCCCTGTCCAATTAGCTCGTGGGATGGATCGTATCTTAACATCCGGTCATGACCACACTGTGAAAATAAGAAAAGGTGTCGGGTAATGGGGAGGAAAGTGACAGGGGCGTCCCGGGTAGGTTTTTGGTCATTTTTTTATTTTGGGTACACCTGGACCTTCTGATCAGTGTGTGTAGGGTGGAGCGGGTGTGTCCAATAACGGACAAGATGATTAGAGTAGCCCTACCAGAACTGATAATATAGACCCCCGCTCCCCGCATCCTACGCAGAAATCTTTGGACAGGTTTAAACATTTTTCTCTCTGCTTCAATGAATATTGACTAAAAGGTCATTAGAATTGACTGAGGGACTGAAACTTGAAATTCAATAGAACTCATCTCGTCTGTGGCTTAATTATTGGTCCAGTGACACTTGGAAGGGGGGGGGGCATGGGTTAGTTAAAATCAGGCCAGGCCTGACCAATTGTTATTCTGCCTTCCTTCTCACCTGTTTGCTATTATATTAGAAACGTTTTGATTGTCCTCTGAGAATAAAGGGATGTATAATGTCCTCCGAGAATAAAGGGATGTATGATGTCCTCTGAGAATAATAGGATGTATGATGTCCTCTCAGAATAATAGGATGTATGATGTCCTCTGAGAATAAAGGGATGTATGATGTCCTCTGAGAATAAAGGGATGTATGATGTCTTCTGAGAATAAAAGGATGTATAATGTCTTCAGAGAATAAAGGGATGTATGATGTCCTCTGAGAATAAAGGGATGTATGATGTCCTCTGAGAATAAAAGGGTGTATGATGTCCTCTGAGAATAAAAGGGTGTATGATGTCCTCTGAGAATAAAGGGATGTATGATGTCCTCTGAGAATAAAGGGATGTATGATGTCCTCTGAGAATAAAGGGATGTATGATGTCCTGTGCGAATAAAAGGGTGTATGATGTCCTCTGAGAATAAAGGGATGTATGATGTCCTCTGAGAATAAAGGGATGTATGATGTCCTCTGAGAATAAAGGGATGTATGATGTCCTCTGAGAATAATAGGATGTATGATGTCCTCTGAGAATAATAGGATGTATGATGTCCTCTGAGAATAAAGGGATGTATGATGTCCTCTGAGAATAAAGGGGTGTATGATGTTCTCTGAGAATAAAGGGATGTATCATGTCCTCTGAGAATAAAGGGATGTATCATGTCCTCTGACATTGCCGTTCGACCTTTATAGGGTTTCATACAGAACGCCACAAATCTGATCACACAGACACACAAAAAAAACATGCATTAAGACACATAAACACATGCATTAAGTCACACAAACAGATCACACACACACACATTTCTGTGTGTGTGTGTCCCACAATGTGATTGTATGTGTATTTGAGCACCCGGTTTCCTTACGTTAGCACCAAGACACTTTCTTGCATTTGGAGGCAGCATTGTCTGAAGTAACGCGTTTAAATTTAGAAGATCTCAGCTCCTCCATTTTCTGCCCCACCCCTCTCCTCTCCCTAGGTTTCAATGAAGATAGAGTCAGCCCTCGGGCCTGACGTCTCAAAAGATAGAGTCTCAGATTGTGGGGAGTCAGTGGGGCGCTATCTGCACCTCTAGGACACGTTAGCCAATAAAACGTTATGTTCAGACCTGAAAACTTGGAGAGGGGGCGCATCACCCTACATTTGAGATAGTCAGCCTGCTAACACTGATAGAGAGGCTGGAAGTGGCAAGGTTCAAGTCTGTGCAACAACCTGAGCTGTAGAGTTGAGTTAATACCTAGTATTTTGGTTAGCAGCAAGATACACTTTGATGGAGAAGCGAACAGACTAGTTCATGTAAACTACCACAAGTTCATGTAAACTACCACAAGCTCATGTAAACTACCACAAGCTCATGTAAACTACCACAAGCTCATGTAAACTACCACAAGTTCATGTAAACTACCACAAGTTCATGTAAACTACCACAAGCTCATGTAAACTACCACAAGTTCATGTAAACTACCACAAGTTCATGTAAACTACCACAAGTTCATGTAAACTACCACAAGATCACCATGAAACCACATTGCGCTTTTACATCGGCTCCTTCTTATGTCGTGCACAATTAACTCATTCCCTGGCAAGAAAATCTTTAAATAGTGTGAAGTAAACTACTAGGGGGCTTGGTGGCTGAGAGGTAGGGCGCTTGGTTCCCAAATGTCGGCGAAGTCTGGGGTTCTGATAGTTAGGATTTTGAGGACGCCCATGAGTCCATCCAACTCCAATGAGTACCTGGCATGAGTTGGAAAAAAAAATGGCGGAGGTCATTGTGCTGGCCACATGACACACTCGTTAAAGTCGGCTTTAGAAACAGATGACCTTTATATTATCTGTTCTATAGATAGCAAGGTTTGAAAGGGAACTTTATTTTTCTTACTTTCAATTTTACCTTATCTTCCTGACCCAAGCACACGCACACACACACACACACCGAATAAGGGGCAAAATACCTTTCCTCAACCTAACACATAGGCCTGCACACGCACACACACACTGCTCGGGTCCATCACCGGAACTGTGTAGCGGATTAATTGCCCTTTCCCTCCAGACGACTTGATGGCCGCCTGTGAGTAGCCGAAGAAACGGGAATGTCACAATTTATGAGGTGCTCTTTTAGCAGTCAGCCCAGAGCTCAAACCTTGGGGAGGGCCCAGCGCCCGAGCTGTTACTTACAGAGCCGGGCGTTCAATAATAATAAAAAAAGAAACATAAAGGGCGCCATGGCGAGATCTAGCTAGGTATACGTTACTGTGAGCAGCTCGAGAGTTGGTAGAAAGATTTCACACCGTCAACGTTTACCTGTCAAAACAGAACCGCACCACCTGTGCTTAAAATATTCTAGACACAAAAAAAATAGTTCTATTTTTCGTGGCTCTCAAACTGACAACTTTTTTTTGTTTTTTTTAATTTTGTATTTTTATTAGATGTATAATGTTTACGTAATTATCTGCAAGTGTAAGCTAGTACTATCTCCATTTAATACTCATAACGACTTATATCTGTGTCCATTTCATTTGACAGTAACTTGTCGCTAGTACAAGCTTGCTTTTAGCTGGCAAACATCCTGGCATGTTAAATCAACGTAGCCAAGTTAAAACATCCTTTCACTGTGAGACATATTTGTATTGGACTCTGGGGCCTGTTCAAAAGTCATTTCTAAGTTTCTAAATAAAAAAATTTCAGTTTTTTGACGAGTTTCCTTTTTTCTCCTAGCGTACACTGTCACTGGTTTATTCTAGGAGCATTGGCTGTAAAGTCTAAAGCAAATAGATTAGAGGCTATGAGTAAGCTTCTTGACCCAAGTAGCCCTCATCCTTTATAGAAATAGCCTAAAAACATCCACATACCACGAATCTAATTCATTTCCGTAACATCTTAGGTTGTCGGATGCTCCAATCCCTTCCCGACTCTTATGTAATGTAACTGTGTTTGTATTGAATACATCTGTTCTCGATTTCCTAGGGAAGAATACACCTCTTTTTTTGTGTGTGTCTTTACGGAGTGTGAGCTGACCCCACACCCTTTTCCCTCTCAAGAATTTCGCACTCTTCCCTTTCCGCAAAGCGCCCCGATGAACGCTTTTGCAAGGGACATCTCTGGTTCCTCCACAGCCTCACTGCTTGGTTTTTTATTTCTCGGTTTCTCTTCTTCCGTCTCTCTCCAATTTGGAAGTCTATTGGGTTGTGTCTCGAGTGATTCCCCTTCTGGAATAATTGAGGTAGTTAAAGGGAAGTCACTCCGAAGAATTTCATCACTCACGTCTGCCCGCCTTTCTTCTCCCGCCTACTTGGCTTCTCTCCCCTGTCGCTTTTCAGCGAAGACAGATCTGATTGGCACTAATTTATCAATAAGTCAATACTTTTGTTTATTGTCCCCCCTCCCCACACCCCTCGAAAGAGTTTGTTGTGTTTTTAAACACAATGTGTCTGTCTCGTACAAAGAGGATGCATACTGGGGAAAGGGCAGAGTAAAAAAAAAGGGGGAGTCTACTCATTAAGTGTTGTGCACCAATATAGGGAGCTGTGTTATAGAGGTTCTCTATTTAAATTGCTTGCTAGAAATAGTTGAAAATTCCCGATAAGCAATAGGTTGAAGTTTTTGTTTCTTGCTGAAAATTTGTTTACATTAGAAAGTTTAGCCCCAGTCTAAAATTAGAAATGTTTACATTTGTTGGGTAAGCGGGTATGTCTATTTGTTTATTCCACTACCTGGGCTCTGAAACACGACAAAGAGTGGCAGAAAAAAGTTCATTTATTAAGCGTGTCTGAGCAATGGTAAATTGTGGTTCACTTTCTACCCTCTACCTCCAAAATCACCTGATACTTTTTTGGGGGCCTTTTTTTTTTTTTTGGCCTTTCATCTGTAGATTTATGCATGTTTCCGCCATCGACTATTACTAAAACGAGGCTAGTCATTATTTAAACAATCGCTTACGTTCCACTCGCAAAATAGATATACAACATGAAGTGTGTTATTGTGTGGGATTGGTGGGGATACTCATTACAGCTGTGAGGGTGATTTTGTTTTTCTTAGGAACCAAATAGATTTATGGCGATGGGACACACGACAATGAGACACATGACTATTAGACACATGACTATGAGACGTATAGACGTCTTAGACACCACTTAGTCTTGTTGATTTACAGTATGAGTTCTGAAGTGAGGACTTCATAAAGACACAGGCGTTTAAAAAAGTCCGATATTTTTCTCATATTTTAGTGAATTAAAAAGATGCACTGAGTGGCTCTGGATGTAGGATGGCTCTAGTTATGCAATGACTCCTCTAGATATGCTGTGGCTCTAAATGTGTGATGGCTCTAGATTTGTGATGGCTCGAGATGTGTGATGGCTCTTGATTTGTCATGGTTCTAGATAAGTGATGGCTTTAGATATGTAATGGCTCTTGCTATGCAATGACTCCTCAAGATAGGTTGTGGCTCTAAATGTGTGATGTTTCTAGATATGTGTCGGGTCTAGATTTGTGGTAGCTCTAAAATAAATGGTGGCTCTAGATTTGAGATGGATGTGTGGTGGTTTTAGATATAGGGTGGATCTGGATTTGTGTTATATTTAGAATGTAGAGTGAATATGAGGTGAGGACTGGTCTGTCATTATCTTTCAAGTCTTCTTCACTAATTCTGGCTAATACCTTTTCCTGTGTCTCTAGCTCCCTGCCTGCTGACCACCATCACAACCCCACCATCACAACCCCACCATCACAACCCCACCATCACAACCCCACCATCACTTTTATAACTGTACAATCATCCCGACCAATAAAACCAGTACTAAGTACTAATTAAGTACCTCCCATCCACTGCCCCTCTCTTGTCATTGTTACCTCATACAGAATAAAAAATAAAACAGACTCCCCCTGTCCTCCTGACCAGTACACGCACGCTCTCTCTCTCTCTCTCTCTCTCTCTCACTCTCTCTCTCATTTTCTCCCTCTTTAGAAGGGCTGATATTTCCACACTGCCACATAATATCAGGAATTTAGGGAAAAGGTTTGACAACTTACCGCCCCTTGCAGTAGACGCCCCCTTGACGGCTACTTCTCTGACTCGTACGTAGAACTGTGCAGTTCACACCGCAGCCTAACCCTAACCCTAACCCATTGTGGTTTAGTTGGCGTGTCTTTAACAATGACAAAACAATTTATTTTGATGGATTATTAGGGGGAATAACTCAAACATAGGTTAAACACCATCCTTTTCTAATTCATCTCTCTCTCTCTCTCTCTCTCTCTCTTTCTCTCGCACACACTTTTTCTCGTTTGTCTCACTGACTCACTCGATCTCATTTACTCACTCATTCTCGGAATTACACGCACACACCAACACGTGAATGAAAAGGACAGCTCGAGAAAAGAGGTGAGAGGCAGCCATTTTTTTAAAAAGAAAATGTAGACTTATAATTATTTCCTTCACGTGGGTCAGGGAGTCAGTGAGTCGTGCTTAGGCGATCACTCGAGAGATTCATCACATAGACAATAAACTTTCTGTGGGGGTCCCAGCCGCGCACGTGCCCAAGGAAGTCCTATCTGTCATGTGGTGTTCAGCTCCCCCGCCTGTGTGTGAAGAGGGTAGATGGTTTACAATTGTCCTAGTAGAGGCCGTAAGTTTTGTTACAAGTTCATCTTTCAGTAAATTGTAACGTGTGACTCCATTTTGTTTTGGTTCTTTTTAGTTGAACTTCGTTTTTGCTTTTTTAATTATATTAATAGCTCCCCCCCCACCCCCCCCCTCCACGCCTCCACACATTTTGCACCTATTAAAAAGCAACTGTGAGTCGAATGGCTGTCAAATCCCTGACCTGGAGATAACGTCTTCTGTTAAAGCGCCGTCCTTCTACTAAGTACTCTATCATTGTTGTTTCTTTGAGGAATGTCCGTATCAAGAGATCTACGGCCCCTTTTAACAAGCTTCCTCTTCATGCCTCAAGCTATTCACCTGTCTGTTGTTGCTTCTTGTTTTCACCTGCCTTTTATCTCATTACACCTGCAGCTAAATGAGAGAACCAATGTATGTCTGTGTGTGTGTGTGGTAAATACATATATATATATATAATTTTTGAAACAAATGTTTTATTTTATGCTGTATGCTTCATTGCCACTTCTTGTCCCATCTCTCTGTCTGTCTCTCTCGATACTGGCCTTTAACTCCTACGCCTATCCAAGTACCGTACTAGAGATCAGTTCAATGTAAACCAGATCGATGTCATGGACTGTTCAAGGTGAAGCTCGACGTTGAATAACTTCAGCCTGTTCGGACATCATTTGATCAGAATGGCATAGGCCCGGCATAGGAAAAGAAAGTTAATCAAGGGGAGGTAACTCATTTCTCTGCCTGACCTTGAAGAGAGCGAGATAACTTCTTTCTGCCTTCTTTATGTATTTATACATTTTTTATTTATTAATAGCAATTCAAAAGTAAAGCTAAAATTGAAAAACGTTTGAATCACGTGGTGTGGTGCGGCCTAGATCTCGTACAAGCTGTTGATAGTGTTGGAGTTTGCGAAAAGTTATTTTTACTTCTAAAATGGAGCAGTACAACTATATAAAATATTAACATTTTCAGTATACATCAAATGAGAGCTCATTGTGTATAAAAATAGAAATAGAACAAAACAAAACATATCTCTGTGAACGTATTTTTAGATGTGTTGATTTGTTTAAGAAAAAAAAAGGGGGTGCAAACGTGTGTACTTTGGGATTGTATGCATTGGGAAATCGTAGAAAGGTTTGCACTGACGCCTGGAAAGTGCACAACTTCACAAGGTCACGATGAGTGCACCAACCAGTCTAATTGCTCCTACTCTGAAAGGAGGATAAGTGCCCTTGACCAACCCGATGCTAATTTCTTGAGCCCCTTGTTACGTGTTGTCTGCTCGAGACCTGTCGCTACAGGTGTCCTGTCCTGTAACGAAATTACACTGCAGTAGTCAAGTTTGTTTTTTTAAAGGGCCCAAATAAGATGAGGGTACAAAAAGAAAAAAGGAAAGGCCCTATTTAGCGATGTGACCTTTTACACTGAGTTTGGTTGTAAAGTAAAGCTCCCCCTTCAGACCTTGCGGTAGAGCAGATGATGTTAAGGTCATCGTTTCTATGGCCCACGGTTAACGAGCAGGGTGTCATGTGGCCAGCACGACGACCAACCGCCTTTACTTCCCCCGACTAAAGTTAGGTACCCATTAGAGTAAGTTGGACTCAGGGGCGCAGTAAAAATCCCGAAATTCAAAAACCCAGCCAGGGCGGTGATAGAAGACGGAGGCGCTACAAGCAGATGACTTGCTGTCTTGTGATATGACGATTGCAGTCTTACCACTGAGTGCCCCAAGAGTAACGATACAGTCAAGAGGAAAGAGTTTAAAAAAAAAAGCAATAGAAAAAACAAACAAACTATTTAAAGCCAAAGCTTCTATAAGGGGGAAAACCGCTTATTACTTCCATTTATCTGAAAATTACAGGGTTTAGCTCCCTTTCTGCTGTAAACAATAATAATTTTTAAGTACTAAATGATTAATTAATTTTCTTAATTTTTGGATTGATTCGTGTATTGTTATCGACTATGAATAATTATGCGAAATTTTAACTTGATCCGAGAATGGGGAGCGGTAGAAAAAACGTGTCAAAACGTAATAAGGGGACTAAATCAATATATATATATTGCGTATAATTTATTCCCCTTATTTCGAAATCAAACAAAATAATCATCAATAATTAATTAACTAATTGTTTAATTATCTTATCTTATCTTATATAATACAGACGTTACTTCAAAAAAGAAGATGATTACGTCCTACGCGTCATGCATTTAGTCATGCATATTAATCAATGACTTAAATTCTGCCAAGTCACTGGTTTTCCTAGCTAGCTCAGGCAACCCATTCCATGCTCTAATAGCACTAGGGAAGAAGGAGTATTTGTACAAATTTGTCCTAGCATATGGGATGAGGAATGTGCCTTTATCTTTGTGTCTTTCAGAGTATTTTATTACATTTTGTTTTTGTATTTAAAGATTATGGTTCAGTGTTTTATGTATAATTGCTACTTTACTTTTGAGTCTTCTGTCCTGAAGGCTTTCTAAATTAAGTCATTTTACTAATGGTGTTACTCCAGTCAAATGTGAATATTCATTTGTTATGAATCTCACTGCTCTATTTTGTGTCTGTTCCAGTTTCTTAATGTTTTCTTGAGTTGAGGGGTCCCATATGGAGGATGCATATTCTATTATTGGCCTAACCAAAGTTAAATAACATTTTAGTTTTATGTTCTTATTTGATTTATAGAAATTTCTTTTAATAAATCCTAATGCTTTGTTTGATTTTTTATTATAGTTTCATCAATATGTGGATTCCATGACAGTTTTTCATTTATTATAACACCTAGGTATTTTGCGTTTTTAGTCTGTGTTACTGGTTTGCCATGAATAAGATAAGTGGAATTAATTTGTTTTAGTTTTTTTTGTTACTCTTAACAACTGACATTTTTTTGGGTGGAAAGACATGCTCCAATTTGATTCCCATTTCTGTAATTCATCTAATTCTCTTTGTAAAATATCTGTGTCTTGTGTTGTTTTTATTGTTCTATATATTATGCAATCGTCTGCAAATAATCTGACTTTTGTTCCCGAAGTAATGCAATTTGGTAAATCATTTATGTAAATTAAAAAGAGTAGTGGACCCAAGACTGTTCCTTGAGCTACACCTGAGTTTACTGTTATCGGTGTTGATTTAGAGCCATTTATTATTACAGTTTGTTCTCTCCCTATCAGAAAATCTTTAATCCACTGATGCAGTGGACCATTAATGCCAAAATATTTTAATTTTTTAAGCAAACTGTGGTGGTGAACTTTGTTAAAAGCCTTAGAAAAATCTAGTAAGATAGCATCTATTTGTTCACTATTATCTAAACCTTTAGAAAAATCATCAATTAGTCCTATGAGTTCTGTATCAAATGATCTATATTTCCTAAAGCCATGTTGGTATGGTGTGAGGACATTTTGTTTGTCTAAGTGGTTTATGATGTTGCTACATATTATGTGTTCTAGGATTTTAAATGTGATGCTGGTAAGTGATACTGGTCTGTAGTTTCTTGGGTCAGATTTTTCTCCTTTTTTAAATAGGGGGGTGACATTAGCTTCTTTCCAGTCCTTTGGTAATTGATTAGATTGATTCATCTCTTGTCACTGGTTTATTAAATAATTGTGCAAAGTTTTATCTTGATCAGAGAATGGGTAATGGGAGAAAGGCATGTTCAAACTTGCACACGCACACGCACGCACACACACACACACACGCACACACACATGAGAGAGCCACATACTAGATCTACGTCTGGCAAGAAGCAATGGGTGAATTAAGGACAGCCAACGTACATATCTTATGTTTTTCATCGCCTCCAATTCATGAACGTGACATCATTACATGTCATTCACGATAAGACATATGTAGTTCTGTCTTGTGACATTTTATTAAACTCCACTCTACTTTTCTGCTGACAGCAAAGACATCAACTGCACTGACTTTTTTGTAGTGTTTCTCTAAACTATCTTTCCGAGGCTGAAACAGGCATTCCCCCCCCCCCCCCCCCCCCCATGACATGAATCAACGTAAACATCGTTTGGATGTCATAGTTTTTTTCTCTTTATATACGGATTCGGTCCTGGCCTCTCTGCTACACACTCAGATCTATATGCGTACACACACAAGCGTGAAAAAAAAACCTGGAGATGTAGGATTGGGGGGGGGGGGGTCTAATCGAGCACCTATTTAAAATTCACTCAAACACTTCTCCAAAATGATGGCGACAATCTCGGACTGTGTGCGCCCCGTGTTTTAAGATCCGTGTTGACCTGAATGCGAAATGTTACGCCTTACCCCTCCCCTCTCCCCCCCCCCCCCCGTACCCTCGACTGTGTTTTCTATTAGTCTATATAGAGTCTAGGTTCAGAAGCACAAAGCAACAAGCTCGAGTCAATAGGGTTTATCTGCTCAACAAGACTGTCACTGCCCTAGATGTAGAGAAAAGTGAAGCAGCCCCCCCCCCCCCCCCCCCCAGCGTCTCTTGTTCAGTAAAGATCTGATGATTATCGCCTCACTGATATGTTCGGTCATGGGAAAATATATAGGTGGGCCGCATTTCCCTTCCATACCGCATAGACTTACTATTGTCCAACCTTCTCATTGGTCCGGTCCTATGACACGTGACTGACATGCATTGTTGACCCATTGGTTGGTAAATAGTAGAAGATGGGAGTTCAATGTTCTAGATCTAGAAACAATATTTGACGTAACTGGCCGTAGCATATTACGCGTCATTGTCATAGAACCACACTGTAACAATATCTAACGCACATCTCACTCTGACCTAGAACCACACTGTAACACTCTCTAACACATCTCAGTCTGACCTAGAACCACACTGTAACACTCTCTAACGCACATCTCACTGTGACCTAAAACCACACTGTAACACTCTCTTACGCATCTCACTGTGACCTAGAACCACACTGTTACACTCTCTAACACATCTCACTGTGACCTAGAACCACACTGTTACACTCTCTAACGCACATCTCACTCTGACCTAGAACGCCTAGAACGTGTGTAACTTGCATTCAAAATACATTCAACTTTTGTTCATATTAAACATTTCTATCTTTTTAATTACAGACGTTCCGTCAAATCTATACGTGCATGTTAATTAGAGACATTTACTCTACGTCATTTGGTTTTCATGGCTGATTCAGGCAACCCATTGCATACCATATGTAACTTCTCCCCCCCCCCCCACTCCTGCATCTACACCCCTGGAGTAGGTCACTAGAAAAGAATTGGGGGGGGGGGGGACTAATGGGGTTGAGGGAAGAGAATGAAACCATTGTCGGCTCCGAGGTGAGAGATTCCACAGGGACTTACTTTGCTTCCCCTCTATCAAAGGGCCAACTCTAAACACCCAAGAGTCACACGGAGGGATAACTGTGGTGCGTCCTTTGACACGGCGGTGACGTCCCGGCAAACGGAAGCCCCCCCCCCCTCCCCAGAAGACTGTAACGAACCAGGAGATATGGGAGGGGTAGGGTCTCAGGAGGGAGCAGGAAAAAAAGGAAAAAGGGGGGGGGCGGTGGTGGGCCATTATTGTTATTATCATCATTGTAATTGTGTGTGAAAATGAAATGAAAATACGACAAGGGGAGACCGGGGTAAACTGTCAACAGGGTAACTTGATACCTAAAGGGGTTAAGGTCATAAGTCACGTGACTTCAGCCTTGACAACGTCTTAGTTTGCTGTTTCCTGTCGGTTGTCGCTCAGTCTATCATGGACATTTTATTTCACGGAATGGCCCAGAAATACGACTCGAAAAATAGAGCCAGACTTTGATAATGTCATAATGTAAAGGTCATCCTCATTGACGAGAGTATTGAGTAGCTAGCACAACGACCCCCCCCCCCCCTTTTTATAACACATGTCACGTGCTCACTCTAGACATTGTAGAACTGACCTGCGATGTCACAACCTGTACGCAGTTTAGATCAATAGCTCGTTGTCACGTTACTCTATGATCCTTATATGTGGCCCTTATGAGACTGTTAAATTATACAGAACATTTTTAACGACGCATTTATTTATTTGAAATATATAAAGAGGTTTCATAATGACGAAAATCTGGCAAAAAGAAGAAGAAAGAAAAAAATTGCTCAGGTCCATGTGCCACTTAGGATAATCAAGAGATCACTTTATTAATAAAAGTCACAATGACACACACACACACACAGACACACGCACACACATACAGCCAAGAGTTTTTATCACAGTGAACAAGTAAAGCAGAAAGACAAAGAAAACATCTCATCAGCAGCACTGCTCACTAGCAGAGACAGGCACGTGCACACGTCAGTTGCTGCATTGATCGGCTGAGAGGATCGACACACTGGGATAATTGTTCCCCCATTCCTCTTTTTTATTTTTTTTTTACCCATTTTTTAATTTTTTTCTTTTGTATTTATGATGTGTTTTTTTTTTTTTTCTGTTTAAATATCGAGGCCAAACATTTACTGTAATTTTATGAACAATTGTAGACCAGGAAAATCAGGAAAGATATTTATGTAATAATGGTTAACTGTAACTAGTAGTAATAATGATAATGAGCGAAAACAAGCAAAAAAATATTTGTTTAATTGCTCAGTATTAACGTTAGTTTGATAGGATCGATCATCCACACTGTTACTCGGACTTGGTGACTTCAACGTGTACTGTTGCCACATTTATCCCACATCGTATGGACTTATGGACAATCATTGCGACTGGAAAGGTTTTTGTTTATTTTTTGTAAACAATGCGAGTTTTGATACATTACCCTTTCTTACCTCCCCTTGCCCCAAATCTGTTTATTTCCTGGTCTTGTCCTTTATCCCTAATTATAGCGGTTTTCAAAGGTACTAATACTGTAAATGGATCTAGAACTTCATTTAGAGCTGGTGGCGATAGGGTGGCTTGACGTTTTAATTAAACTGTATTTAATTGATTGGTCATCGTTAATGGCAATAATCAGAAATTTCTTGTTCATGTTTGTGTGTCATCTTGATTGCTTCCCTTAATTTCGCCATTGATCAAGTGTTAAACACGACTAGATGTAGATGATCTTAACCCGTCAAGATGTGATACACACGATGAATGCTTCACCATGTAGGTGTGCTAAGTACATACAAGATGTGTTCCAATGTGCCACATGTGTATAGATGTAAGACACCCGTCACGATGGTGTGCTCAAAGCTTCTAGGTGTGTTACACATGCGTGCTCTTTGTAAACACACTGAGAACGCATTATATGTGCTACCTAGACATGCGCTGTGAGAGGATGTATACCCAGTCCCGACACGTGTGCAGCAGTACCTCCCATACACAAGTCAATGATCGTACAACCCCCGCTACTTGAACAGTACAGGAGGAATGAATGAAAGTGTGTGAATGAATGAAGACGTATGAATGAACAGTATTAGCAGCTAATCCATGTCGACAGTAATTTTCCTTCTTTGAAGTCAAGAGAGTGTCCTCCCCTTTCTATTGAAATCAATATTCCTTTAAGAAGTGCATGAAGTGACATCTTTGTGCCGCGCTTGTCACCCCCCCCCCCCCATCCACATAAGATTATCCCAGGTGCTCCCACCCACTCAGTTTACGCTCCTGCACATATGTCTTATCTCCCCCTGTCACTTGGACTAATGGATTATCCTTAAAGATGATCTCTCTTCTTCTTTATGTCTTGTTTATTTGTTTCATAGTTTGCATGTTTTGGTGTTGGTTTGATCACGTGACTTAACCCTACATGCTGAATGAAAGCAAAGTTAACAAGGTTACAAAAGACAGTTTGTGAGGAGACACAAACTCAAAATCGGCCCCCGAAGTGGTCAACCCAGGCAGGCTTCAATATTTTCAGAAAGAACATCCTAATGAAATTACATCTAAGACAAATGAGAGAAAAGAATGGAGAACGAAGGTTAACAGATCTTGTGTAGTGCCCCAACGGTCCCGCAGATCAAAGGATAGGTGAAAGTGAATATAAAGTTAGATGTGATCCTGGCCTAACTAGTTCCCCTTTTAGACCTTGTGGTCTATAGGGCAGATGATGTAAAGTTCATCTGTTTTTGTGGCCTACGGTTAACGAGGGTGTCATGTAGCCAGCACAACGACCAACCGCCTTTACTTTTCCCCAACTAATGTCAGGTGCCCATTAGAGCTGAGTGGACTCAGAGGCGCCCAAAGATGAAGATCCCAGTCTTCGAACCCGGGACCCCCGTTTCGGAAGCCAAGCGCTCTACCACTCAGCCACCGCGCATCCCATGGCCTAACTAATGTCTTATAATTGATCTCATTGTTTTGAGATCAATCTCTTTTTTGAATCCTCAAATATAGTTTCTATTTAATTCCTCAACAAATAATCTAGTAAAATGAAATTTATAACATTACTATTCGTTTTAAATTAGGTCTAATTTATAATGCATACTAATTAGCTTTTTCTCTTTAAATAACTGCTTGCATAACTGATTTTAAAAATTATATTTTTCGCTTTCAGAAAAAAAAAAGTAGCCGTTGCATCAGAACTTTGAATGGTCTAAAATATTTTGATGTCGGATTTTCAATATCTTTTCTAGTTTACGAGATCTAAACGGGACGGACGGACAGACATTTCGCACAAAACTAATAGAGTCTTTTCCCCTTTCGGGGGGCCGCTAAAAATGTGTATTTGACATAATGCACCAAGTGTGACAAGAAAGAAACACCAAACTTTTTTTTAATATAGTTTCTTTCGGCAATAGACTACCACGCGACCTTCACCCCCTCCCCTCTTTTCTTGTTCCTAATGTCTCCACCCCTCCACACCACTTCATAGTTCTTCCCTCAGCCCCTTCCTAGATTGTTTAGCGCCCTCTAGTTTCGAGAACTATTTTCTTATGCTTGACCTCGCTGAAGTAACGTCGATAAGGGAGAGGGGGGTGCGCTGCCAATGAACTGGGGCGCCCCGAACCGAGGCGAAGGGCTCTTCAAATGTCATGTGTCGCTTGTGATGTAAGCTAGCAGTTGTATATTACGTGAGTGTGTGTGTGTGCGGGTGCCTGTGCGTTTGCGCAGATTTCAAAAGCTGGTAACAACATCAATGGGTTGATGAGACTATCATTAAAGTCAAACCATTTTTTTTTTTGTTTTGTTTTCCCGTTCGACCAAAAATGTAGTTGTAAAATTGTGTGTGTGTGTCACGTGGGGAACAAAGATCACGCCACAATGTTGCCTTGTTTCGATTGTCCAATTAGAACTTAAATGGATGCTATAGAATAAAACATCTCGAGATCTCGCGCCGAATGCGAGACAATGCCGAGAAATCCCGAGAACATTAGGATTAATTATTATTTTGTTTTGTTCCACGTTTTGTTCGCCATGTGTCACCGAAATGGCTCCTTTGTTGAAATGTCGACTGAGCTTGCAGTGCGACTGGGAATTTTAACATGGCACACTGCATAGCTTACTGCCAGTGACAATATTTTTAGCGTAACTAGGAACTTTTGTAGTCAAGTTGTTGGGCAGGCCTCCTTGGTAGTTAGGTCTGTATTTGAAAAAATGTATTCCAAATAGTATTAGCAGCAACGCTTAAAGACCTTAGCAAAAGTCGGCGACATACCGGAAGTAGAAGTGACAAAATAAATAAAGAAACAACAGTTTATCTTACCTGCACTACTTTGTATCCCTCCTACAAGTAATGACTTGTTTTAAAGATAGAACTTTATTTTTAATGCAAAGTGCGATCTGGACCAAACAGTTTGGAACTTTGTTGACTAGATATTGGTATTGACTATATATTGGTATTGACTAGATATTGGTATTGACTAGATATTGGTATTGGATAAAGATTCCAAAAGAAACCTTTTTTTTTTAAATATTTGTAAATCGAACTCTGAAGATAGTAACGATGATTGGTCGTTGTGCTGGATACACAATAAAGCTCTCTTTTTCTGTTGGCCACCTTAAGAGGGGGAGTCTCAATAGTAAGTACTGCAAACCTTGAACTGGAAAAGAATATTTCACCACCAAAGATCTTAGGTGTTTGCATAAGTGTGTGTGTGTGCGTGTGTGTGCTTCTCCTTGCAATAACTGAACAGAGTGCGATTGTATGAGGACTTAGAACTATGCAGTAATGATGGTTGCGACAAAGCGTGAGTGTGTGTGTGTGAATGGCGGAGTGGGTGCTGTGGGGTCGACCCTTAGACGAGATGTTGCAGTATTTAACTATGTTGATAGGCTACGTGAGGGGCTGAATGAAGGGCGTGATTACAGCGCCCACACCCGACTGTTTAGCTCTGACATTCGCTCAAACTCTCTTCTCAATTCTTAATCCCCGCATCACGTGATTCTCTCGCCAGCTCGGACAAACACATCCACGGGGAGAGGTAGGGGTGGGTAATAAATCTACAAATCTATCAGATCAAAATCTACTGCAGACAGACATCCAGTGATACAAGACAGAGGGGCAGGCAGAAAAGGCATACTTTCAGACAAATAGATAGATAGATAGCTAGATAGATAGATAGATAAGATAGCTAGATAGATAGATAGATAGATATATAGATAGCTAGATAGATAGATAGATAGATAAGATAGATAGATAGATATATAGATAGCTAGCTAGCTAGATAGATAGATAGATAGATAGATAGATAGATAGATAGATATATAGATAGCTAGCTAGCTAGATAGATAGATAGATAGATAGATAGATAGATAGATAGATAAGATAGATAGATAGATAGATAGATAGCTAAATAGATAGATAGATAGATATATAGATAGCTAGATAGATAGATAGATAGATAGATAGATAGATAGATAGATAGATAGATAGATATTTGCATATTATGCTGTAAAGAATATAGATAATTAAAACTTAATTTGTTGTTCTTTAAACGTCCAGACCTAACGACCTTTGAACACGTTTTATCCGGCATGTGGCTCAAAACGTTAATGATGAGGAGGGGGGGGGGGATTCAGATTGTGAATAAAAGCATAAAATAGATTGAAATAAAATAGTTTGTTACCACTCCTTTCAGTATTGACTCGACTTTATAATTATTTTTAAAACATTTCTTCTAGCTTTAGATTTCGTGGCTTAAATTCCGATAAAAAAAAACAACCCAACTCTTCCGAGAACATGCAGAGAGTATGAACAAATGGTGTCCCTCAATCCCACCGCTTTCAGCCCCCCCCCCCCCCCCACCCTCTCAACACGAACATAGCGAAACACATCCACACTCGCGTCATCGGCCCGTTGTTTGTTTTAGGGCTGAAAACCAAAAAAAAAAAAATCAACTTTGGGATTTGTTTTTTCTTTCTGTTGTTAGAGGGCCACAACAAGTAGCTAAGTCAACTTTGGAGTTTGGAATCAGTGTGTCTCCACCGCCACTTAACATCTAACTGGACGTGTCCAGCCGTTGCCCGTGGATCCCACTTGCTCTGTGGGTTTGTTTGAAGTGTTGACCGTTTCAATGGAAACAAGTTGATAGCGGGCCGAAGCATTTCGTGGGAACTTCAAAAAAAGGATGCAAAGTTTCCCGATTAATAGTGGTCTTGTTTCTGCAATATGGCGGCTTGAATGGAAATGTAAATATCTGGCAGGCTAATGAAAACCTTGTTTGTTTGTGAGACCCAAAGTTCAGGGAAGAAGTTGAATGTTTCGCGCGTCTGTGTTGACCGCTAAGTCTCGCGTTGTTGATCCCTTTCTTACAGTTGACATATTTAAACATTATTCAGTTATGTAACTCAGACAACGATAGAGTTGGGAGGTGGGGTCGGAAGGAGAAAGATAACCCCATTCTGCAGTTCGGGCCACTCAATGAAACGTCTCCGTATCTGTGTAAGTCCTTGGATCACATCTGACATCTGTCTACTTAAGAAGCACAACTTTCTTACCTGACAATGTTAATGACTTCTACCCTTTTGTCAGCTAACTGTCAGGTGTGCAAACATTGAGACAACCTGTACTGCGACAGGTATACAATTGACACTGGCTGGCTAAAAGGTTTGACAATTGACCCCGCTTCTATTTTTAGACTTCTTTTCATATTTTTTTTTCTGTGGAGTTGATTTTATTTTTTTTTAATACATAAAAGACAGTAATAAATATCGAACGAATGGCATGATATGTCATGTTGCAGGGCCGGCCTTAGGCATAGGCAAACTTGGCAGCCGATTGCTTGGGGCCTCGCATAGGGCATAGAATCATTGCAAAACATGGATCGCATCTTATATATAGCAGAACACTAGGGCTCTACGTCTACTATCCTAGATCTAAATCTCTACCAAGACTCAAGGTTTAGTGACAAATGTTTCAATCTACTTGTTACACTACTTAGAGTAGACAGTTGGAACACCTTTTTTTTTTATTTTATGAATTGCGTAATTTTGTTTTAATGATGTTTATTTTACTACGCTAATTCATTTTGCCTAGGGCCTTCAATTACCTAAGGCAGGCCCTGAATGTTGGACCTGGAAAACCAGATTGATAGGTTAGGTTGGAACAGAAAAAAACTAGATTTTGTCTTTTTGGACCGGTGGCAGTAGCGTGATATGTAGGGTGGCAATAACTAACATTATATGCCACTTTTAAACGGGGGATGATAATATGCTATTTTGGACCGGGAATAAATAGCATACGCCATGTTGGACCAGGGATGTCCAGCTCAACAAGCATCATATGTCAAGATGGACAGGAAAACGTCGTTATGATAGTCCTTGTTTGTCCTGGAAATCTTAGCAATTCTTGTAATGTGGTATTAGTAAATAGTAGGCCTACTGTAAAAGCCTTTATTGTTTATGGTTGAAACTTATCGCTAGTGTATGGACGTATTTGTTTGAGTCTGTGCTGAGATATGAGCCCGCTTTGTTCTGTATCACTCCCGATGTGTTACGAAGTCGATTTTTTAAATGGATTGTTTCTGTCTGGTAACTACAGTAACTACCAATTCGGGGAAATTATGGGATAATGGTTCAATTTAAAAGTAACATCTCTAAAGACTATGACGAGTGATAGGTTGGAAGGTTTAAATCTTCAAAGTGCTCTCACTCTATTATAACGCTAAAGTAAGATGGCTAACCTTCATGTATCGCACGGATTCTGTTCAGTGTCAACTCTTGCACATGCTCTACTAAAATACTTAGTTCTGAGTACTGCACGTGAGTACATCCCCACATTGTGTGGTCCGTGGAGTACTGCACGTGAGTACATCCCCACATTGTGTGGTCCGTGGAGTACTGCACGTGAGTACATCCCCACATTGTGTGGTCCGTGGAGTACTGCACGTGAGTACATCCCCACATTGTGTGCCCCTCGGTGTACTGCACGTGAGTACATCCCCACATTGTGTGGGCCGTGGTTTACTGCACGTGAGTACATCTCCACATTGTGTGGTCGGTTGAGTACTGCATGTGAGTACATCCCCACATTGTGTGGGCCGTGGTTTACTGCACGTGAGTACATCCCCACATTGTGTGGGCCGTGGTTTACTGCACGTGAGTACATCCCCACATTGTGTGGTCGGTGGAGTACTGCATGTGAGTACATCCCCACATTGTGTGGTCGGTGGAGTACTGCACGTGAGTACATCCCCACATTGTGTGGTCCGTGGAGTACTGCACGTGATTACATCCCCACATTGTGTGGTCGTGGAGTACTGCACGTGATTACATCCCCACATTGTGTGGTCCGTGGAGTACTGCACGTGAGTACATCCCCACATTGTGTGGTCCGTGGAGTACTGCACGTGAGTACATCCCCACATTGTGTGGGCCGTGGTTTACTGCACGTGAGTACATCCCCACATTGTGTGGTCGGTGAAGTACTGCATGTGAGTACATCCCCACATTGTGTGGTCCGTGGAGTACTGCACGTGAGTACATTCCCACATTGTGTGGTCCGTGGAGTACTGCACGTGATTACATCCCCACATTGTGTGGTCCGTGGAGTACTGCACGTGATTACATCCCCACATTGTGTGGTCCGTGGAGTACTGCACGTGAGTACATCCCCACATTGTGTGGTCCGTGGAGTACTCTTACTTTTATGAACTCGTCCTGGGCTGATGGTAGGGCGGGGAGAAAGGTTAAACCTACTAGACTCGATGGCTTGTTTCTGACAGCAGTGGGCAGCCATTGTCTCCGCCTTCTTTGTCCACACTTTCGACCTTGACTTTCAAATCTCCAGGGGTAGAGAACTCTCAAACAAAAGAAGCAAAGACCTTAAGGATGCTCTCTTCCCCTGTTTTAGTTGTTTGTTTTTTTCCCTTTCCTTTATAGAATGTAAGTTTAGAAACGAGTAGGGGTGAGACAAGAGAGAAAGGGGTGCCAGTTTGGGGAGAAGGGACACCTAAATAAACTTTTTAGTTTTCCTTCGTGCACAACAAAAAATGGAAAGCGCAGAGTAGAAATTAGGGTTAAGATAATTGGATATCAGAATAATCATCTGCGTGTGAGAGAGGGGAGGTGTGTGAGACTCGTGTGAGGGTCCTGTGTGAAAGCACGTGATGAGGTCTTGAGATAATCACGAGTGGGCGCCCAGCGCCTGTCTCTAGAGGCTCCCCGCCCAACACGTGGAAACTTCGAGCTGGACGGTTTTTCTGATCTCATGACGTGCGCCCCGCTACCCTTAGGGGCTAGTGAAACCGGACTTGCAGCGGAAATATGGACGAATTAAAAAGAAAAAAAAATAACTCAGAGAGCCCGTCTTGAACAAAGCTGGTCAAATTTGTGCCTTTGTTCCCCCCTCCCCTCCCGTCTTCTCACCCAGCCCTCCGGCCACGAGTGAACATGAAAATTTAAAGAGCTGTCGCTAATGGTGTTAGGGTTTCCGGAGGTCGGCCTCAAGTCGTGTTTAACCCAGTTTCATTTCTCTGTCATTCTTTGATTCTGCTCATGGCTTCATCAACTGACCACTGCCTCCATTGTGAACGTGAATAGCCATATCACATACTTTCTTGTTTGGAGAGACTTTGGAAGAAAAGCGGTCCCTTAATGACCCTCATGTAATCATTCTAATTGCTGTAATAACTCTACAAGAGCATCCCCACTACGTTATTTCTACAGTAGTGCACTGCTTCTTGTTCACCAACGGGTTCTATTACACCACTACACATTAGCTCATTTCTGACATGGATTGATACACACAAAATGGCTGAATTAAAATGTGTTAAATGTAGAAAAGATATATTATTTTGTTTTCAAAGTTTGTGGGTTTGTTTGAAGTGTTGACCGTTAAAATATATTCCATAATTTTCGCAAAAATGTAACAATTTCATCGTTTGATTTTTTTATTTCGGAAAAAAAAATTGTCTACTCGGTGGTTGAGATGAACTGCGCTATAGTTCGTCCAGTCAACGATCGTGGCTCCATTTTTATTTGTGTGCTCATCATGAATGCTGTTATATTTGCATACTATTGGGCACCATACTTGCATTGTTCTTCCCTCACAATCCACTGGCATACACATTATGCAGAATGTGACAATGGGGTAAAGTGAAATATTCGCCAGAACTACACGTGTTGTGTTGTTTGCTTGTATCATGAAGAACATCTTCTCAGTTCATAAAGTAAAACAGTTTGTCCATACACAATTCAACACACATGTTAATGTACACAAATACCGCAGATCAGAAAACATCAAACAAAAAGAAAAGGCCAAAAAAACCCACAAAAACGAAAGCAGACGATTCTATATTTAGCCACTACTTAGCGTGAGTACATTATCTCAATCATAGGAAGATCATAAACTCACACCAAGTTACGCGATTACAAATCTGAGGCATCCATTCTCATTTTTGTCTTCTTTTACGCGAGTGTAAAAATCGTCTATCACTCCCCCCCCCCCCCCAACACTCAGTCTCCTATTCAAGCGCTGTATGACCCCCAGATCCCCCTCCCTACTTTTTTATCTATTGCTCCGTTAGGTTTAGTCTAAAGCACTCACGACTTAAAAGAGGAGGGGAGAGGGGTACACGTGATTAGTTGAAGCATTTCCGTAGAGTGCTCACATCTGGCAATTGAATGCTGAGAGTCGCTTTGATGGGCTCATCCTTCCTGGAGATACATCTTTGGGGATTCGCTGAAGGTAACTCACGTTTAAAAAGACTTTGGTTTTAGCTACTCGCCACTGAGTCAAAGTTATAATTTATGCGTGAAAGTGTAAAAAAAAAAAGAAACTGACCAACCAGTGACTTAAGATTTTATTTTTAGGACCTGTCCAATGGTGTCCTATATCTGGGCGCTAGTTACTCTCTATCGGACGTATGAGCCAATAGATCTCGATATATTTGAATAAAAAAGGAGACAGAGAGAAAGAGAGACAGACAAAAGAGAGTGAGAGAGAGAGAGAGAGAGAGAGAGAGAGGCAGAAGAGAGGCGAAAACTTGTAGAGAAAGTTTTTCTTTTAAACTACGTACCGAAGTGTTTAAATAAGACCTAGCCAACTCCATTAGTGAAGTTTTGAACACTTGTCGCACATAACATGCCCCACATAACATGTCGCACATAACATGCCCCACATAACATGTCCCACATAACATGTCCCACATAACATGTCCCACATAACATGTCGCACATAACATGCCCCACATAACATGTCCCACATAACATGCCCCACATAACATGTCCCACATAACATGTCCCACATAACATGTCGCACATAACATGTCCCACATAACATGTCGCACATAACATGCCCACATAACATGTCCCACATAACATGCCCCACATAACATGTCGCACATAACATGCCCACATAACATATCCCACATAACATGTCCCACATAACATGCCCCACATAACTTGTCGCACATAACATGCCCCACATAACATGTCCCACATAACATGTCCCACATAACATGCCCCACATAACATGTCCCACATAACACGTCCCACATAACATGTCCCACATAACATGTCCCACATAACATGCCCCACATAACTTGTCGCACATAACATGCCCCACATAACATGTCCCACATAACATGTCCCACATAACATGCCCCACATAACATGTCGCACATAACATGCCCACATAACATGTCCCACATAACACGTCCCACATAACATGTCCCACATAACATGCCCCACATAACATGCGACATCTTCTCCATGACGCCAGGAAGTAAGTATTTGAAACCATTCACCAAAAAAAAAACAACAACCACTTTCTGTAACGAAAGTCATCAAGTCAACTTCAGAGATAGCCTTATGTGTCGCCGACACTGGGAGATGGGGTATGAGTCTACGTCACTTTGGGGCTTCCTGTGTTAGCGTCACTGGAGAGGGGGGGGGGCTTTGTGTGTTTGCACGAGTCCATTCTTTGTAGAAGGCATTAGCGTTGACCTGTAACGTCACAACCTGTGGGCAGTGGATACAAATAGCTCATTGCCTTGTCGTACAGACCTATCACTTAGCAACAAGCTATTGATTTAAGCTGCCCACAGGTTGCGACGTTGCAGTTCAGGCATCTAGTATCACGATTGGTTTCGTTGGGCAACACTAGGGCGATGTGACAACTTCTTGCACCTAACATTCAGCTTTACATTTTAAATATCTCTTGAAATTAGTTGTTCTTTCCTTACTGGCTGTATCTTTGCCCCTCACTTTGCCCCTCACTTTGCCCCTCACTTTGCCCTCACTTTGCCCCTCACTTTGCCCCTCACTTTGCCCTCACTTTGCCCCTCACTTTGCCCCTCACTTTGCCCTCACTTTGTCCCTCACTTTGCCCCTCACTTTGCCCCTCACTTTGCCCCTCACGTCTGCTTCTCTCTTTGTTGTTTAGCTCGTTGCCCCATCCTCCACTAACAGCAATAGACCAGCCACTAGCGGGCGCAAAAAATTAACACCATAGGCAGTCATAGCTAGCTCTAAATATTTTTTTTTTCGGCCACTCAGTTGAACTTCATTCAGGCGTGTGAGTTTTGGCATTTGAAGCATCACTGCTAGGAGCAATCATCTTTTGAAGGTATAGATTTTTGCTGACAGCTTGAAATATGGAAATGTGCAGAGGTCGGATGTCGGGCGAGGGGTCTAACGGGAATGGGGCTGACTTCTCTTTAGATGCTTTGCACTGTTTCTCTATTTCCTAAAAAATTTTTTCGTCTTTCCCTATCCCGCCGTGGAGGGAGCCAACACGCCCCGAGGGTGAATACTCACTCAATGATGGTGTAGTCACTGACTTCTTTTGTTGAAAAATCTACCATAGTTTCCCATGAAGCCACCTTCGCTTCTCGTGTTGTTTCTCACTTAGGTGGTATCGGGAAAGGGGGGGGGGGCGATTAAGGCTTAAAAAAAAAATGATGGTGGGGGAGAAAAAGAGCTTTAGGAAGAGGGAGGGGCTAAAGGGGGGGCGGTAAAATTGCAAGGGGGGCATACAAAACTAAGGGGGGAGCGGTAAAAATGGGGGTTGCTACGGAGTGTAAAACTAAAATGTCATGAGACTAAAGATAAACAGATTTCTGTAGAGGAGGACGATTCGCTCTGAGCTTAAGGGTTAAAGTGTGATAGATTAGAGGGTTAAAAGTGTTAGAAAGGGAGGTTTGAGAAGCATCTCCTTTGTTATCAATGACTGAAGCCCGTGTAATGTTGGTGTGTATAAATGTTGTTGCAGATGTCGACCAGGCCGGTGACGAAGGTTAGCGTAACCTTTGTACACGTGTAGCTCAGTTCTGGGGTGGCGCAAGTACATTCAGCGACTCTGTTACAAAGGGCGTCTCTAGTATGGGTCTTACAACGTGTCTTTAAATGTGTCTTAAATGTGCCTGAAGATTACCATGTCTAACAATCAAATGTGTCTTTTAATCTGAGTGTCTTGAAATGGTTCTCTAATCGCTTTGTTGATTTTGTATGTATCGATTTTTTGCTATTCTAGACGCTGAAGGTGCAAGTACTTAGGATGTTTGGTTGTTGACTTGATTTTGTTTGACCTCTTTTATCCTCTACGGCGAAGTGGAGTAGAATCTAAAGCCAAGGAAAGACTTTTGTTTTCTTGTCAGGAAGAAAAGGTTAAGATTCCATTTCAGACATTGCGAACTATGGGGCAGATGATGTTTAGGTCACCAACTGACTTTACTTTCCTCAACTATTGTCAGGTACCCATTAGAGTTGGGTGGACTCGGGGGCGACCTAAAGTCCAGAAATTATTAATCACAGTTTTCACAGAAATTCGAACCCAGGACCCCTGGTTCTAAAGCCAAGCGCTTGACCACTCAACCAGCGTGCCCCCATCTTGTCAGGTATAGTCTAAAAAATAAAGATTTCTTGCAACAATTCTTGCTCCCTCTAAAAAACGTGAAACAGCTCGCCCACTTCCAGTTGATTCTTGTCACAATCCAACTTCTGTTTCCTTTCTGTCATTCATCGTGTCATGTCGGGTTGCCCCACATTCCCCTGACCAGACGTAGACTCCCAGTCGACCTTCATTTCCATCCAGAGGGTCTTATTGCCGGCCTTGTGCGTCTCACCCTCACACCTCTTCTCACACTACTACCCCAATGTGTGGGCCTCCAAACAGCGGGCTTAATTATTGTCACACTTCACTGTCCTACGAATTGGTGTGAGGGGGTCTGTTTGTGACGTGGGTGGATGTGGGTTTGCGTTCCTTGCGTCTGAATGACACCATTTTGTAGGCCTATATATTGGGTGCGTTTTCTATTTCAGTGTGATGACAAACTTGCGAACAACGGTTGGCCCATTGCATAGAAGTTAGGGTTAGTAACGAAAGAAAACTCAATACGCTCACACGGTCAACTCGCACACACTCTCTCTCTCTCACTTACACTCACACGAACACTATCTCACACACGCTAAAGCACAGACACACACACACACAACCTGAAAGCCTCAACAACATCTCCACGTCTTTGTTAAAATGTGACCAAATTAAGGCCCAAAATTAAGGGCGATGCTTTGATCGAATTAACTTTTGTGTCATAATTACTGTCTGGTGTTCCAATGACTGGGTTTCAGACAGGGGTACAGGGGTGGGGTGCGTCTGGGTGCCCAATGTGTTTTTTTGAGGAAAGATGAGGAAGAAAGGGGAGGGGGTCACAATGACAAAAAAAAAGTTAAGAAGACGTCACTGTTTATTGTCCTCACAATCTAATTATTAAAAAGAAATGGTGTGAGTCTGGGATGGTCGGGTGGAGGGAGTCACCCTACCCGCACCCAACACCACACACGAGCACACAGACACACACATGCAAGCGCTCCCTTCTCTATTTCCCAGGGGTGGAATCTCCCGCCATTCTCCCAGCTGGCCAGGCCTAGAGTTAAAGCCCAATTAAGATGACATAGTGCATCTTCCCTTCAAGTGTTTTCAAGGGACACTAGATTTGCATAAATGTCTTTCGCTGTGTTTTAATCGTGTCATTCAAACAAGAAAAACACAGCGACCGATTTAGTATTGAGTCCCCCCCCTCCCCCCCCCCTCCCCCGCTTTATTTCCCTTTTAAAACGAATGAATAACGTCCCGCCAATTTAAATATCTTTAAAGGACTATTTCCAATGACTGAAATTGCAAACCAACACCAGCTCTTGGATTACAATCGCAAATGGTGCGTGTAACAAGCTCTTTAGATGCTGATTGAATGGACATGGGTTTGAATTCCAGTGGAGCCCACTCTGTCAGATGCTAGGAGAAAAATAACAGCGGTTGGTCACAACACTCTGTCAGGGCTAGAGACATGAAAACTTTCATATGGATTTTCATAAACGGAGCCGCACCTACAAATAGCTAACTTTTTGTGTGTTTCCGGTGTACATAACGCTGATCTTAGAAGTAAACATAACTAAAGAGAAGATTACTGAAATTGACCTAATTAGGAACATCTCCTTCATCACAGCTTTAATGGAACTATCCATATTTTATAGTGAAGTTGATGCTTTAGCATTTTTTTTTAAACAATAGCAAAGCGGCCATTAAAAGTTTCTCCCCCCCCCCCCCCTATTTTTTTTTTCAAACAAAGCTCTAACGGAAGTAGAATAGCTCGTTTATCTCAAGCGAAAGTAATGGACAGACTACTCTGGATGATTCTAGCACCAACTTTGTTCTCTCCTCTTATCTTTTGCTTTAGCAAGAAGCGGTTAAAAAGTAAAGAAAAAAAAAAGATGGTGGATCTCCTGTTTGATCAAATTTCAGCTTCATTTCCGGTGTTTAGTGAAATAGTTTTTTTTTTTTAAAGAAGATTTTATCTGGAGCTACAGTGTTTTATGGGTTTTTATTTTTCTCTTATTTTTTGGGGGAACCAGACAGAGATCAAATGTTGACATTACTGCGATGGATTAGGAAAACATTTTGTAATCATTAGAAAGGCGTGGCAGGGTCAGGGGTCGTACAAGCGTTGGATAAGGTCTTTAGCTCTAAATAGAGTTTAACTTATTCTTATACGATTGCATATACCAAGCTTGTTAGGATAAATCAACTATAGGATGTCAGATGTATATGCAAGAGATGTCCATACTACGGCCCGCTAGCCACATCTGGTCTGTGACCATGTTTTTTTCTTTATTTTTTTGGTCCCCTCTAAACTTGTGTCCCTATTGCGTAACGAAGCAGCAGTAGGTCGATTCCATAGGACTCAGCGTGGTGATTGAGTGTGATACGCGTAGCACCACTGTTTCGTGTTGATTTGTAATTTGGAAAGTAGCTCATTGCCTTGAGTCAGCTTAGTAGGCTAAATCTATTTGGGCAAGTTTTTATTTCGCCCCAAAATTCGCAGAGAAGAAGAGAAGCCTGATTAGTTAGAGTACCCTGTATGAAGGTACAATAAACAGAGTACCCTGTATGAAGGTACAATAAACAGAGTACCCTGTATGAAGGTACAATAAACAGAGTACCCTGTATGGAGGTACAATAAACAGAGTACCCTGTATGAAGGTACAATAAACAGAGTACCCTGTATGAAGGTACAATAAACAGAGTACCCTGTATGGAGGTACAATAAACACATTCAACAAAGAAAAACGGAAGAATTAATGAAGCGTGAAACATAGAACTATCTGCCCATATTGATTACAATTATTACAAATAACATTAGGTAAGGTTGTAAAACTGTTACTGCCGGAAGTTGTAATTAATATAAGCACTGCACTATATATAATGACATGCGTCTCAAATAGACTGACAACCAGTCCACCTTTTGGCCTTCACGTCTGGCTCAAGTATTGTGTCCGGCGGACTGTTATTACTAACAGAAGGTGCAAAGGCAAGTAACTGGCGCCTAAGCTTCGGGCAGGAAAGGAAAGAAATGGTACTTGACCGACGTAGTGGTATAAGCTGAATTTGTCCCTTTTATAGGTCGTCGTCTACGTCCTAGCAAACACAAATTGAAATACGACGAGACTATAGAAACAACACATAACTCTACAATCTTCTATGTTCATTAGAACTTCACCAGCGGAGTGGTTACAGTGTCGGCTGGAGGAGGCTTGAGTCATGAGTTCGCATTCAGGTCGTTTCCGCTCTTCCCTTTTACAAATTTAATTACACGACTGATCCAAACTAACTGCTATAACTATGCTTAATAGAAGCTTTGGTTTCCTTTTTAGAATAGTTGTAAAATATATTTTCTTGTTTATTATATTAGTGTAATTTTATGTTTTGTCAATAGAATTCGGTTTTCGTAACATTGTGTCCGTAGTTTCGTCAAGCCCATGTTGTTGTTTTTTTTTATCTACCCAATACTTGTCTGAGCTGTCGCTGACCATGCAGGTCGTTTTTTCTCACACAGCCTGCCTATAGCAGCGCCCACTCCGTCTGTCCGGCTCTTGGCCGCATCCAATCTGTTATATTGCATTGTTAGAAAGAATGCTCTAAATTTATGGCTTCCAAAAGATATTTTACCTTGTCTTGCAGATGCTTAGTTTGTCAAATCTAGCTTATCTAAACTCAATTTTGACCACAGAAAAAAATCTAAACTTAATATTTGAATACACTAAAAGTGAGGGAAAAAAAAGGGGGGGTATTTTTCGGTTGTGGAGTGGCAGCAGACGCAACGTTAGGCGAGTGATGGTGTTGGGGGTGGGAGTAGGGTAAGAGAGATGGGGATGATTGTTTCTCAGTTTTTACCTCAGGGCAACCCCAGGGAGTAATTATTATTATGGGTCAGGCGAACTGCTACTTAGTTCGTTCTCTGAGCGCCAAAGTGTAACACCGCGCAAGCTGGAGCATATAAGAGCGAGAGAAGATTTGTTTCGTTTCTGTGCCCCGTAAAGAACTCATTGTTTTTTGTTTTTTTTAATAACCATCAGACGACCCAAGCTTTTTATGGCGCTACGGTGTGCTGATGCCAAAATACAACAGGAGATAAATGTACTTTGGAAAGTCAGATTTCTGTATTGTCTGATATGATAGCGTTCTAGTCGCGTGCATCAGAAGTCATCAAGTTGTGGGGTGTAGAAAGACTCGACGTGAGGAAAAGTGTTTCATTTTCTTATGTCGTTATCGCATGATAGAACACTCAGCCTACTACTGCATAGATCGCTGGTGCACAGATCACTTACTGGTGCACAGATCACTTACTGGTGCACAGATCACTTACTGGTGCACAGATCACTTAATGTAATCTATATCACTAACAAATGGCATAATTGCATATAATGGTTTATGTAAAATATCAGTAAACCGACCCACCGCACTCTGATATATTTTGCCTTTTTAAAAGTAATAACAATTGATGTGATACGGTATATCTTTCAAAACAGTCTCCTCGACACAAAATGTTTGTTATATACACTTAGAAGAAAACAAAACAACATCCAACTTAACATTTGAGGAAATGATCAACCAGTCCAACCAGCCTACCAACCACGAAGGCATACACGTTTACCCTTGGTATTTATTATCTTCACGGGTTGCGGCTAAATCCTAGAAGTTCTAACAAGTATGAAATAGGTTACAAAGGAAACCCTCGTTTGCTTGGCCAACGGAAGCATGATTGAAGTCTGTGCCGACGGCATTGTTTTGAAGATCCAATGACGTTTTGAGTCAGACTCTTGGAGGTCAGACATGAGGATGTTTATAGACTGCTCATCTTCTGTTTCTCCTGACCCCTCCTCCTCCTCCTCCCTTCTACCTTTAGCCCCCCCCCCTCTTCTCGAGAGTACTAGAAATACTGATGTTTGACAAAACTTGTTCAGTTCTCTAAAGTTTATCATTGTAGGTGGAAGTGGCGAGGTACGGGATGTTTCATCTGAAGGTGGATAGAGATATAGAGAAGTACAGCATAACAGACATGCATCCAAAGTCAGTCTTATCATTCATAGACATAGTGTTACAGACTTGGATTTTATGACAAACAAATTGAAATATAGACAGGAGACTACAGATGATGAATACATGAAAGGAACAAAATGTAGTGCGGAGCAGAAGAAAAAAAAATGGACAGCACTGTACATGTATGAGTCGTTGTCAATGCGTTTTAATTCATGTCCTATACAAAGAAAGATCTAATATTTAATTATCCGATCTTTTTTATGTTCCCGAGTTTGACACATTATGGCGACAATTCTTTCTCTTTGGGTCTGCTGCATCAGTCATCTTATCAAATGAAACTGTCACTCGGGATCAAATGAAACTGTCACTCGGGATCAAATGAAACTGTCACTCGGGATCAAATGAAACTGTCACTCGGGGTCAAATGAAACTGTCACAGTCACTCGGGGTCAAATGAAATGTAATTGTATTTCTTTTTAAATGTCAGTTTTGGCTTTTTTGAACAAGTGGTGTATCATACAACGAGAGCCAGGTGTAACACCACCAGCTCGACATTCGAATGGGGAATGGGATTGAAACGCATTCTTCTATTGCAAACGGACGAAATGCAGACCTATGTAATGATCTATTTAGTCTACGGGCCACTATAATGGGTAAACAATATCAAGCGGCTATCCTCTGGCTCCCCCGCCCCGCCCTCAGATCATTTAACCCTATTTGGACTCCTGTAACGTCTGGTGTGTGTTAGCAGGTGTTTTAGTTCTCAGTTTGTGCTTTGAATCTCAGGCAGGCTAGAGTTACTAATGTTTAAAACAACCTGAGTTTTGTAAGTTAAACAAACTCGGCGCTTTGATTTGGACCACCTCATATCTTACAGAAAGAAGGCCACCCCACATCTTTCAGAAAGTTGACCTCTTCAAATCTTATAGAAAAAAAATTGCCACCCTCACATATCACAGAGATTCGACCACCTTAAATCTCACAGAAAGATGACCATTTCACATTTCAGAGAAAATTGACCCCATCCCATGTCACAGATAAATGACCACTTTATATCTCACAGAAAGATGACCATTTCATCTCACAGAAAGAGATGACCCCCCTCACACCTAGCGACTCAAAGCTTAACTAAAAAATTCCTTATTACCATCGAACTTCGAACTCAAGCGCCCCCTAAAGATAGCCTAGAGGTCTATCCACTATCCACACGGCCCACTTAATATTTTTTAATCGCATTGCAATGGCCTACTTCAGACGTTTAACCTCTACAAATGTTTAGGAGCCTGGGTATGACTAATTGTAGGCTGAGACTCGTTGATATCATCTAGAATTTACAAAGAGCTCTTCAACTTTACAAGATATTTTTTTATTTATTTTGTCAAGGACATAGAGTCTTTCTTTTTGTGTGTCTAAAACGTAAAGGGCCTGACTGGATAACTTGAGTACTCAGACCTTTTCTTACTCTTCTTCCATTCTTGTCAAACGTGACCGCATTCTGATATAACGTGACCACTCTCTTATATAACGTGACCGCATTCTGATATAACGTGACCACTCTCTTATATAACGTGACCGCATTCTGATATAACGTGACCACACTCTTATATAACGTGACCGCATTCTGATATAGTGTGATCACAATCTTATATAACGTGACCGCACTCTTATAAGCCCTGATCGCATTCTCATGTAGGGTGATCACACTCTTCTGTAACGCAACGACACTCTTATATAGCGTGACCACATTCTTATATAAAATGACCACAATCTTATATAACGTGACCATAATCTTATCTTATATAACGCGATCACACTCTTACATTACGTGATCACACTTTTATATAACGTGATCACACTTTTGTATAACGTGATCACACTTTTCTATAACGCGCTCTCACACTTGTAAAACAAATGTTACACAAGACACAAACATGCACTCACCTTCAAGTGAATTCATTAGAAAAGCAATTAACACGTAAGGGTTGTCGAGGGTATGAGCATGAACGCACGGGCGCACAAAAAGGTAGTTTCCTCTTTAAACAGAGAGGGAGGGATTCTTCTACCTTCCAGAGCACTTTTATTGCTAGTTCCTTACCTGTAAGAAACTTATATTTATTTATAGCCTGTTCAATAGTGTACTCTTTTGTTACTCGCGTATCTATCTATCTATCTATCTATCTACCTACCTACCTACCTACCTACCTACCTATCTACCTACCTACCTATCTACCTACCTACCTACCTACCTACCTACCTACCTACCTACCTACCTACCTACCTACCTACCTACCCACCTACATACCTACCTACCTACCCACCTACCTACCTATCTACCTACCTACCCACCTACCTACCTACCTACCTACCCACCTACCTACCTACCTACCTACCCACCTACCTATCTACCTAGCTACCTATCTACCTATCTATCTATCATATATTTCTGTGTCTATGTGTCTATATATACATATATTGATCCAATCTATCTGTCCTTTCTTTTCTGTTCCATTTATTAAGCACGGTACCTGAAACCAACGACTTGCTGTTCCCAGTGCCCATTGAGACAGTCTACTACTGCGGTCTTGTCTTTAGAAAGTTATCTCGAGAGTTCATAAATGACACATTGTACCAGTCTACTATGTTACAGTCAATAGATGTATAAGACATCTTCTTAACGTAAGATGTTTGGATAACATCTAGATGTTTGGATAACACCAAAAGTTCATACATTTCTAACAGCCACTACCTCGCGCTCAGCTCCCTCCCACCATATTCACCCCTTTCCACCCGAGCGTCTTCCAACTTCCGTTGCTACATCTGAGTATCTACATATCTGGCACTGGCATCTGCTGGTTACAGAGCCAACCGGAAGGGCGCCGTGGCGCTGGTACCCTAGAGCAGGAAGGGGTGCCAGAAGATTCGAAAGCCCGTTACAGGTGCTTGTGAAAACACTGGTATATCAAGCATGGATCAGACATTTCACAGGACAGAGTCCGCCCCTGGTGATCCTATTCACTAAAAGACAGTTTGTATTAGAACATACATGAGGAGAGAAAAAAAAAGTTTCAATCTTTTAGTTTCTAAAGTGGGTCTCGTTACAAGTAACACCGCTCGACACTAGATAAACACACCGTCAGGGAGGAAAAGAAATAGAGATGGGAGGAGGGTGAAAAGAGGAGAGATAAACTTTAGAAAGATAAAATGAGAGGACTAAACGAGGAGAGAGAGAGTCATAGAGCGTAAAGCGTGAACCCCGGAGAGGGAACTCTCCTCCTTTATTAATGAGGTTATGGATGAACATTACAACTTATCCGAAGAAGATTCGCTCCGTTTGGCGTATAAAGACAGGTGTGCGTGTGTGTGCGCGCGTGCGTGTGTGTGTGTTCTTCCTAGATTTGAACCGAAAGCTGGAAGTCTATTTACACGCTGCTAAGTTAGTCAACAGAAAGTACTGAGGTATGGAGACCACGTGACGTGTCTACTATTACTGTTGATGACTCGACGCACTAGTCAAACGTCAGACCTACCCCGCACACACATCTTCAACGGGGCTGTTGCGTATCAAGAGTCTAGACACTTGTGGGTAAATCTGATATTTACCTTTTTTTTAAAAAAAAGTTTAAAGTTAAACTATCTTGGCCACCAAATTACATCCATATATGATATATAAAGTGTCTTTTAAAGAGCCCAATATCAATAGGGCGAGTGAGCCAAGCACGGCGAGACTTCCCTTTTAACTTCAGTCTAGTCCATGCAACATACAAGTGTATTCAGTCACCTATAAAGATTTAAAAAAACGCAGAATCGTTTTAACGTTTAACATTTGACCAACTTTCATGTTCGATATCCCTCCGATTGCTTTGGCGAAGCTGTGAATCTATCTTCTGTTCTAAGTTTCACTTTAATTGTGAATACCTACTGTTCACATTTCCAAAGTTCCATCCCAGTTTTAATGGATCATTAAGTGCCAATAATAACATCACCCAGGAGAACTCCATATACAAGAGAATGTGATGAAGAACTTGTTGATCCGGCGACAAGTTCATGACAATACAGGTCAATACAACCTTCCAACGATTCCCTATAAAACAAAGAAAAAAAGAAAGGGTCTTAGCATAATTTGTAATACATTGAGCTGACTGCATTTCTTCATTGTGACGAATTGTTTTGAAGTCTTAAAAAAAAATGAAATCAAATCGCAGGCCTTGAACTTTGATGCTTGTCCTAGACCTAGAGTGGCGATTATTTGAACAAATCACGTTTATGTCAGGAGAGTCACTCATCTGATTCTTTTCTTTTCAACAAGACAGCACTGAACTGCACACAAAAAGCAGATCATTTAGTGGAGCGGATCACTGTCAAGGGAATCAACTCTATTCACTAAGTGTAAGCGTCTGTTAACTGCCCTTGCAAACCATTTACATCTTCTTTATGTCTTCTCACTTCCTGTACGACGAACACAAATGATATTTTCACCTACTTGCTTTTTCTTTAGCTCAGTTTAATATTCTTTAGCTCTGTTTCTATCTCCCCCCCCCTTCATTTTTCTCTTGGCTGGTTCTAAATGACTTGAGATAGCAGTTTACCTGTAATGGCCTTCAATCATTTACCTGGTGAGTGCACCAATCTCGTCAGGTACTCGCGAAGATAAGGCGGCAATGGCTTTAAAACAAGTCGACCACAAAATTATGAATGTAGATTAAAATGGGGCATTGCTTGGATTAGGAATTGTGTTTTTTTTTTTTTTTGGGGGGGGGGGGGGGGCACAGACTTACGGGTCTTTGTCTAACTGTTAGCTCATGTCCCTTCTGCACGAGGACCAACACTGTCTGGCCAGCAAGGTTTTATAATGAGCTCATTAATTCTATTTGTTTTAAGTGTCCGAATTTTGCACAATGACCTAATGAACTCTGCCACGTGCTGTCGTCTTTCTGCACCAAAAGTATTCAACGCATCATCCACATTCATTTGTTTTTGCGCGCGTGTCACCTGGTCCTCACAGCCCCCACCTCCCAAAGAGATGTCTCGGACATAACATAAACCACAAATCACTCGACGAGTAGGCCCTTTAACGCACCCCTCCCCCTCTTCATTTTTTAAATCTTGTGTTTGCACATGACTACTTATTAATATGCATGTGTTGGACATCATTAGTGCAATGTGAAGGTCAAGTCGCAAGTAACGTGTGATACAGGTTGTGGTGCAGTCACGTGATTACTTCCAAGAATGACTGGAATGTCCTTTACTTATTTACTCTTCCAGCTAGATGAGATGTCGTCATCGACATGATTTTGTTATGATATTCTCTTTGCCCCTTTCTTTATCTCTTTTTTATCTCTTTCTTCCTTTTTTCTCTCTTGTTATACTATTTTGTTTCTCTCTTGTTATACTATTTTGTTTCTCTCTTGTTATACTATTTTGTTTCTCTCTTGTTATACTATTTTGTTTCTCTCTTGTTATACTATTTTGTTTCTCTCTTGTTATACTATTTTGTTTCTCTCTTGTTATACTATTTTGTTTCTCTCTTGTTATACTATTTTGTTTCTCTCTTGTTATACTATTTTGTTTCTCTCTTGTTATACTATTTTGTTTCTCTCTTGTTATACTATTTTGTTTCTCTCTTGTTATACTATTTTGTTTCTCTCTTGTTATACTATTTTGTTTCTCTCTTGTTATACTATTTTGTTTCTCTCTTGTTATACTATTTTGTTTCTCTCTTGTTATACTATTTTGTTTCTCTCTTGTTATACTATTTTGTTTCTCTCTTGTTATACTATTTTGTTTCTCTCTTGTTATACTATTTTGTTTCTCTCTTGTTATACTATTTTGTTTCTCTCTTGTTATACTATTTTGTTTCTCTCTTGTTATACTATTTTGTTTCTCTCTTGTTATACTATTTTGTTTCTCTCTTGTTATACTATTTTGTTTCTCTCTTGTTATACTATTTTGTTTCTCTCTTGTTATACTATTTTGTTTCTCTCTTGTTATACTATTTTGTTTCTCTCTTGTTATACTATTTTGTTTCTCTCTTGTTATACTATTTTGTTTCTCTCTTGTTATACTATTTTGTTTCTCTCTTGTTATACTATTTTGTTTCTCTCTCTCTCTTCTTTTTTTCTCTAGTTCTTTCTTTTCTCTCTTTTCTCTTTCGCTTGCCTCTTTCTCTCTCTCATTATTCACGGTTTTTTTTTCTAACCTTTTTACCTTCCTCTATCTTTCCCCCCTCTCCTCCTTTAGTTCTCTACAGTCCAAGTCTATAAATCCAGTGGTAAGTATTTCCCCTCCCAGTCTCCCCGCCACTTCCGGGGGTTACAGTTTAAAATTAATGTCACGCTGTACCTTGAAGAGTTACCCATAAAAATATAAGTTTTCCAGCAGACGATCTGTTATTATCGTTTTATTCTCACATTTTAGATTTCATGTTTCAGTTGAAAGATTTGTTTGATCCCGTCTTAATGCAATAAGGCCTTGTCCATTGTTTTATGTGTGCAGCGTGTTGCGCCACTGTGTGGTGTGTGCAATCAACACACTGTTCTATGTGTGTGTTTCTTGGTGTGCTTGTGTGTGCGTGTTGATTATTTCATATAAGGTCCTAAACTCTGCATAAAACAATCAATGACCAAGAATAAAAAAAAAAGTAAAATAAAGTTCCCCTTTCAGACCTTGCTATCTATAAGGTATATGTATAAAAAGCCCAGCTGTTTTTATGGCCTACGGCTCAAGAGGGTGTCAGGTGGCCAGCACAACTAATGTCAAGTACCCATTAGGGTTGGATGGACTCAGGGACGCCCTAAAAATCCTGAAACTCAAAATCCCAGTCTTCACTGAGATTCGGACCCAGACCCTCGGTTCGGAAGCCAAGCGCGTTACCACTCAGCCATCGCAATCTAACAATGACAAATAACCGATTGCCTTTTAATTAGCCTAATTAAACTAGGGGGCGTGACCTAACGTTTTGGCCCTGAGGGTCATACACACCTCCCACAATATCGTCGTGTCCAAAGGAACATCTGAAATTTCTCTGTGGGCAAATGCTTCGACTGACCGGATAGCTCCAAGTCTCGGGCCGGATTTGGTAAGTGGGTCGTAGTTTTGTGCATTACTGGCTTAAAGATAAATAATGAGGCTATTAAAACATTGGATCTTATGATGACCTGCTAACTACTATAAAAAAAAAAAACGCAAACTAAAATTATATGTCCATATTACAAGATCATCGGGACTAGCAAAGATCTTCCTTTATGGAGCAGTCCCAGGAAATAGAAGAAGAGGAAGACAGAGACAGCTATGACACAACATAAAGGAATGGACTAAACTTACGGGACTTACTGCCATTAAGGAAAATTCTGTCCAAGGCAAAGACAGAGAGGAATGGAGAAGGACGGTCAACAGATCTTGTGTGGTTCCCCATGGTCCTATAGACTAAGAGATAGGGCAAAGATTGATTTACTAACTCTCTTCCCTCAGCAAAAAATAAATTGAACATTTGGTTCATTGACAAAGTAAATAGTGATACAGAAAAACTGAGAATCGCGACGTTGACAGTAAATTGTTTATCTCTACGACATTGTCCTCCTAAGTTTTTATATATTTTCTCTATGTCTATGGATCGATTACTTTCGCTTTCAATCGCTTCATCAATTAAAGTCATGCTATATTTGAACAAGTTTGCAGTTACAAAGCTACTAGGCTATAAACTCATTCATTCTTTAAAGTCTTAGGACTAACGTAGACTATCAAGATGAAATGAAAGTCAGTAGAAAGTCGAACGTTTGTAATGCGAATAAAAAAAAAAAAGGTTCCCCTTTCAGACCTTGTGATCTATGAGGCAGAGGATGTTTAACGAGGGTGTCATGTGACCAGCCCAACGACCCACCACCTTTACTTCTCCGCCCCAACTAACACCAGGTACCCATTAGAGCTGGCTAGACTCAAAGGCGCCCTCAAGATTCCGAAATTAAAAATCCCAGTCTTCACCGGGACCCCCTGTTCGGAAGTCAAGCGCTTTACCCCTCAGCCACCCTGATATTTGTAGACCGTACTTACTTCATTTTGAACCCTAACCGTCTTGGCTTTGCAATCGATTGGAATAGTTCAAAGGTCAAGATCAACCGAAGAGTAACACTCAAAGAGAGTGTAGCGCAACTGCTCTATCAATTCTGTAACTAGCGGAAATCATAAAACGCTGTGTTATTCCTTTGTCTCACTATTATCTGTGAACAGTCTTGGTATCACTAATTGATATTGTTGCTTGTCTCTCCCCCTCCCCCCCCCCCTTCCATCTCTCACGTCTGCCAGGTAACTGATTCTGTCCATCGGAATCCAACAATTTTCTCCCTTTAGAGCATGCAAGACTGGAGATTTACATTAAGATAAAAGTCGTTTGAGAATAGACAGGCTTGTTTTTTTGTGTGTGTAAGTTCTCTGGAAACATCAGAAGACTTCCATCAAGAGAATTCCACTAGGTCCGTCTTGTGTGCTGCGTTGAAAGTGTCCGCCTATTCTGCATGACATATTGCTGCTGCTGGAATGCGTTCTATAATCCTGTGAGTAGTTTGTAGCTTAGTACATGTCGGCACGTATAAGCCAATGATCGACCTTGGATGTACGAATGTAATTCTACAATGTGTAATTAAACCTAGATCTCCCCTCCCCCCTTTCCTAAATACGTTGAAGACACAGAGCAAACATTTCTTTCATTTGGAGAGAAAGTCTGAAGCAGTTTATCAGTTCAGGCCACTTCGAATAAAACCTCGTCACATTCCAAAAATAAATGAAGAAATAAACAACAAGCCCTAAAAATATCATGTCACATGCCTGTTTGTCGTGCTTTGTCATTTATTATATTCCGTTGCATTGTCCTTTTATGTATATTTTCATGTCAACTTTTAGAGCCCCTCTGCACCCCACCCCAAGTTAGTTAAACCAAAATGTTCTCTTGTTGGTCCAAACATGTGCAGTGTTCTACAGTCAATATCACCACAGCACCATATTTACTTTCCCATCGAGGAACGTGCGGTCGCCTAAGAATCCGGCGGCCAGATATGGCATCAGAACATTCGGCAAATATCACCCAAGAATCCTGGCGCATATAGGAAGAAGGAAAAAAAAATAGATCATAGAAATAAAAACAAATACCAAATTTAAAATTGGACAGAGACCAAAAAAAAAAAAAGAAGTATGATAAAACATGACAGAACTTTGGCCAGTTTATTTCAATCGATCGAGTTTTGTAAATTATAAAGAGCGTCACCGGACTCTGGAGAATGCCAGTTAGGACTATTGATTTTGGTTCAGTTCTGATTGAAACACAATTCGGTAGATGTACTTGATATGAACTTCGCCCGGACTGTTAGTTGAGCACATTGTTTCCGGTAAAGGCAATTAACATGGCGATGTTGCCATTACGTGAAAATGTTAAACAACCATTAAAATACTTATACAGGTTAAGGGGGGAGGAAGGACATTTCATGTTATAAAACATCTTTTATTAGTTCCGTTCTAATTTAGCTTAGATAGCAGAGGTGTGACATCCTGTGCATTTTATACATGGCCTAAACACATCTATTTAATAATTTTCCAGCATTTATTTTACAAAAAAAAAAAAAAAAAAAAAATTACAATGTTCAGGACAATGTAAATCAGCTTCAAGAAAATGTTTGAATACTAAACGACCAGACGGAGCAGAGTTCAAATCCTGCTTTCTGAGTCTGTAAACTTGGGGACTAAACAAAACTGCCACTTCGCCTTTAACACAAAGTACCCGTCTCTCTAACACAAAGTACCCATCTCTCTAACACAAAGTACCCATCTCTCTAACACAAAGTACCCATCTCTGTAACACAAAGTACAAGTTTAAAGGTCTGAAGATATCAAAATCGGAGTGAGGAGAAAGCCATCTAAATTAGTTTTCGTGCCACGTACTGTGTTCCATCGTTGCAAAATTTGTCACTACGCCCCTGACTTTGGCCAGCTACTCGCTATACAAAGCTGAGATAAGCTACATTAAAAAGTGGACACTGTAGTGTGTGTGTATTTGTGTGTGTGTGTGTTTGCGCGCACAAGTTTGAAACTGTGTTTGTCTGTTTATTTTCTTTTCCAAAAGAAAACAAATCTCAACTATCAGGCTGAATGTGATCCTCTAGTCGTCTCCTCCACAACTGTACACTCACAGGCCCCCATCAGCTAGAGAGAGAGAGACAGAGAGAAGGGGTGGGGTACCTGCTGTACATCAAGAAGAGAGAAGTTTTAATTAAGTCTTGATATCTGGTTGAATGTCGCCCTGCTCTACCGTCGAAGCCTGAAGATAAGTCTTGATATTTCTCCCTCCGACCTATGATTTCTTTACAGAGTAACACGAGAGTTGGCCTCTTGTTTTTTTTTTGTTCTCTTGGGCTGAAGATAGGGTGTTTAGGAAACAGGAGAGGAGGGGAGGCGAAGGGTGGTTCTGGGATGCAACTGCGAACGTGATAAGTTCGAAAGGGAGGGGACTGGTGGGGGGGGGGGCGTGCAACTGCTCAGCAAGACTCGTGACATATCCGCTGACAGATCTGATAGAGATGAACGGTATTTAAGGGTTGGATTAGAGGAGTTCTGCCCCCCTTTTTTTCAAGCCTCCTTTATGTATCAGCGCCCTATAAATTATCTCTTGAACCCCAGCTTAGACCAGCATTTTTGTAGTTGTTCGTAAATCAGGGCTCTGTGTCGGCCCAAGTTGTATCAGACTAGAAACCAGTGTAAGGGAGGGTGTTGGTTGATAATATTCACATTAGTGCTCCCCCTCCCCCATTATTTGATGTCACATTTCTCAAATCCTTTTTTTTTTATTCACTAGTTTTATCAATTAAACTTCTGACTTAGAATAAATGTAATTTGTATTTAAGGAAATCAACAATTGTCGCTAAGTACTGGGAGAAAGTTTGCTCTTATCAGATCTAGATTGACCTCTAGGTTCAGTATAGGTAACGTAAAACAAGCTCTACCTTAGGGCCACACTTACTTTGCCCCCCCCCCCCCCCGATTCCAGATTTATTTTCATTTCAAAGAAAACAACAACATATTCATTTGCAGTTTGTTCTCAAACGATGAAAAATATCACATTTGGTGAGGGGGGCGTCCAAGCAAGTGGGGCCCTAATCTATAACTTGTGTTACCAATACGTAAATCCAAGCAAATACTTGATGCAGTAAAGGTCAGCTTAGTGTGACGGGATTGAATGCCTACATCTGAATTGTAGGTCTGAGTTTGTCCAAATCGTTCGCCCCCTCGACTAAAAATACGTAGCCATGCTTGAGTTGGGGGTTTTAAAATTAAGCCTTCCGTCCTGTTGCGCCAACGTCTCGTTAGTGCGGCTAAAGCTGTATCTGTTGATTATGTCTGGATTAAGTCAAGAAAGTAAACCACTGGTTTAAATGTCTCCTCAGTTACCTGGTCTCACTCCCAGACACTGACATTCATTGCTGCGGGAGGAGGGGGGGGGGGGACACGATGAGATAAGGTGGACCTTCGGGAGGATGAAATATGCGAAACTTGCTCTAATGTGTGCGTGTTGTACGCTAAGGGTGAGAGTGTGTCTTTTGAAAAGTAACTTGACCTCTGAAACTAGAGAAAAGATGATTCGACAGAGAGTGAGTCTCGGGGAATAGACAAAGATGTCACAGACGTGGAGACATTGACACCAGACTTTGTTTGTTGTTGTTGAAGGTGACTTCTAAGTAAAGTGACTAAAGGTTGTTTGAAGTACTTTACTAGATCTACATCTGGACTTCTTGAATTCTTGGCTTTAGTGCTCTGGTCGTAGTCGATAACGACTCCAGAAAGAAGGTTTATCTAATCATAATATAGTGGGATGTAGAGATTAGTTCAAACTTTGACCTAGATGTTGTAAATAAATGTTTAGCTTAAAAAGAAGAAGAAAAAAAAATTCCACTCTGTCACTTAGACTCACTAGAAAGTCTGTCACATACTCACTAGACAGTCTGTCACATAGACTCACTAGACAGTCTGTCACATAGACTCACTAGACAGTCTGTCACATAGACTCACTAGACAGTCTGTCACATAGACTCACTAGACAGTCTGCCACAGAGGCTCACTAGACAGTCTGTCACATAAACTCGCTTGATAGTCACAGAAGCTAACTAGACAGTGTGGGCCTACTGTATGATTATCTTTTCTGCATGAGTCTGGAAAGATGTTTAGCCAATGGAGTCAATTCAAGTCCCAGAAGCGGCATTTTTTTTCGGCATTCGAGGAGTCAGGCGTTTTAAGATGGAGCGCGCGGAAGCAATCCCCCGTGGCTTGTGCCATCTGTCGATGCTGTGGCTACAAAAAGTAGTGTTGTGGACATTCTAACACCCCACCTTACACCAGCTTGTCTACTAAACAATTTGACTTTTAAGTTGATACTCATTTACATCTGGTAAATTTCCATAAAATGGTATCAAATGGCCTTGAGAACAAACAGAATAATTTCATACCCAGAATATCTTTTTTTTTTTGTTTTTAATAAGAGATGTTTAAAAAGGGGAACTTTTTTTTTTACAGCTATTTGAAAAAGTTACGAAACAAAGAAACAAAAAAAAAAGGATACATTATTGTTATCGTTGTACTTGTCAATGTCCAGAACTGCTATTATGATAACTCCTTCCTGCACATAGCACTCCACCTAGTGCAGAGAGTAGACGTTTTGTATGGTCTGTACGAGACTGGACTTAGGCAACAACTAGTTTGTATGGTCTGTACGAGACTGGACTTAGGCAGCAACTAGTTTGTATGGTTTGTACGAGACTGGACTTAGGCAGCAACTAGTTTGTATGTATTTTCAACGTTTTTGTTTTCATTGGGTCAATCAACATTTTATATTATCTCCTCCCCCCCCCCCCCTTTTTTTAAAAAGTTGCTGGCTCTATAGAATTACAACAATATTTAAGAAGTATTTCTTATAGACTGACAAATGTGAACACATTGTGTCTGTGCATAGGATTCTGCTTGCAAGTATTGCTAATGGCAAGAGGCGTATCTCGTACTGCGGATATAAAAAGGAGACTGACAGATTTGTTATTGTCGACTGAGTTGAGCCAAAGCTTTGAAACTTTAGGCCAACGAAGGCTCTGATCCGCAGATCTGACTGAACAATTGTTCTCTTTGGGAGATGCCCAAGCAGATTTCTATGTATCACATCCCTGTTGCAAGTGCCTCGAAACCCAAAAAGTCTAGTGTTAGAAAAGAGGCCGAAGGCCGAATGCACTGGGGATCCCCACATTGCTTATACTTGAATGTACTACACTAAACGTGCGGGTGTGAAACGGCCCCTGAGGAACTGCGTGTAGATCGTAACATGGCTGTTAATGCTCCCTTTACTCCCCGACCTGTGCACCCCAAAAGGAGCCTTGTTTTGATACCATATTGGCCTAACCGCATCCTGTTACGACCGTTCCACCCAGACACCACTAGGTAGCGTTCTCCGGCCTTACTACTGACTCGCCCATATGGTAGATCTAGAGAAATTTCTAGAATGGAATGGTGCATAATGAGAAACAGTAGAGTACATTTGGTATTCTAATGATTGGTAGAACTAAGTCTAGGAGGGAGAGCGTACCAAGCATCAGGTGCAGGCGGTAAGTAATGAAACAAATTAGACCATACAAACCTGCTCTGTGTGTGTATGTCTGCATGTGGGTGTATGTGTGTGTCTGTGTGTGCATGTGTGTGTGTATGGAATGAGAGAAGATAGAGAGCAGACAGTGCTGGTATCCACGTGTTCCACTTGTCGGGTAATTGGATCTCCGACTAATCCATCCTGGATTAGAGCATCCATTGCCCGGACCAGAGACGTTTTGAAAACATTTCACCTCGCTATAAATTGTGAAAGTAACGAACTGCCAGTGAGCAGTGGTGACACGTAAACCCGACTCACAGATAATCCTCGCCCCCATCATGTGACGTGTATAGACCAATTGGATTGGTTAAGACTCAGCCATTTATTTGTTTGTCTTGGCCTATCTGCTCTGCTAACTATAGCTGTGAAGACTGATCATGCCTGCTCGACTTCAAGAAGGCTGTTTTTTTTGTTTTGTTTTGTTTTTGAGTAAAATATACTGTCTAGCCTCAAATTGTATAAACTGGTCAAATATTGCTTGAATTGTACATATCGCCCTGTTTGTACAGACTTATGTGATTGTTTAAATTGTTTTACAGTGAAAAATTTAAAATAAAAAACCTTAACAGCTTGAACTTGTTTGTATGTCATTGTTTGACGTAACTTGTTTGTATGCCACAGTTTAGCCAAGCGCTGTTTGTTTGGGCCTTGTTTGTTTGCGTAAGTTTATCCTTAGAAGTGAAAGCGTGGTCTGTCCCCCACGTGACATGCGCTAACATTGACAAGTGTTAAGAGATTCTGGTAATGATATGTTGATCTCCGCGGAAAGATTATCTCTCGATATCTGCCTTGTTATCTCGAGCTGTTAGTCTGTTCGTATCTGTGACAAATGACAAGTTATTTTGTGATTTTCTAAGGGAGTAATTAGCTCTACCCATTTTCTGGTGTCACCCCCCCCTCCCTCTCAGAGCTCCGCCTTCAACTAATGAGCCAGTTACTCCATTGAAATGTGTTTGTTTGTTAGACACCATGTCAGTTCGTGGTAGTTAGCAAAGTGGTGATAGTGGTGCTGCTTTTGGTGGTGGTGATTTGCACCCCTTCCCCTTCTTTTCCTCAGATAGATTACGCCCCCCCCCCCCTTTACCTTTTGGGTCCATGTCCCTCTTTCTCAATTTCTTTTTCTTTTCTTGTAGTCTTTTTGTTTCCCTCAATGAGTAGGGGGAGAGCAGCTGTGAGAGTTTCATTATTATATTCAGGTGTTTTTTTTTTAGCGAATCAATTTTATTTTTTGGTCTCACTCCTAGTTTTAAAAGATCTGCACCCGGTGGACAAGTGCGCTGGACAAAAGAAACGCTGCTGGACGGTGTGATGTATCAGATGACAGATCTGTCAGTCATACACAATTTACTCATTACTATTTTTTGTTTCTTTCTCTGGAATTAACAGCAAAGGCCTGCATTAATCTATCGAGCGCTCTACCCCCCAGCCGGTAACGCTGCGTTCTAGAAACTTCTTTTCTCTGTCCGTGTTGTATGGTGACCCTTCGCTGTAGGGCTTAGATTTCTTGATTGTGCTGCGCATGTAATTGTAGAATGAACATAGTAGCCGGTAATTAACTCAAGATGCTCGGCGTCATTCCATTTCCCGCCCCCCCCCCTTTTTTCGTCGTCTGCTCGGCCGAACCTTTAGGTTCGTTATGTACTATTCATGTCAACCAATCAAATCAGTCACATTACCGGAAATACCCGAATATAAGCTAGCATACATGCGTATAAAAGTGAGCCCTTGTTGCACTTCCGGGTTGAGGAGGTAGAAAAAGTGTTTATCTTTCAGAAAATCTTTTAACTCCCCTTTCCCTCAGACCAGTGGTAGACTATCAATAAATCATTTTGTTATGCAAACCCATAAAGGGAATGCATATTGTTTCAAGTGGCAACGAAGGCGACTTGAGAGTTTCAGAGCAGTGGCCTCCTAGTCAGTGAGTAGTATGTTATAACAGTCTGTTTAATGAAAAATGTATCCGTGTATTAAAAAATGTTTCTATACATTTATACTGTTTCAGGTCTGCTAGGATGCTTTTCGGAAAGTTGAATTAAAAAAAAAACAAAGATTTGTTTACAAATTCGAAGCGTAAAAAAAAAAAAATATTGAGGTCACAGACGTTGAAAAAGTGAACAAAAGTCTCTCCCCCTTCATTTAATTTTAGGATCATCCTAAGCACACCATGGCGCGAGGGGGCCTCTTTATTTTGGAAGAGATTTGTTGCCGGCCCGAGGGGAGGAAGCTGTCGTAAGGGAGGAACAAGCCTGGTCAAGTTTGTTAACAGTTTATCAAACAGTTGGGCTCGTGCTGGAATGGCCGTGTGCAAAAAAATGGGTGGGGAGCGGCTTTGTTGTGTTCGGGAGCAGGGGGGAGGAGGGCTCGTGTTTTGTTATCTCCTGGTACTTATCTTCTGTATATATTCCTTGCAAGCTCTACCTGTGTGGTATGTGGATTAATGCAAGCGGCTCTGAGACTAATGTGTGTAGACTTCAGAAGAATAAATCCAAGCGTTTTTCTTTTCAGTAACACACATTACGCACCTGGTGCATGGCCTTCAGAGTTGAACCTATCAGCTGCAACTCTTGCGTTAGGGTATTTGGTTGTCATTGTAGAGAATTTCTTTTTCATTAAACTGGATAATCCCCCTCTCCCCCACCCCCTTACGAGAAAGTGGGAGGGTCTTTGTTAGGGTTAGAGAAATTATGGACTGTGGACGAGAAGAAATTATGACCATTATAATATTGCTTCACTGAAGATCAAACTAACTATCCGTAAGACATGAAAATGTATTCCCTATAACAATGTTGTATTCCTTATAACAATGTTGTATTCCCTATAACAATGTTGTATTCCCTATAACAATGTTGTATTCTCTAATCTGCACTGAAACTCCATAACCCATACACATACTCCCTGATCTACACCAATAATCCCTGATCTACACCAATACTCCCTGATCTACTCAAATAATCCGTGATGCATACAAGTTACTTATTTCTCTGCATATATTTGTATCGTGTATACTAGTGCCTAGAAACTGAACAGCTGACAGAAGTAGGTCAGTAGGTTTAGGAAACATTCTTAGTTGAGCGAGGGCAGATGGGGGGGGGGGGGGGGGGGGAGCCGAGAGGCAGATATCTGAGTAAATCTGGTCAATGCAACTGATCAAAGCTGATACGCAGGAGTTCAAATCTCGTTGGAATATCAGTTTTGTCTTTCTTGTATTCACCCTGTGACTTTTTCTTCGTCAAAACTTTCTCAGCTTTTCCTTTATTTTGATTTCTCAGTCAACTGGGTCATTCCTCAGTCAACTAGGTCATTTCTAAGTCAACTTGGTCATTTCTAAGTCAACTTGGTCATTTCTAAGTCAACTGGTCATTTCTAAGTCAACTTGGTCATTTCTTAGTTAATTATGTCATATGGATTTCAAATAGACGATAGAATTGAGTGTTGTTTTCGAGACATAAAGAAGGCAGCCTCTCTTATGTCGTGTCACACAGTCTAGGCCCACTCCCCTGACTACTCCCAGGGGCGTGACGGTCTGAGGAAGCCATTGAATGATGACGTCCTGAACACAGGTCTCAAGTTCTTACAGGAACATTTGCTCTCCTCTTGAAAGGTTTAATTAAATAGAACAACATCGGATCATCATTTACCTTTCAAAGGGAGATAAAAATGTCAGCTATTAATTCAATCTGCACTGGAAAAGAGCAGCTGTTGAGACACGGTACAGCTGTTTGTGTGTGTGTGTTGTGTGTGCGTGTTTGTGTGTACTTGTGAGGGAGGCTGCATGTTAGCATTTAAAACAGGTAATAGTGTAAGATTTAGGAAAAAAATGTATTTCCGGGGTAACAATAAAGAATCTTAACTTTGTCTGCTTTGGGGTCATAGATAGCTAGGGTCAACAACCAATTTGCTATCCACATGCTCGTTCTCTCTCTCTCTCTCTTTTTGCATTTAGAGTTTATACTAAATTGCATTCAATTGCATAGTCACCCTAACCGGCCTATTGAAAAAAGAAATTAGGCTACTGATCTATAATTATCACACGTATATACAACTTGAATTCATTTGCTGACATTATACCACGAGATTGTGTATTCATTATTGAGTCCTATCATTGACTTTTTGCAACAAAATCTAGAGACTATTTCTTTGTCTTCCTCCATCTTCTCAGCTTAATAGAGCCGTGGAGAATAATCCTGTGGGTTGGAGCTGATCAAGTGATTTGGTTACAATTGAACGAAATTACAGTCAAACTTTTTATCTCTCATAGGGTTTTCCTCATTTCCTCTCTCTCACACACTGAGACACACACACGCACAGCTACACCCACACCCACAAAACATACCATATAACAAATTTTTGGAACAGACGAATATTTAAGCGTAACTTATGCATATGAACTATCCGATGCATACAGATGAAATGAGCTACTAATGGGACAACAAGAATAAATACGTTTGAAGTGTAGTAAACGGTGCATATAGCGGATGTACAGCGTAATTATTTTGACATGCGCATGGGTTTAATTCTATAGTGTTCAACTGAAGTTGGCCAGATAATTGCTGTTTCTGATAACTAAATCGAAATTGCTTTTCTCTGGCGAAATTACAGTTAGTGATTCCTGTGCAGATTTTTGCATGCTTGTCTAATTTTAGTCGGAAATGAATAAAAAAAAACAACACTACTTTTTAGGTAAGAATAAAACACTCTCAAAATTAGCAATCTCTTTGGAACTCGAGGCAGGGTCGCCGTTAGGCATTGGCAAACTAGGCAGCCGCCTAGGGCCACCGATTGGCGGGGCCCCGCACAGGACTAAAAATAATTTTTAAGGTAAAAAATGATGAATCTGGTGCCCAGCGTCAGTGTTGGAGTGTACACGAGGTTTGAAATCAATGACGTCATTGTAGTTTTTCGATGTGTATTTTGTTTAAAATTTCGTTTTGGTCACGAGGCTATAAGGTCACAAGTTCATGAGTTTCATTTGATGGTATAGTTTTTCGTGCAAATGATTTATCCCACTACTTAAATCTGGACAAAATAGAAGTTTGGGAGTGAGATGTGTGTGTGTGTGTGTGGAGGAAGAAAGAGAGGGAGAGAGAGAGTGAGAGAGAGAGAGAGAGAGACCATAAAGCAGCAGTTGAGCTGTCTCTTTGTGTCATCTCTCGGAGGAATTTCTCTCTGGTGACCTACTTGCGAGTTCTGTGCACTACCATCTAGTGGAGACCACCTAGAAGTCCAGGACTGTCGTACAATGTATAACTAGGACCACCAATGGTCGACACCGAACACACAAAAAGTGTTGTGATGGAGGTGGGGAGAGGATGTTGATGTTTGCGTAACACTGGACAGAAAGAACTACTTCAGGTCCTGAAGTTGTAAAGCTACGTAACATTGTTACCATTGATGCTTGTGCGCGTGTTTATAGGAAGCTAATGCGAGTGTAATTATCTTAAAAAGCTCAGAATAGTCTGACGTTTTGTTTGTATTTTTTACATATTTCTTTACACCTGAATCAGTCTTTGTATCTCAAAACACAAACCACATTTTGCACACGTGCTGGGCGTACATTTGTTTTAGGTTAGCATTACGCCCTATAAGATGGGCGTGCAGATGTCCCTGTCTTTCCAAGTCGTTTGACCTAGCAGTGGACTTCTCCCTCCATCATCCTAATACTACAAAATATCACTCCCCTCCAGAGACTCTCCATTAGTAACATTTGACGTTTCATCCCCCTCCACCAAATTACCAGCAGCTGACGTTTGGACAATAATGACTGGCATGATTTATCCTCCACTCTCCTCACAAACACACACATACACAATGAGTGCAGTAGTATGGTGTACACATGAAAACAAATGTCATATCACTGTTGTCACCACAAACTCCTGCCATGTTCCGTCTAGTACAATCTGTATGAATGGGACAACAAAATGTTCCAATGGTCTTTGTTAGTCACTTCTACGTTTCAGTAACCATCTCCTGCCACAATCCAGCCAAATATGTCTGCTCACTTTAGTACACCTAAACCAGTGCCGAGTGAGTATTTAGACCGTGAGAGAGTGGTCCAAGCGTGAGTAGTTTTTCAGGGTACATCATAAAAAGCAGCGGTCCTCAAGCTGTGTCCGTTTTACTTCCAGTGTCCTGAGTTAGACTTAACATGCAGATCAACTAGACTGCAACCTTAAATTAGATGTCCAGTGTTAATGACTCCCTGAATATGATTTCTGTTCGTGTGTTCCCATTGTGCTACAGTGACGTTTTAACGTAACGTCCTACATGTGACACTTGCTGACAGCTCGTACAACGAAGTATTGTATCCGGTTCACTGTTGTCACTTTGTTGTATAAAGTGACGTATTTGGGTAGGACCAAGCAGCATAGTTACACCAATAGTAGAATATGCGTCCTCTGTAAGGGACACCTCAACTCTTGAAAACACAAAGAAACCAGAACAGTTGCAAAATAGAACTGTTAGATTTACAACATATTCACATTTGATTAGAAAACACCATTATTAAAACCACTATATTTAGAAGACTTTAAGAATAAATATGCAATTATGCATAAAACACTGAACCATAATTTACAAATATAAAAACAAAGCCTATTAAAAATATTCAGACTCCAAAAATGAAGGCGCATCAATAGGAATAATTCATACAAGTGCTCCATCTTCTTCTATTAAAGCATAGAATTGATTGCTTGAATCAACCAGGAAAATCAATGACTTAGCAGATATTAAGTCTCTCATTAACATGCGTGACTAAATTAACACAGGATACGTAATTATCTTCTCTTTTGAAGTTACCTCTGTAATTTATAAGATAAGATAAGATAAGATAAGACAAGATCCGATCTTGAAAATCCCTAACGCTTACTATTACTATTTTTATTTAAATACGAAAGTGATTGCGGTGATTAGTAGTTACCCACGAGAAGCTGACGGAGGTCACGCGTAAGTCTAGATATGAGAACCCCTGGGGACCTAGAGAAGTCTGTTGTACCAACAAGTGTAAATTAGATATGGGTGAGCGATAGTATGTCGTGCGGGACCGCGGGACCTTCCCCGCGCGTTTCATCACCGCCATTTCTCAGTGCTGGGAACCTCACATTTTACTTACTGGGCGTCTGTCATCTCCCTCATTAAGGTCAGACTCGGGGGAGGGGTGAGCTGTAGCGAGGGGGAGGGCGAGCGGCTTGAAAGAAATTAACTCTTTATGTCATAGAGTTTGACATTTCCATGTGTATACACAAATTCAAACAGAAATTTAAAGAAAGCACCACCTTCTTGTAATAGTTGCCCCCCCCCCAACTTTTCACTCCCCCTCCCCCACACAAACACACTTTGTTACCACATAAATCTAATGAGAGCTGTTTAGAAAAAAAATGAAAGTTCGGTTTATAAAAAATTAATCATTTCTTTCGAACTTTCGGAGAAGAATATTAACAGACTTGAATCATATTCTGTTTTTTTTCTCTAAGTCTATAATTTGGTGAAATGTAGAGTATTCTCTATGTAACACCTAACTCAGTTCTTACTATGCAATGGTCGCAACATACAATAATCTGGTATCAAAAACAAGATTTCACTCTAACCTTGATTCTTTGACTTCCTCTAACTGCACTGTGCGATCAAAGTTCAGAAAGTTCATTTCAAATATGAAGGTATTTAAAAGATAAAAACAGAATAAATAAATAAATCTGAATTCTGTAAGTAAAATACCACTTTTGTATTGTTTCTACGATGCCATATTGATAGTTGTTACCAACTCAAAGCTACTCATCAATACCACAACCATTTTGTTTTCCATTTCTATTGACTAGTTTTGAATACATTTGAGATTTATCGAATGACCTAGTGACTGTGATAATCCGTTAGATGACCTAGACGCGAATGTATCCCTCGATATCACCAGATGGTTGGGGATTAGGGCTCAGTTTTTAAGAACATAAATAAGGTTTGTGTTTTAGTCATTGATTGAATTCTTTGGGGGGGGGGGGAAGTTAAGATTCAGTAAATACATCCTGTGTAATAAACAGTAGAATGCCTGTACAGGAGTTTAGTAAGCAGAGCTTCTTGGCAGGAGGTTTCTGGAGGTCTTTTTAAGGCTTTAATAAACATACAATTAATTCTAAATATTTTTTTCCTTCCTTTATAAATAATAATAATGGCGATGTCTTCGATTCAGAAGATTTAAGGATGAGTGCAGTGTTGCAAATCCAGATACGACCTGCTTATTTTTTATTTTAAATATTTAGTATTCAAATGTAACTGTGTATACAGTAAATGATAATATCAAATAAAAAACATTTGATCTTGATAAAAAAAAAAAAACAACATCCACATGGAAAAACACGAGTCGCTTGTTCAAGTCCTGCCTGATAGCTCCCTGACAAACTAATCACCAAAGTGGCGCTATCTCTTCTAACCAAGAGAGTTATATCAAGGGAAGCAACTGTTATTTCTGAGTTTCTAACAACACGACATTAAGACATTAGAAACTAAATTACATTCACGACAGAGCGAAGTAAAATGTATACACAAGTTTGAGGTCAAAACTAATTGTGCTTTAAAGCTACATTCTTTGCCATGGAAATGCATGCCTCCTTATTTCATTGTTCGTACGTCCGAGGGGCCAAGACGTCTGCCACTTCACCTCTGCTATCAGTAAATTCTTGCTAACGAAAAGTATTCCTGTAGAGACCGTTTGATTGTCTTCTGAGCTGAGCCGAAGGCTCTTCGAGCTCAAAGTTTGAAAAGAAAAAACCTGTTAGGTCGTCCAGCCGTAACAGTAAAAAAGAAAAACAAACCTGTAGAACACAGTTCTGTTTGAGAGCGACCCTAGTCAATGCCTATATAAAGCATTGCTGTATCCAATGTCTTCAGCCTCCGACACATGGCCGAAGGCCTAGGAGCACTGGGAGCCTCCGTCATCTTCCTTCTTTGTACCAAGCTAACCGTGGAGGAACCGCCATTTATGGAACGGTCCTTTGAGGAACGGCGCATGGATGTGTGACAGTTTTTTGTGAGGACTTTTTTACAACCCCGCCCGTGCAAGGGGTTGACTCTCGTCTACCCATGGGCATCCCCACGGGAGTTATGTTTTGCCATTCGTTTTGCCTAGCTATCTCCTCAAATAGCCGTTTCCACCCGGGTGCCACGATGAGGCAGAACAGCGAACCCGGGCCTGTAGAGACCTGGAGGGTCAGTCGGCCCGCAATGACCACACGATAACAAAAGGAAAATATAAACAAAATAGTACATGTTTACCAGTTGTCTATCCCTTGCGCTTTTTTATCTCCCCTTTCTTTTGACAGCAGACGAGATTTCTTGACATTTTAATTTGTTAATGGCGCCAAGAGTTGAACTTGACAAGGCACTTTTTTCTTTCTAGATTTCTGATTTCTAATAGTATGGACTATTTTGTTTAGCAGTGTCTGAGTAGAGCTAGAGAGGAACGTCCGTTTGAACTTTGTTGAGTAGCTTTTAATTCGAAATGTTGATTGATATCGGGAGGAAGGGGGAATTATTAATGTCAACAATCTGTGAGTTTTTAAATGGAAGCTCACTGTATTCTACGATCTTTCTTCCTGTCTCTATCTCTTTCTCTACTCTCTCTTCTCTATGTATCTCTTTTTCTACCTGCCCCACCTCTCTCTCTCTCTCTCTCTCTCCTGTCCACCTCTTTCTCTCAATGTTTTTCTCTCTTTATGTCTCTCTCTTTCTTTCTCTCTCTTTATCTGTCCCTCTTTCTATTAGTAGCACTCAATCTTTTTTTTCTCTCTATTTCTTTTTTTTTTCTCCTCTATACGTCTCTTCCCCCCCCCCCCTCTATATTTCTTTCTTTCTGGGTCCCACCTCTTGCTCTCATAAACCTTTTCCCCCTTACCAGTTCAGATAATTTACTTTAGCAGACGTCGTGGTCAACAGTTAGGCATGTCCAGTCACCAGCTCGCGCTACATTCCTGGAAGTCGTTTTCGTCGTGTTCCAGTTGTTCTCAACCACATTTCATCTCCCCAGCATTACCCCCCCTCCCCACCACGTGCAGTCCCCTCCCAGAATTCGTCTGACACGGAATTTTAATTGTTTGGAGAAATTGAACCCATAGCGACCGTATTGTGAAGAGACAGAGCCGATGCTGTCCATGTGGACAAAGTCGTATATAAAGCTTGACCACTGTCCAGTGAATATTTTTTATTGTAGTTGGGGGCCTGAAGTTGCTCCACGCACACTTCCGACTGACACAACTATGCAGTAGACGGCCGGCGGGGGGAGGGGCACATCAATGGCTAAAATGAGGAGGACGTGTATTGGTCTGTCTGTTTCTAGCACCCAAGCAATAAATATCTGAATGTAAAGAGACGAGGAGGGGGGGGGTGATAAAAAGGGGGGAGGGGCGCCACTTTCAAATTGAAACAAAGTGTGTTTGGCGTGACTTAGGCACCCATTATCTGCGAAATGACTACTGCCCCTCTCCCCCACCACTACCACCGTGTTTCACGATAAAAACTTAGGGTGAGCAGCATGCCTGCAGGCCAGTTGAAGCACACGTGAGTTATGATAACAGGAGCAAGTTGGGAGGGGGGCAGGGTGAGTTAGGAATGTGGGAGTTCGCCCAATAGATCTGTGTGTGTGTGTGTGTGGCACTGAACAAATTGATCAACATTTTTGTCTTCTAGCTTTCTTTTTTTTTTTCATTCATTTGCAGAGTTTATGTGTGTGTGTGTTTAACTCTGTGCGTGTAGGTTTAATCTATGTCTGACGCTTGACATATTGGACAAACAAGGTCGATTTGTCCACTTTTATTTTTTTATTCTGCTGTATTGTACACAACATATTGATAGTAACCTACTAGTACGCTAGCCACTCGTCCTGGAAACGAACACGTCAGTCACTTGCCCTACAAACATTCACGCGAACCACTCGTCCAGGAAACATGCACGATAGCCACTTGTGCCGATAACATACAAACTAATCATTCGTCCAGAAACATGCTCACTAGCCACTTTTCATGCAAACAAGCACGCTAGCCACTCGTACCTAAAGCATGCACGCTAGCCACTCGTACCTAAAGCATGCAACGCTAGCCACTCGTACCTGAAGCAGGCACGCTAGCCACTCGTACCTTAAGCATGCACGCTAGCCACTCGTACCTGAAGCGTGCAAGCTAGCCACTCGTACCTGAAGCGTGCACGCATGCCACTAGTACCAAATACATGCACAGTAGCCATTGGTCACAAAAAGATGCATATATACTTTAGATAGTCGTTCCGGAAACATGCGTGCTAACCCTTAGACTATAAACAGCCAAGCTAGCCATTTGTTTAAGAAACATGCACACTAGCGACTCATCCTGAAAACATGCTCGCATGCACTCGTCCCTGAAATATGCACCTTAGCTAATCATCCAGGAAACATGCACGCTAGCCACTTGCCCTAAAAACATGGACTGATTTAATAAACCTTTCAAATGCTCATAAGGAAAACAGAACCAGGGTTTTGAGGCTTATTCTTTTGAGGCGATCGTTTATTGTGTATGTTTAGTTAATACCCTAAAACTTCCTGAGAGCTTCTTATGATTTTTTAGTTATTCTATTTTAAATAAATTAATGAAATTACAAGAAAAAACAAACAAACCAGAAATAGCAAAAATATTTGTTAAGCCCGTAAATGACTTGCTGCTGTTTGTTCTAGGCCATTTTGTTTGTTGAACACTTTAGTTCTAAATGGAACGGAGTGTCCTACTTTAGACCATTTCCTGCCTTCTTGATAGTCTGTCTCTAATCAAACAAAAGCCAAAAAAAAAAAAAAAATCACCAGTCTGACATCGTAAGACAGACACTTCTGCACCAGATTATTCCCCCTACCCAAAGATAAGCCACGAGGAGACTAAATTCAGCCCCAACTAGCGCGCGGGGTTTCCCCCTCGGAGATACAGGCAAGCGAATCAGATGCCTAGCTGATAGAGGTCCTTCCCTGGAAGCATCCTATGATGTGAGATATCTTCACCCTTGCTGTAGCCTAGAGAGGAACATCAGACAGACTTTCTTTTTCTCTCCCTCTCCGAGTGTCAAGTCTAATAACAATAACAAAAGCTAACGATATGCTTAGTGCTTACACCGCTAGGCGTTTTCAAGTAGATCTGGGTATTTTTGGGTGTAAACCTGGATATTTTTTTCCATCTAGATCGGGGTATTTTAACATAGATCTGGGTACTTTTCATGTATATCTGGGTGTATTTTAATGTATATCTGGGTACTTTTCATTTTTCAAGTACAAGATCATGTATAATCAAACTCTACGGCCACATCACAAGATCCTTAGGGCTCGCAAAGACTTTCAGAAAGCAATGGTAAGACGTCAAAGAATTGGCAGGCATATCAGTGAATGAAATTTTATTCAGGGCAAAGGACTGAGAGGAATGGAGATAGACCTTGACAGATATTGTGTTTTGCCCCAACGGTCCAAAAGACTAAGGGATGGGTGAAGGTCATCATGTTTGCCATGAATTCGTCCTCTTTGTAACTCGCTCCGTGCACATTGTGGGTTAACATTGAGGCCTCGTTCAGACGAGACGGACCTAAACCACCCTAATAATAAAAAAAAAAAAAAAACACCCCAATACCTAAAACATCCTGATACCTAAATCACCCTAAAACCTAAATCACCCTAAAACCTAAATCACCCTGATACCTAAACCACTCTGATACATAAACCACCTTGATACCTAAAACACCCTGATACCTAAATCACCCAGATACCTAAATCACCCAGATACCTAAATCACCCAGATACCTAAATCACCCTGATACTTAAATCACCCTGATACCTAAAGCACCCTGATACCTAAAACACCCTGATACCTAAATCACCCTAATACCTAAATCACCCTGATACCTAAATCTCCCAGATACCTAAATTACCCTGATACCTAAATCACCCTGATACACTGAGAAGAAAAACTCTGAATGCTTGATCTGCTGTCTACAGCATCCTCGCTGTGCAATGTGACCTCTGACCTTGTCAAGTAGTGTTCATGTAATAAACTCTTGCATTCAAATATACCACGTCTAGTTTTGTTTAACATTCAGCAATAATTATATAGGTCTGTGGGTCTCGCATTGTTGAACACATGTCATGGTTGCCAACTTTCATTCTTCTAATGATCATTCAAGTTGGAAGTGCTAGTTTTGCAGTCACGTGTTCACACAAAAGTCTATTACGTGAAGAAGAAGAAATTCACTAGATTAACGACACAAGATTCGGTTCGAAGCGCTTGCCTGTGTCCTAGTATATCTGTTTTACTTCATCGTCTGGTCTGTATAGCCTGTTGCAATATATCATTATTTGAATAATTATGCTTTGTGCTAGAATCTTATTTTCTATTTCTATGGCTCAATAAGCTGGGCAGAGATTATCCTAGACAAAGTTTATGCTTGGCTGCGCAGATATTTTGCCGTGCAGAGTTTATCCTGGGCCGAGAGAATGCTTGGTAGAGTTTATCCTGGGCAGAGGTTATGCTGGGCATAATTTATCCTGGGCAGAGGTTATGCTGGGCATAATTTTCTTCAATACTTCCCTCCTGCCCCTCTCAAATCACACCCAGCCGCCTTCGACCCAGCCCCTAATTGTGCTTCCCTTATTTTGATCACTATATTAAGGCTAATTTTCTCTCACTCTCTCTCTGTCTCTCTCTGTCCCTCTCTCTGTCTCTCTCTCTGTCTCTCTCACTCTCTCTCTCACTCTCTCTCTGTCTCTGTCTCCTCTCCCTCTCGCTCCGCCCTCTCTGCCTTACGCACATAAACCCACCAACACTTAGGAACACACACACGCGGTCGCGCAAGGGGGGACAATTGAAAGGCTAATGAAATCTTAACTGTTAATTACCATCTTAAGCTGACTGAACGCCCCTCAAATGCAAGTCAGCCGGCCACCTATTCTCTACATCTGCTAGTCTGGAACTCAGGAGGAAATGAAAATACTTAAGTATTTACTTATCGCGCCCCCCTCCGCCCCCAGTCACACTTTTCCCCACCTGTCTTTGTGCTCATATTGAATGTGTGTGTGTGTAGAAAAATGAGATTTTCCACGCGCTCTGTGTCTGCCCCATCCTCGCATTTTTGTTTCTTCACGGCTGTCAGAAATATTTCATCTTTTGACTTTTTATGCAAGGAAAAAAAAGTATTTGTGTAGTTACTTCCCTTTAAAACTGATTTTTTTTTTTTTTTTCTTCTTTTTTATCTTTTTCAAAAAAAAAATAAAAATAGAAACATTGAAATATTTTTCTTGTGATGCATAAATTTGTGTTGGCTGCGATACTTATTTGTTTTACGATTCTTTAACGACATCGCGATACTTATGGTTTACGATACTCCAACTCGCTTCAGGGGAGATCAGTGAGTAGAATTTATTTCTCACCATAACCCTTGACTTTTGAATAGCAAGATACTTCTACTAGTTGTTTATTTTTTCGGATTATTATTATTTTTCTTTTTTTATTTTTACTGTAGCCTTCCCCCCTTCTTTCCACACACACATAATTACAGCTGAAGTAGCCACCCGTGCTGTCCAGTTCTTAATTTATTTATTTTTTCCTTCAAGCGCTTGGCTTTCGAACCTAGGGATCTAGGGATCCAATCTCAGGGATTCATAGGACTCCCCCCCTCCCTCCACCTTAAGCCGACCAACTCTAACCAGTTGGAAAAGTAAAGGCTGTTGGTCATTGTGCCATGACACCCTCGTTACCATTGGCCACAGAAACTGATGACCTTTACATCATCTGCCTTATCCATCGCAAGCTCTGAAAGAGTTACTTTACTCTAAAAAAATATATTTCAAATTTAATAATGCGAAAGTTTTTATTTGATTCTAGCGAAAGAGTTCAATATTTCTAAACTTCTTAAACAAAGAAGAGAGGACAACCTCTCCTGGTAACCTGTTATACCCCTGCACCAAAGCACGTGCCTAAAGACAATGGAACTTGCAAAGATACCAGACTTAAAACAAAGCGCGTGCTAAATCTGGACAATGCTTCACTGGAGATATCGATTGTTCTCAAACTGCCGTCCTTTACGTTCCATAGCCCTGACCATCAGCCCCTCTCTCCCTTCTATACCATCAGCTCTTTGGACCCTCGCACCAACCACCTTCTCAACTCTCCTGTTACAGTCCTATGCCAGGAAACTGTCTCTTCTTATGTATCCATTTTTTATATCTAGACGTCACTACAATGTTATATAGGCTACAAACGCTACATAATTCAAGTTTACTTTACAACAAGTTTACAAATAGCAGCTATATAAACAAATACCTGTATTTTGAATAGAAATGCTTTGGCAAATGTTTTTGATTTTGAAGATTAAGAATGAGTAAAGTGCTTTACATGGCCACGCAAATCCACTTGCTCCTGCATATTTTCCCATAGCTGATGCAGACAAAGCCGTTGTCCGCCGGGATCTATTTATGTTCTCTTTTCGTCTTCTACGCCTCAAAAGTGTGTCCCCGCGGACTTTATCAGAGCTTTTCAACTAACTCTGAGGCTACTTTCGTCTATGCCAGTAAGGGCAAAATGGCGCCTGCGCCTGAGTTAATTTTTATAGCGTTTACGGTGAGCACTTCTGTTACGCCGTCCTCCTATAAGTTCGCCCAAAAAGAACCTCTTATAGAAATAAACAAAAAGAATGTTACTTCGACACTCAGACCAAAAGAAATGAGAAAGAACATTCGAATATTAATAAATAGCACTTCAATGACTCATTATAACCTGGGGTCTAGACATCTTGGGGTCAACACATCTTGCGAACTACCCTACCTGGGGTCTCAACATCTTGGGGTCAACACATCTTGCGATCTACCCTTCTTGGGGTCTCAACATCTTGGGGTCTACACATCTTGTGGTCTACACATCTTGTATATTAGAAATCTGTTTTAAGTTATAATATGGTTTAATTTAATAATTTGTACACCTAGAATTAGCGCGGGTCCTGTGAACGTGTGGGTCCTATGAAAGTGCGGATCCAATGCGGTCGTATAGGTTGCAGTGACCGAAGGCCGGCCCTGCAAAATAGCGGCGTATGCTTCTATGACCTCTATTACTCGTTTTAGTAGATGAGCGACTTCTTTCCATATCAGAATGAGGAAAATTGGAAGGGGGGGGGGGAGTGCAACATTTTCTGTGCCAAAGGTTAACCAAGATATTACAATGCCAGTATAAAGACTACCTGATTTAATATTGCCATGGCAGGTAACCATTATCTCAAATACCTCCCACACCTACCCACCCCAAAAAAATATTTAAAAAATCGGTATTTAAACTCAAGCTTTAAGAAATGTAAGTTGTTTACTATTCCACCGCTTCACCCCCCGACACGACTGCATACAAAATGTTTTCTAATATCTGTGGTTTAAAGCTTGCACACTCAGAACAAGGATGATAACTTCAACATTTCACATGAAGTCCAGGTTCAAATCTTTATGCTATCCTCTTCCTAATACTAGCCGACGTGACTTGCCGTGGATAGAAGCACAATTTAAGATAATACTTAAGAAGATAATAAGATAGCAGTAAGAGAAGGTAACTCTTCAACTCTGAAGCGTTTAAAATAAAATTTGGAAAATTTCCCATCAGAAAATAAACTTTTGAAAGTCTCAGGTCAGGACAGGTGAATGTTTGTTGTTTTTTCCCTCCGAGAATTTAGAAAAATGTTTCTTTATTTTTCTCAAACAAAGTTGATTGTTTTTTTTTTCAAGATAAAGTTTTAAGGATATTTGCCTTATTAGTGGATATAATTTGTTGTGTTATTTATATGTATGAAAATACACCTTCCTCGTCTACAACTAAAGAGTCATAATGTCCAGCCAAGGCGTTAGATTCTTATTAACTAAATAACATTATCTATGATACCAGCGCCATACCAATTTGTTATAATTAATTGCTCCTTTGTCCCTTACATTTCCAAATGTTCAAATCACATTTCGGAGGTAAATCTGACACGAGTCTCAAAAACATACCGTCACATTTACAGTTAAAACAGTTTACACGCATGCACCAAAACACAAAAAACTAGCGACTGGTATCGCTACCATTAACAAACGCAACTGTGCAAGTAATATATGGCGTGTATCTAGACAATGTATCACTGTACGGCTCTGTTGATTGAACATTATCGATATTTCATCCTTTCACTTTCTGTTGTTTTTTTTTTGTTCCCAGGCGACTATCCATTCGGTAGCAGTGACCCATTGACTCAAGGACTTCCGGAATGGGAGCAGCAACCAGAACCCAATTATTACGTCGTCAAGAACCAGCCGGTGACAATTACCTGTCGAGCGACACCTTCGATTCAGGTGAGTTATAGACAGTGCCGTGACTGAGAAAGAAAGAAAGAAAGAGCGCGAGAGAGAGAGAGAGAGAGGTGAAAAAAAGAATAAACTCTGGCTGAATACTTGCTAGGAGAATAAATGCTGTTTATTTCTAAAAACTCAGCTTGAAAAACAAACTTCCAACAAGAACTCGGTTAATGGCGACCTGAGTTGAATAAATATTTATAGACTGACTGGGAAAACATTAAGAATGAAGGAGATGCAGTCTATAGATAGGACAGGGGAGAGCAATCGTCCGTATATAGAATAAATTAATAGACTGAACTGTAAGAGCTAAGCCACTTTACTGTTGGTCTTTGGTTTAAAAGACTTGCTGGAGGTCCATGGAGCTGTCCCCTTTATCCTACTCACTGTACGCCTCCAGATTTCATCTGTTCGTCTATTTATCATATCTCTTAGTGCTGACCGATTTCTAAACATCGAATGAAGGTGCTTAAAACCAACCAGCAATAGGCACAAGATGTAATGACATGAAACTCTTCAAACTTCAATGTTTAGTCTCTTCTGTTGTTTAAAGGATCACTCCTCTTTCTTTCTCAGTTGTTATCTAATGTCAGTACTGCTATTGGAACTGAAGATTAAACTCAATTTGAGAAAAATTCTTTAGAATACAATCTCGTCACTCTCCATTTTTTTTTTGTGTGTTCTACTGATTAGTTTGATTCTATGTCTCGTGTTCGGGGTCATGGGATCTTTTTGAAAATAGGTAGGTTAGTCGCCGAGGATTGGTTATTAGCTGAAAGTAGATATTGCACAAAGCTTAGCAATGTAGGTCAGTACAAGTAGGTCACGTGGGAGTAGGTCAAAGAACAGCAGCACAAACAAAAAAAAAAGAAATACAAAAAGGTGTCAGACTAAAAGTTGAGAGAGGTTCAATTGTAACAACTTTCTGTGTTCTATGTGAAAACAAACTAACACACTAGGAGACAACACAGACAATGAAACATAGTTTAGATATCAATTTGTGACAAGACTGTCAACTGTAACTAGACTGTCATCTGTGACAAGACTGTCATCTGTGACAAGACTGTCTAATGTGACAAGACTGTCACATGTAAAAAGACTGCCAACTGTGACAAGATTGTCAACTGTGACAAGACTCGATTATGACCGAGACCTGTCTTCATAGAAAGCCTGAACACTGACTTGTTGCGCAGCGATAAGCTATTGGTCTAAACTGCCCACAGGTTTCGACATCGCAGGTCAGTGTTCAGGCTTTCTATAACGATTGGTCTCGCCATGACATAACTGTCAACTGTGATAAGATTTGACTATGACATGACACTCAACTGTGACAAGATTGGACTATGGTATGACTGTCAACTGTGACAAGATTGGACTATGGTATGACATTCAACTGTGACAAGATTGGACTATGACATGACACTCAACTGTGACAAGATTTGACTATGACATGACACTCAACTGTGACAATATTGGACTATGGTATGACACTCAACTGCGACAAGATTTGACTATGATATGGCACTCAACTGTGACAAGATTTGACTATGATATGACACTGAACTGTGACAAGATTTGACTATGGTATGACACTCAACTGCGACAAGATTTGACTATGATATGACACTCAACTGTGACAAGATAGGACTATGATATGACACTGAACTGTGACAAGATTGGACTATGATATGACAGTCAACTGTGACAAGATTGGACTATGACATGACACTCAACTGTGACAAGATTTGACTATGACATGACACTCAACTGTGACAATATTGGACTATGACATGACACTCAACTGTGACAATATTGGACTATGGTATGACACTCAACTGCGACAAGATTTGACTATGATATGGCACTCAACTGTGACAAGATTTGACTATGATATGACACTGAACTGTGACAAGATTTGACTATGGTATGACACTCAACTGCGACAAGATTTGACTATGATATGACACTCAACTGTGACAAGATAGGACTATGATATGACACTGAACTGTGACAAGATTGGACTATGATATGACAGTCAACTGTGACAAGACTACATACACACACACCGATTTGGGTATCCATGCAAGAAATATTGGTAAAGATTTGGAAACTAAAATATGTAATTCTTAAAAACCTTTGTGCACCTTAATTCATACAAATGTAGCGTCTAGTAAAGAGGTTTGGGTGTTTAGATGTAAAATTGCTCCATTCCTGAATTTCAGGGTTTGATTACTCCGAGGGAATTAAGAAATATAACTCAGAATTAAACTGTCTGTCAACGGAGCGAAGGCCATGAGCTAAACCACTTTTAAACTAATGCCTGTCCTTAGCTTGGGATCACAAAATAGACTTTTTGTTGGGCATTGACCTGGCTGTATAACATCCTGTTTAATGATATTGAACTGGTTGTTGTAATCTCTGCTAGCACATCAGCTATTAGATGCGAGATGGCTAAGTTGTTAGGCACTTGGCTTCCGAACCTGAGGTCCTGGGTTCAAATCTCGGTCAAGACTTTTTGAATTTCGAATGTCAGGATTTTTATGACTCTCTAGAGTCCACCCACGCTAACTGGTACTTGACTTTAGTTGGGGAAAGTTGTTGGCCAAAGAAACAGATAAACTTAACATCATCTGCCCTATAGATCGCAAGGTCTGAAAGGGGAACTTTACTTTTATCTCAGCGATTCAAACCTCAAAGACCTGGTATATATTTACCTTAAGGACTAAACAAATGGGTAATTAAACTTTTTATTCATCTGTATTTAACTGATAGACTTGATCTCCAAACTAAGAAATTCTACAACATTTTGTTATCCAATACTGACAATATTTTATTTGTTTCTCCAGATTACCTTTAAATGTGTTGGCCATCAAATACCCAACAAGAACATCGTCAACAAAGAAAAAATTGACCCCCGGACCCGGCGCAAGACCCTGGAGTCCAGTATCGAGGTGACGCGTGAGGAGAGAGATGAGTATTATGGCACTGACGGCTACTGGTGCGAGTGCACCGCCTGGAATAATGTCCAGGGATCTGACCAGCCCCAGAGTATCAAGAGTACCAGGGGAGTCGTCGAAACAGCGTGTAAGTAATAGGGCATGAATTAGATAAGTATTTCTGTACAGTTCCGGTAGCACAGGGGCGGCGATGGGGGTGGGGAGGGTTTTTTACTCATGCCCCTCCATTTATAGACCATTTTGTTACAGATTGGGTGCTTATGATGTATTAGAGAATATTAGTAGAAACGTTAATCTCTGTACTAGGTGGTCACTCAATATAAATTAGTTAGCGGGTCTCAAATGAAATGAAATGAACAGGGCTTCAATAATAAAATCACTAACTTACGATTTCTTTTTACAACTGAAAGTTGTGTTGTACCCACAATCCCTTGGCACTCCTGGCATTAAGGAACATAACCCGTTAATTGTCTGCTTCGAAGCTTCCCAACAGAGTGACGCTCTTCCATCCCGCGAGTCATTTTTTAAAATGACTTTATTATTTTTTTGCTCTTCCTTATTTCATTGAGTTCAAACTAATACGTCGCTGAGACTCCATGCAATCATTGGCTAATCGAATGTCCGGTCTGAGATAGCCTATGTTTACCAGATCGCCTCCCCTGGATCAATCGCCATAAAGGGAGAGAATTCCGAGTTATCCCTTCTCACGTGTATGCGCGCGCGCGCGTGTGTGTGTATGTAACATACATTTTTTATGGATATATATAAAAAAAAAGACACAGAGATCTACTCACTTCACTCTTGTCTGGATAATTTAAAAAAAAATGTTTTTGTGTTCCTCTTTTGCCCCCCCCCCCCCTTTTCCCAGTATATTACTGCCGCCAAGAGCAGACGACTGAGGAAACTACATCGTCTGCAGATTTGTGCTCAATGAATTCCACTTTGAAACGGGTGATTGTATTGCATGTTGTGGCGCCAATCTGCTCCCCGATTCGACACCAGGGGACAGAAAACTATGTCTATTACCTTCTGCCTTAGCGACTCTTTTTCTACCTGAATTGCTGGCCTTTCAACAATCAAATTTTCTGTGATGTTTGGTAGAAATTGTCTTCACTCAACTTTAACGACTTCAAACTCCCATCATGTTAATTGGTACCTCTCTCTCTCTCTCTCTTTCTCTCTGTCTCTTTCTCTCTCTCTCTCTCTCTCTTTCTATATATATACATATTTTGTAAAAAAACAAACAAAACTAGGTGCCGGTACTCACGTGATAGATTGCCTCACTTTTAACGACTAATAAATTAATATTAAACGTTAAAATACAAGAAAAGTCATTAATTTTTTCCCCGCGTTGAAATAGGTGCCGGTAATCCGTACCGGTGCGTACTATCACAAAAAAAAAAAAGCAATCTATATAGATATTGATATACCTTTAGGTTAAAGTACAGTCCGTATATTTTTTTAAATAGCAAAATCCGATCTTTTACCTCTCGTTTTTTTATATATTTATATATCCACTAGTGGCCTACCGATCATCTCTGGGAGTTCTCTTACAAGTCGCAACACATCAGAATTCATGTTGTAAAAAAAAAAAAAAAAGAAAAGAAAGGTTCCATAACTCGATGTAGCCCCGAAAAAAGATTTATGTCCCTGGAAAAGTAGGTGTGTGAGTGGCGCCCCCTCCGTGGAACTCCTCTCTTTTCCGCGTCCTCTGACGTGGTCAAAAGCAACTCGGAACTTAACGCTGTGAACGTGATCTGTCCTTCAGTTGGATTGTGACCAGATACTGTGTGCTACTGACTGAGTGCAGACCGCCATTTTTCTAGTCTCTTTGTTTCCCTCCTTCATTATCTCACGTCTGCACAATTTTGTGATGTCATTGTTACGTCAATTTCTCAAATCTGTTTTTTTTTTTGTTGTTTCGTATATTTAATGTACGCAGTATATTTATTAGCGTCTTTGTTTTTTTAATTGAACTGAAATTAGCTGTACAAGCTTCTTTATACAAATTAGTTTCGTTAAATTAGGCGAAGTTTTGAAAAGCTTTCCGTTTCTGTTTTTTTTTAATTTTTAAAACTAGATTCTAAGTTTTCTTTGGGTCTGTTTTACATCGACCATTAAATATAAACAAGGTTAAATATAAACAAGATTCCATGAAGCAGTTCTGGATACCTTGAATTCTTCCAAAATTACCTGACTATTATGTCTACCTTCTGTAGGATCAATGACAGCAAACCGTTTCTCTTTTGTCTTTGTAACAACTTCATTGTGATGAATAGGGAAGCACTGCACACTCAACCCATGTTTTTAAACTAGTATGTTCTCATATCTAATGAAATGTCCAAACACTTTTGTTTAATGTATGCACAGTAGAAACACATTCTCTTGTTCATTGTTCTATTTAATCTCTGTTACTCCACATATTGGCAATGGAATTGATAACTTCCCTTTCTTTCTAGCGAAACGGATTACTTCCCCTGTGGGGAAACTCGCCGCTATCGGACCCTCCAAGCGTTGCCATGGTAAAGATGGCACTTACTTGAAAAAAAAACAACAAAAGAAATATTAACGGACAAGAATCTTAATTTTGTTTTAAATGTAAAACTAATGGGGGCAGGAGAGGGGGTGGGTACCACTAATGAAGGTGATTGGCATTTTTAAAATAAGTCGGTGCGAGTGTGTGTGTGTATGTGTTTATCTGTTGAAATGAAAAAGATGCCAGCCTTGACTCAACAGTGAAATAAAACTGTTTTCAGGCTTTATCATAGCTAGGTGACTTTAAACGCTATTTGCGAAGCTGGGTCCTAGATTATAGAAGTAGCTAAAGATGTTATCTTCGAGGCTGGGTAATAGATAATAGAAGTAGCTAAAGATGTTATCTTCGAGGCTGGGTCTTAGATTATAAAATTATAGAAGTAGCTAAAGATGTTATCTTCGAGGCTGGGTCTTAGATTATAGAAGTAGCTAAAGATGTTATCTTCGAGGCTGGGTCCTAGATTATAGAAGTAGCTAAAGATGTTATCTTCGAGGCTGGGTAATAGATAATAGAAGTAGCTAAAGATGTTATCTTCGAGGCTGGGTCTTAGATTATAAAATTATAGAAGTAGCTAAAGATGTTATCTTCGAGGCTGGGTCTTAGATTATAGAAGTAGCTAAAGATGTTATCTTCGAGGCTGGGTCTTAGATTATAAAATTATAGAAGTAGCTAAAGATGTTATCTTCGAGGCTGGGTCTTAGATTATAGAAGTAGCTAAAGATGTTATCTTCGAGGCTGGGTCTTAGATTATAGAAGTAGCTAGAAAGTTCAAAGCTCTATCTCGACCAAATCACTTCTTACTGATCAGAACTTATAACATGAAACTATAACATGGAAGTATCGACCATTAGATCTCATGATGTGTATATGTTCACCCTGTAGAGACATGTATCTCAGCTCTTTATAAATCAGTCGACTTCAGATTTTAGTTTGTCTTTGCACTATTGGCAAGTCTTGCTGCAAACAATTTCTGAATGAAAAGATGACAGAACATTTTTTTTGTTGTTTTTCAAAGAGATAGTTGCTGATTTGTTTGCACTTTGTTGGGCGCCATCAAACAATGAATCATTGTCTTTTTTTTTTGTGTGTAGATAAAATGGAAACAATTCCAACTCATCCCAACAGCCAAAGATTTGTGTTATGTCTTTCTTTTGTTTGCTCTACTACAAACCTGATCCAATGGTCCAATGAAATAAACCCGCGGGAAAGTCAAGAACAAGAGAAAGAAGGGTAAAGGCGAAGTTAGTGGCCTACTGGCGGACACCCCCAACGAGATGATTCAATATTTGAAATTACCTCCCTTGTTGTGATTTCAGAGCGTTTTTTTTTTACCAGTAAGAGAAGATGATGAAGAAGATAAAGAGGAGCAAAGGAGAATCTCTTTTTTTTTGTGTGTGTATGGGTGGGTAGGGGTGGAGCAGGGAGCAATAAATTTGGCTACACATTCAATTTGGTCACGTCTGGACTGATGAAATGATACTCGCGGTGCTCCCCATCTTAGTTGACAGCTGAGAAATTGTCTTCTGCTTTCTCTCTTTCTTCTAGTGCTCTCCTTTTTCTCTCCACCTCCTTCTGGTTCCCCCCCCCCCTCTTTCCCGCCATTTTGTATATTTATTTATTTAAAAGAGTATCTAGTCTAACGAGGTAAAACTGAATCTATTTTACAACAACATTTTATTGGACATTTAATGTAAATACTTTCAAAAACTGAAAACAATATTAAATTAAAGATATCTCTTACATACTGGATAAGAAGGCCCTTTCTGTAAAGTAATTCGTTAAAGCCCAAAAGGAACACTGATCTCTACTAGTCCATCAGTTAATATGAACATTGGATGTGACATGATAAACAGCAGAGAAAACATTTCAAGGGACAAATTAAACAAAAGAAAGGATGGACTTAAAACTGTATCTAATATTTGGGGTTCCAATTGTAAGAAATGAGATCCGCTCTAACATTGAAAGGGGCATCAAAGCAGTCTGTCATTCAAGACGGACTCTAATGATAAATCTAACACACTAAAGTTCAATGGAATTTTCTCAAACATTTTTATTGATTTATTTATTTATTGCTTGTTTCAGTTCTGAGAAAAAGATTCGAACGGGTTCCTAACGCAAAGAGAGTAGAAGAGGGCGCATCAGTGGAGCTTGCATGTCTACCTCCTGAGGGAAAACCGCTCCCTACGGTAAGTGTTTGTAATTTCTCATAGACATGTCTATAGAGCTACTTATAGTGCCATTCATTGCGAAGTTTACTTTCTTTGTGCTAGATGTATCTCAAAAGAATGTGTCTACAATGTCTGTATCTCGAATATCTGTATCTGTAATGTCTGTATCAGTAATGTCTGTATCAATAATGTCTGTATCTGAAATGTCTGTATCTCGAATGCCTGTATCTTTAATGTCTGTATCTGTAATCTCTGCATTTGTAATGTCTGTATCTCTAATGTTTGTACCTGTAATGTCTGTATCTATGATGTCTGTATCTGTACTGTCTGTATCTGTAATGTCGGTATCTCTATTGTCTAGAGATGTCTTTGTCAATGCCAGAGTATTGCCGGAACGGAAATCTGAAAATAAATGCATTAATTTCTCGGTTGTCATTTGTTAGCGGAAAAATACAAGCGATAAGAGACAGAAATACAATGAGATATAGAAAGAGAAGGAGAGGGAGAGAGAAGTTTTAAAGAGAGAAAGAGAGAATGTTTTAGAGAGAAATAGAGAGAAAGTTTGAGAGAGAGAGAGAAAGTCAGAGAGAGAGAGAGAGAGAGAGGGAAAGACATAGAGAGAAAAAGAATGACAGGTCTTAGAGTGAAAAAAAAAGGTAAAAATATGGTGAGGAAAAATAACGAATTATTTGATTCTAAAGAAAAAAGAGAGAGAGAGAGAGATCAATATAATCTTTAACCACTAAAGACTGAGCTTCTATTAGAGACTAAGAAACTGGAATATCGCATTAGTATCTGGACAATCTACCGTGAATGTAAAGGCATTAAGCTAACACACTACTCATTGATTGTATTGAATAACGTAATCTCATTTTTGTAAACTTCTGGTATCTAAATAAATATCCATCCCTGAATCCACCCAACGCAACCCAACCCACACTAACAGAATAATTCATGCGCACTATAACAATTTGTTTTGTTTGGGTACAAAAACAAGAGGGGTGGGGCAGTAAAAAATAAACATGATAGTGTCATAATTATTTGTCTCTACTGCTCTCTACTTCGTTCTGAAACCGGAAAGAGATAAGATTTAGAGATGTATATATAGGAGATATAAAGTGTCACGATGTCCCCACAGTATCCACTTATCCCCCTTGTCTGTTTTATCCACGGTTATTATTAGTTCCTCACTACCAGTTCTACCGTGTCATTTATTTATTGTTGGAGCCCGGCCATGTAACCCCGGCCAGTGTTTACCTAGAAGAGGACTGAAAGGTCAAGGGTTATCACGATCAAAGATCTGGAGGGGAAACACTGGGATTAACTTTGTTTGCTGGGCGCCCTTCCTTTTCCCCGTACTCCCTTCGCCCCTGTTCGTATGGCGGAGGATGGGGGGGGGGGGGGTGTGCACCCTATGTGCACAGAACTGATGTGTAATTTCACTTGTCTTTCTTATGACCAGTGTCCTTAAAATGGACTGATTAATAGGCTCACTCATACATGTATGTTGAGACATGTACATTCTAAATGTACTACAGACATAGGGTTGAAAGAGTTGTACTCTTTATTTCCTTTGTATTTGACTAAGCAGTGGTCTGTAAACCAACTGTGGTAGTCTGTGGGACAAACAGTAGTCTGTAAACCAAATAGTAGTCTGTGGGACAAACATTGATCCATAAACCTGATACTGGTTTGTGGGACAAACATTAGTCCATAAAGTAGTCTGTCGGACAAACAGTAGTTCATAAGGGAAATAGTAGTCTGTAGACTAAGAAATGGTCTGTGGTTTACATTGGTTCTATAGACCAATGAAGACTAGAAACTAAATAATAAATTAATCATAAAGTTTTACAAATATTTCATGTAATCATATATAAGGAAAATGTCAAAATAAAGTCATAGTTTATGTCATAATCATGTCATGATTATTTCTTTTTTCTCAAGCACGAACAGAACATGATTTTAAGTAAAAAAAAAAATTGGGTTTTTAAGTCTGAAAACATTTCTTTCCTGGAGAAGTCTCCTATATTTGTGTCATACAAATTTCTCCAATTTCAGGCAACCTTTGAAAACTCTTTATGAGAAGCTACTCTAAGAATGATTTTTATTCTCAATCTTTAAGCTACTAAATTCTTTTCTAGTATAATAGCAATTGTTATATGGACTCTTGTTTAAAATTCCTGGCGCTTCACTCGACATGAGCCTAGATTTGCGACGCAAATCTCTTCCAGATTATTTGTCCTCCTCCTGTGTCTGACCATTTGGTCCCGCTGTCTTTATTTGTGTACGACTCTGGATTAGATTATCTTCTCTTGGTCGCTGGTTCAGGTTTTTGATGAACCGGATGAACTATATGAATTGGGGACAAGGACAAGTCCCATCTACCTCTCTTTCAGATCTTGGCTAAGCCCAGAGGACTTCTGTATCGCGACTGATTGCATTACTTGAGAGCTGGACCTACTACTGACCATGCTGTCAATAATCTTTCAACATTTTTGTTTAGAATACAAAGTTATTTCTTAAAGGATTTTTTTTTTTAAAGATTAGGCTATTACACAGTTCATGTGAAAAACATCACGCGAGATTTCATCCTTTTTGTGGGTTAGACCAAAAAAAAAACAGGCTTTATTTAAAAATTTGAATACATAAACAAGTGGGCTTTGGACTATTCGCTAATCTCAAGAAAAGCAAATCTAGCATTTGTATGCGATGCCTTGGACTTAACAGTAACCCAGTATAACTTGTAAATAAAAAACTACCGAAGGCTTTGAGTGTATCTGGTGTACGGAATATGGGGATGTGGTAAGCTGCTATGCTTTTTAAATTATGTGCATTTTTATTTGTGCACCTTTTAGCTCAAACTTCTCCCGTTTTTAGGCATTTTTCTTTATTTAGTTGTGCACATGAAAGTTTGATGCAGCGTCCTTGACATTGTTTCGTTTCGTCAAACCCCCAAATAGAATTGAATCAGTAAAACTTTTGTCAAGACAAAATTATGTAGACTGTGGGAATTAAACTCCAATAAGCTCTATACAAAAATATTTGAGATACAGATCAACAAGCTCTATACCAAGAAATTTGAGATACAGATCAACAAACTCTATACCAACATATTTGAGATACAGATCAACAAACTCTATAGCAACATATTTGAGATACATATCAACAAACTCTATACCAAGATATTTGAGATACAGATCAACAAACTCTATACCAAGATATTTGAGATACAGATCAACAAACTTTATACCAAGATATTTGAGATACAGATCAACAAACTCTATACCAAGATATTTGAGATACAGATCAACAAACTCTATACCAAGATATCTGAGATACAGATCAACAAACTCTATACCAACATATTTGAGATACAGATCAACAAACTCTATACCAAGATATTTGAGATACAGATCAACAAACTCTATACCAAGATATTTGAGATACAGATCAACAAACTTTATACCAAGATATTTGAGATACAGATCAACAAACTCTATACCAAGATATTTGAGATACAGATCAACAAACTCTATACCAAGATATTTGAGATACAGATCAACAAACTCTATACCAAGATATTTGAGATACAGATCAACAAACTTAATACCGAGATATTTAAGATACAGATCAACAAACTCTATACCAAGATATTTGAGATACAGATCAACAAACTCTATACCAACATATTTGAGATACAGATCAACAAACTCTATACCAAGATATTTGAGATACAGATCAACAAACTCTATATCAAGATATTTGAGATACAGATCAACAAACTCTATACCAACATATTTGAGATACAGATCAACAAACTCTATACCAAGATATTTGAGATACAGATCAACAAACTCTATACCAACATATTTGAGATACAGATCAACAAACTCTATACCAAGATATTTGAGATACAGATCAACAAACTTTATACCAAGATATTTGAGATACAGATCAACAAACTCTATACCAACATATTTGAGATACAGATCAACGAGGGCTTATTAAAGCAGGTCATCTGTTGAGAGCTAGAAAACCACAGACATTTTGATTCAACATACGTTTGTCTCATTCTTGAACTAACCTATAATGCAATACAAAGATATGTATAAATAATCAGGTCCCATTTCTCCACTCTTGCCAAGAAATATTTCTGATATTACTACTACAGTATGCAATGACATATTGAAAATGCTTGGAAGAGCAATGATCTAATGCTGCCCCATCGTCTCGGAGCAAGCTAGTGTCTCAGGGAACTTAATAGGTGAAAACAAAGTCTTGTCTTAAGGGACCTGTCATAGTTCTTCCTGACGGGCCATCGTCTTGTTCATATTTACCCAGTGTGGAAATAACGTGGAAATAATGTCCATTGTCCCGTCACGTCTTTACCGTCATTTGAACCTCGTGACCTTTCACCGCCCAGTAGTCTTCCAGTGGTCTGTTAGAAAGACAGTGTTATTGCGCTGGGCGGAAAGGGATTGGGTGGGGGGGGGGGGGCATGACTGTAAATATATTTATTGGGAAAACATTCACTGAGCAGTGGATCCCACACAAACTTGTGGTCAGTTTGACCGTATGTGTCAACATGTCTTAAGACAAGGGAGACGTAAGTCCCCCCCCCCCCCCCGCCTCCTCAGCTAACAAGTCACTGCAGAAAGAAAGTACTCACAAAGCTAAGGGACACATAAACCATGAGGAACTCACTCGTAGTTCTCTATATATCCCAAACTCTCTCCACTTTCACCAGTCTCTCCACTTTCACCAGTCTCTACACTTTCACCATTCTCTCCACTTTCAACATTCTCTCCACTTTCACCAGTCTCTACACTTTCACCAGTCTCTACACTTTCACCACTCTCTCCACTTTCACCAGTCTCTCCACTTTCACCAGTCTCTCCACTTTCACCAGTCTCTTCACTTTCCCAGTCTCTCCACTTTCACCAGTCTCTTCACTTTCCCCCCACCAGTCTCTCCACTTTCACCAGTCTCTCCACTTTCACCAGTCTCTCCACTTTCACCAGTCTCTCCACTTTCACTAGTCTCTCAACTTTCACCACTCTCCACTTTCACCAGTCTCTCCACTTTCACCAGTCTCTCCACTTTCACCAGTCTCTACACTTTCACCAGTCTCTACACTTTCACCAGTCTCTACACTTTCACCATTCTCTCCACTTTCACCAGTCTCTTCACTTTCACCAGTCTCTCCACTTTCACCAGTCTCTCCACTTTCACCAGTCTCTCCACTTTCACCAGTCTCTACACTTTCACCATTCTCTCCACTTTCAACATTCTCTCCACTTTCACCAGTCTCTACACTTTCACCAGTCTCTACACTTTCACCACTCTCTCCACTTTCACCAGTCTCTCCACTTTCACCAGTCTCTCCACTTTCACCAGTCTCTTCACTTTCCCAGTCTCTCCACTTTCACCAGTCTCTTCACTTTCCCCCCACCAGTCTCTCCACTTTCACCAGTCTCTCCACTTTCACCAGTCTCTCCACTTTCACCAGTCTCTCCACTTTCACTAGTCTCTCAACTTTCACCACTCTCCACTTTCACCAGTCTCTCCACTTTCACCAGTCTCTCCACTTTCACCAGTCTCTACACTTTCACCAGTCTCTACACTTTCACCAGTCTCTACACTTTCACCATTCTCTCCACTTTCACCAGTCTCTTCACTTTCACCAGTCTCTCCACTTTCACCAGTCTCTCCACTTTCACCAGTCTCTCCACTTTCACCAGTCTCTACACTTTCACCAGTCTCTACACTTTCACCAGTCTCTACACTTTCACCAGTCTCTACACTTTCACCAGTCTCTACACTTTCACCACTCTCTCCACTTTCACCAGTCTCTCCACTTTCACCAGTCTCTCCACTTTCACCAGTCTCTACACTTTCACCAGTCTCTCCACTTTCACCATTCTCTCCACTTTTTCAGTCTCTCCACTTTCACTAGTCTCTTCACTTTCCCCCCACCAGTCTCTCCACTTTCACCAGTCTCTCCACTTTCACCATTCTCTCCACTTTCACCAGTCTCTCCACTTTCACCAGTCTCTCCACTTTCACCAGTCTCTACACTTTCACCACTCTCTCCACTTTCACCAGTCTCTCCACTTTCACCAGTCTCTACACTTTCACCACTCTCTCCACTTTCACTAGTCTCTTCACTTTCCCCCCACCAGTCTCTCCACTTTCACCAGTCTCTCCACTTTCACCAGTCTCTCCACTTTCACCATTCTCTCCACTTTCACCAGTCTCTCCACTTTCACCAGTCTCTCCACTTTCCCAGTCTCTCCACTTTCACCAGTCTCTTCACTTTCCCCCCACCAGTCTCTCCACTTTCACCAGTCTCTCCACTTTCACCAGTCTCTCCACTTTCACAAGTCTCTTCACTTTCACCAGTCTCTCCACTTTCACCACTCTCCACTTTCACAAGTCTCTTCACTTTCACCAGTCTCTCCACTTTCACAAGTCTCTTCACTTTCACCAGTCTCTCCACTTTCACCACTCTCCACTTTCACAAGTCTCTTCACTTTCACCAGTCTCTCCACTTTCACCAGTCTCTCCACTTTCACCAGTCTCTCCACTTTCACCAGTCTCTCCACTTTCACCAGTCTCTCCACTTTCACCAGTCTCTCCACTTTCACCAGTCTCTCCACTTTCACCACTCTCCACTTTCACAAGTCTCTTCACTTTCACCAGTCTCTCCACTTTCACAAGTCTCTTCACTTTCACCAGTCTCTCCACTTTCACCACTCTCCACTTTCACAAGTCTCTTCACTTTCACCAGTCTCTCCACTTTCACCAGTCTCTCCACTTTCACCAGTCTCTCCACTTTCACCAGTCTCTCCACTTTCACCAGTCTCTTCACTTTCACCAGTCTCTCCACTTTCACCAGTCTCTCCACTTTCACCAGTCTCTCCACTTTCACCAGTCTCTCCACTTTCACCAGTCTCTCCACTTTCACCAGTCTCTCCACTTTCACCAGTCTCTCCACTTTCACCAGTCTCTCCACTTTCACCACTCTCTCCACTTTCACCACTCTCTCCACTCTCTCCACTTTCACCACTCTCTCCACTCTCTCCACTTTCACCAGTCTCTTCACTTTCACCAGTCTCTCCACTTTCACCAGTCTCTCCACTTTCACCAGTCTCTACACTTTCACCAGTCTCTACACTTTCACCAGTCTCTACACTTTCACCAGTCTCTACACTTTCACCAGTCTCTACACTTTCACCGCTCTCTCCACTTTCACCAGTCTCTCCACTTTCACCAGTCTCTCCACTTTCACCAGTCTCTACACTTTCACCAGTCTCTCCACTTTCACCATTCTCTCCACTTTCCCAGTCTCTCCACTTTCACTAGTCTCTTCACTTTCCCCCCACCAGTCTCTCCACTTTCACCAGTCTCTCCACTTTCACCATTCTCTCCACTTTCACCAGTCTCTCCACTTTCACCAGTCTCTCCACTTTCACCAGTCTCTACACTTTCACCACTCTCTCCACTTTCACCAGTCTCTCCACTTTCACCAGTCTCTACACTTTCACCACTCTCTCCACTTTCACTAGTCTCTTCACTTTCCCCCCACCAGTCTCTCCACTTTCACCAGTCTCTCCACTTTCACCAGTCTCTCCACTTTCACCATTCTCTCCACTTTCACCAGTCTCTCCACTTTCACCAGTCTCTCCACTTTCCCAGTCTCTCCACTTTCACCAGTCTCTTCACTTTCCCCCCACCAGTCTCTCCACTTTCACCAGTCTCTCCACTTTCACCAGTCTCTCCACTTTCACAAGTCTCTTCACTTTCACCAGTCTCTCCACTTTCACCACTCTCCACTTTCACAAGTCTCTTCACTTTCACCAGTCTCTCCACTTTCACAAGTCTCTTCACTTTCACCAGTCTCTCCACTTTCACCACTCTCCACTTTCACAAGTCTCTTCACTTTCACCAGTCTCTCCACTTTCACCAGTCTCTCCACTTTCACCAGTCTCTCCACTTTCACCAGTCTCTCCACTTTCACCAGTCTCTCCACTTTCACCAGTCTCTCCACTTTCACCAGTCTCTCCACTTTCACCACTCTCCACTTTCACAAGTCTCTTCACTTTCACCAGTCTCTCCACTTTCACAAGTCTCTTCACTTTCACCAGTCTCTCCACTTTCACCAGTCTCTCCACTTTCACCAGTCTCTCCACTTTCACCAGTCTCTCCACTTTCACCAGTCTCTCCACTTTCACCAGTCTCTCCACTTTCACCAGTCTCTCCACTTTCACCAGTCTCTCCACTTTCACCAGTCTCTCCACTTTCACCAGTCTCTTCACTTTCACCAGTCTCTCCACTTTCACCAGTCTCTCCACTTTCACCAGTCTCTCCACTTTCACCAGTCTCTCCACTTTCACCAGCTCTCCACTTTCACCAGTCTCTCCACTTTCACCAGTCTCTCCACTTTCACCAGTCTCTCCACTTTCACCACTCTCTCCACTTTCACCACTCTCTCCACTCTCTCCACTTTCATCACTCTCTCCTCTGTCTCTCCCCCCTTCTTTCTCGTCTCTTTTCATTTTTCCTCCCTACTTTATACCTTTATTCCACCCCCACCTCTCTCTCTCTCCAATTCCCCATTCCGTCTATTCTCTTTTTATCGAGATTGCACAAAGTCATTCCAACTGTCTGTCTGGGTGCAATCTTTTACACGTTATTTCCCCTTCATCAAATTCTCGGATCAAGTTGAAACTTTGCATAATTATTGTTCATTGTCGATGACAACACACAAATCAATAAGAAATTAACAAATTATTTAATCAATTGGTCGTAATTAATTAGTTTTGTTTTCTATGGAAAATGTACTAATCGCCGACGGGCTACCCGTGACAATAATGACAATAATGTAGAGAATTTTATTTTTAATTTAAACTAGCAAGAGACTATAAACTATTCCATTTAAAAAAAAATAAATTTGAATAGCTCCCAGGACCTTCAGTCATGAAGACTGGCAGCAACTTGTTTTTACCTCGCTTCTAATTGGTCCAAAATAATTGATGCCATTTTAACTAAATGTATAATTTTTTTTTTAAATATTATTTTTTGTTTAACTTGTTTTCTTTCCCAACTCACTCTAGAACAATTAGAAGTGTCCTGAATAGGGCCTCAAGAAGCACAGGAATATTTCAATATTGAGCCGAATTCGTCCTTAAAAACAAAGGGATGTAACAATGACAACCTGAAACAAATAATACAGCTGGTCTCTTATAGTACTTCGCATCATTTAAACATATTTCTATTATCTATTTTGGTCTAAAAATGTTTTGTTACTACAACTTCTAGTTCTAGTCCGAGGTCTCAAGATGTTCGATGTCATTACATTGGAAAAAACGAATTAGAATTGATGAGAGTTTACATTTTAGTAATTCGTAATGTAGCCCTCAGTTTTAGAACCACTGCTTCATATCACATTCTGCTCTGTTTTCTTGTTGTCTGCATCATGGTATACACACGCAGCATAGACAGACACCTGGAAGCTAGGACTGGACACTTACAAAAAAAAGTGTAGATAACTCTTGGATTTTCTAAACTAAGATCAAGCTGGAAGAGTCCAAGTGGGTCCGAACCTCGCAGTTTAAAATATGCATTATTTAAATTAAGCATCAACTTCTGCTTTGTATGAACGGGAGGGAGGGAGGGAGGAGGTGGCCATGACAAAATGAAAACGTAAATTGTTCAGATAAACTTTCTTATTATGAGCAGATAACAGTTCTCTCCCCCTGGGATGTGTTGTCATAGCATTCTAGTGAATATTATTTCCGTGACACTAGCACCACCGTCCCGTCCCCGCCACTCTGCGCCACACCTGTAGTCACGTGATAGCCTGGGATCGCTTTCTGGATTGTTGTATTGAAATCTTTTCAGACTCAGAAATCATCCACCCCGTGGCGTCTTGGAAAGACTCCCCAGGTACCTTTTTACTTCTCCAGGGGCGCAGAACAATGGAGTCCAGCCCTCCTTGACTTTGTCAACCTGAGCCACCTTCAGAATCTATATTGTTCGTCACAGTTGGCTGCGTTCCGTCTTAGAATTTCTTTTCAATTTTTAAACAGCAGGCCACAGCATGTCTCAAGTTCTCTATTGTCTCTTCTTAGTGGACCGCATTTTTGTTTTGCTTTGTTTCTCTACGCCTACGTTTTTTTATTGGACCACGTAGTATCCTAAATGAATCTATAGCGAGACTGATTATATTCTTCTAGGTATCAACGGACATTTCTTTTACAAAGCTTATATCAACTCTGCCTGGTAAAAGGTGTGTGCACTTTATTTCTCCTACAACCAATTGTCGGATAAGTTTGAAACTTTGCACAAATATTTATTGGCATAGACAAGACATGAATTGAAACAAGTTAACCCATTAGTTTATTAATTGCTGGTGATTAATTAGTTTGTTTTATACTAACTAGGGGGATTTAATATCTGTCAGTAAATATGTTGGGTTTCTCCCACACACGGGTGAAGTGGAAACGTTAAAAACTATTTCTTGTACCTTATCGAAACATGAATCAATTGAAAACAATTAGTGCAGATATTTTGTCTGCTATCCAATAAGCGAGATAACTTTTACATTACTGAGAGATAAAGTTGTAAGTGCGGTGCTCTTTCCCTTAGATTTTTTTTTCTTTTCCCATAAGATTCTTTGACGTTTTGTTTGTTTCACCATTTAATTGTTAACAGTGACACAAATGACATATAGACATTAGAAAGATTAGATCACGGAAGCAGATTAGAAAGAGGCTGATAGAAAGATAGCAGGTATTTGACCTACCAAAACATCAACTAATATTAATCTACAGTAATCGTATTTTTCTGACGAGTGTTTTTATTCAAGTCCTTACTTTTGATTTTGTTTTGGAGAAATTGTCCGGAATTCATAGTTACACACAAAGTGATGTCATTTGGTGGTCTGGCTTGACACAAGATCTCAGTAACATACTGGTCATTAAAATGTAGTCGTGTCTCCTTACCAGCGGTCACTACGTTTAGTAGTCGGTAAAGTCTTGAACTCTTTTATTTTCTAGAAAAATTCAAATGCTGATACAAAAAATGCACAAAAATCATCGATTTTTATAATAGTTAAATAGTCAAAAGAGTATTCGATGGTATGGTCACTATTTTTTTTCTAAGCTGTACGGTTTATGAGGGTGCTTGGAGGCCAGCACAATACACACCACATCAGCGGAAGAATTGCGAAAGTGCCTGACTTTATAATAAGTTTACAATACTTGATCTCTGACCTTTGAGATCTTCTTTATCTGACATCCTAATTTTGTTTTAAATGTTTTCCTGTTTTAAAATGTTTTACATCTAAATGTCAGTGACATACATAAATATTTACTTGTATAGTTTACATTTACTGAACTTTAAGTCTTGGAAATAAATTTGCATCTCTATACACGTTGAACCGTCTAACTATAAACACACCCGTCTTTGAAGTTAGTTAGTTCTTCTTTAAGAACTGATGATCTATAGGGCAGATGATGATAAGGTCATTGGTTTCGGTGGCCTACGGTTAACAAGGGTGTCATGTGGCCAGCACAACGACCAACTGCCTTTACTTTTCCCCAACTAATGTTAGGTACCCATTAGAGATGGGTGGACTCAGAGGCGCCCAATGATTTCGAAATTAAAAATCCCAGTTTTCACCAGAATTTGAACCCGGAACCACGGTTCGGAAGCCAAGCGCTTTACCGCTTAGCCACCGCTCCTCCCCCCATCATTTAAAGTCACCCGAATATATCCTTAAGCATACAACATACAACTAAACAGGCATACAACATACAACTAAAAAACGTGACAGATACAACCAGGCATACAACCAAACAGGCATACAACCAAAAAGGCATACAACTAAACAAGCATACAACTAAACAGGGATTCAGCCAAACAGGAAGACAACCAAACAGGCATACCACAAACAATCCAACATGTATACAACTAAACCGCATACAGCTTAACAGGCGTACAACCAAACAGGCATGCAACATAGAACTAAACAATCTCTGGTTTTATACCTTTAAATGTACACAACAACACGCCCTCACATGTACTCACCTACACATCTTCCCAACACACCCTGACGTCAACACACGTTCTATGTCAAGGCTTATAAGAAACTTTTCAAACGTTTCCTCCGAGAATGGTTCTACCCAAAGAACTCAACTGATCCACGCTGTAATACCCTAACACCAGTAATTAGACCCTTGCCTTCTTAAGACCTCCTGGGACTTTTAATTTAAAGGAGAACTTTTTTTCCCTCCCTAATCCACCGAGTTAAAAAAAAAAGGAAAATGGTGGGGGGAAATGAAAGGTAAGTCGGGATACTTGGTCACGTGATCAGAGATGGCGCCACTCTTTCAGGTGAATTCCTCCCCCCCCCCCGGCACATTGCAAAAAAATGTTGCAAACAATCCTCGAGAGGTTTTAAACTAGCAAAACAACAGAGTTTGCTCTAGATTTGACAAGACATGTTTGTATGGTATCTGGCTTGCTCTGCATTTTGTATGGCAAACAAGGCATTCTAGCTTGCCTACATAACAGAGAGCAACACACGCGTTGTCTAAAAATCATGTCATTGAACGTTATCCTGTATCTCTGATGATTATCTGGCCACAAACGTTTGAGTTCCATCTTGTGGCTGAACACTAGGTGCGCCTGTTCGCTGCCTTCAGATTTCTATCTCCTTTAACTCGATCCTTATCTATCATCTTCATTGCTCGAAACATCTCTAAAAGATGTCTAAAAATACACCAGACCTTGACCTCGCAGATATTTTTTTTGGTCACTGTTTATTATCGTACAAAATATGATCTCTCTTTCTCTCTCTTTCTCTCTCTCTCTCTGTCTCTCTATCTTCTACACTATGTCCTACAACTTCTACACTCTGTCCTACAACTTCTACATTATGTCCTACAACTTCTACATTGCGTCCTACAACTTCTACACTCTGTCCTACAACTTCTGCGTTTGTCCTACAACTTCTACACTATGTCTTACAACTTCTACACTCTGTCCTACAACTTCTACATTATGTCCTACAACTTCTACATTATGTCCTACAACCTCTACATTATATCCTACAACTTCTACATTATGTCCTACAACTTCTACACTCTGTCCTACAACTTGTAGACTATGTCCTACAACTTCTACACTATGTCCTACAACTTTTACATTGTGTCCTACAACTTCTACACTCTGTCCTACAACTTCTGCATTTGTCCTACAACCTCTACACTCTGTCCTACAACTTCTATATTATGTCCTACAACTTCTACATTATGTCCTACAACTTCTACATTATGTCCTACAACTTCTACATTGTGTCCTACAACTTCTACACTCTGTCCTACAACTTGTAGACTATGTCCTACAACTTCTACACTATGTCCTACAACTTCTACACTATGCCCTACAACTTCTACATTGTGTTCTACAACTTCTACACTCTGTCCTACAACTTCTGCATTATGTCCTACAACTTCTGCATTATGTCCTACAACTTCTACATTATGTCCTACAACTTCTACACTGTGTCCTACAACTTCTACACTATGTCCTACAACTTCTACACTCTGTCCTACAACTTCTGCATTATGTCCTACAACTTCTACACTCTGTCCTACAACTTCTACACTATGTCCTACAACTTCTACATTATGTCCTACAACTTCTACACTATGTCCTACGACTTCTACACTATGTCTTACAACTTCTACATTATGTCCTATAACGTCTACTGCTTAAACATTACGTCCATTATAAGAGCTTGAAAAGTGAATAAAATGTGGAATTGATATCACATTCTTGTCTATTTCTTGTCGTGTTTTTTTGTTTACCCACAGAGAACTGTCAAGAAGTGAAGCATTAATATTGCCTAAATGAAAACATTAGACATCTTTAAAAAGAGATTGTTTGATATAGAGATCTCTTAATTTCCTATGTTTATAATCTGCTAGCCATGTACACCCTGCACACTCTGATCTCATGTCTAGCATCCACCCAACATTTCAGTATCCTATTCTCAGGCATGGTCCAAGAGTAAAATGTCTGCTCTGGAATCACAATTACCCGCGCTCTTTGCCTCCATCTCTGATTTCAAACCATTCACTTCTGAGAAACCGACTGACACAAAGAGCTACATGTCACGTGATAGTGAAAAAGCCAAACAATTCAACAGATTTTTAGAATCAAATACCCGGTATTGTTGAAATAGCGTGCATTAAATTTGACATCTATTTGTATGGCAGCTGTTTTGATTGCCATGGCAATAGGCTAGAACGCCATCTAGATGTAGGAACACCACAGGAGGCGCTGTGAAATGATAAATGTGCTCTGTTCGGATGTTATTTGTTGGAAAGTCAAATAATTAGCCAAATTTCTGAGGCTGTGTTTTGTGGCGCTGCACAACGAAGAGAGTATTGGTGTACTCTACAAATTATTTTTTTTGGTTGGGGGGGGGGGGGGAGAGGACGGGATTTGATTTGTTACTCAACTCTTGGCTTTTAAAAGGCTATTTATCACAATGTCGTGTCGGAAACAATTGTGGGCTAGTTAAATAGATATATATATATATAAATTCAGGAAAAATTATAGTTGTGTATGTGTGTTTGTGCGTGTGCGAGTAAAACAAGATGTATATGTTTGTGTGTATCAGTATCACGTATGTCCCAAAGACTAAATGTTTACGTATTTTATATTAGCGTTGAAATATTTGTGTTATTGTGTGTGTATGAGAGAGGTAATATAGCATGGGGGCAGTTATATTGGCCTATTGTGTGTGGGTACTATTATTTATAGATCTAGAGCAGTGATTCCCAAAGTGGTCTATATAGACCCCCAGGGGTCTACGAAGAGTTCCAAGGGGTCTACGAAAGTGAAAAAATAAATTGGGGGTCTATGAGATGTCCATGGGGGTCTACGAAAATGGATTTCATTTCAGCAGGTCGGGACTTTTATTTTTACATCTCATCAATGTAATTATTTCATACACTAATATATGATTTGTACCTTAGTTAATCGTTTCAATATTTATCCTGCTATTCAAACGAAAAATTGTTATATTTAATTTCAATACTTATTTAAATAGCTTAATTTTTTTCTACATGTAACAAAAATAAATGTCGATTATATACAGCGTTGGTTATTCAAAACTGGAATTCTTTTCTTCATTGTCAAACAAGCGATTGCCTAAGTGCCTTTTTATGATGATATGAATATAATCATGCTGGAGGATCAATTGAGATAATGCCATACTGATAAAAAGATAAAGATTTGAAAAACTTTAGAAATCCCAAAGATAAAAGTTCAGTCCACAAAATCTCTCTTCAACGTCATATAGAGAAGATGATGGTATGTGCGGGTCTTAAAAGATATCTTTACTTATAGCCATATACGGAAAACACCATAGATAAACCATTGATTTTACCAGCTGTTAAAGTAGTTTTAAAAACTAGTTTACACAAATGTACATCTGATATTATTTTAAACACATTTCTTTAAGCAACAATACAGAAGGCACATCAGTGGTATGAGATATAACAAAAGCTTCTTATGTAATTCTTTGCAAACAACATATACAGTTTGGGATCAGCGGCCTCGCAGGCTCTGACAGAGTGTAGCGCTGTGTGCTGCATACTTCCTAAGGATCATCTGCTCCCTATTTTTCTTCGGGATTGACCCACGAAACAGTTCCCATGTTTGGGTATATCTGCAAAGGCAGCAGAGGTTTGAATTCAGTTTTCCCCCTGATAGGTGGGTTGCAACCTAGGCTAATGAGTCCCTCCTTCCCAAAGCTTACTGGTTTAGACGCCCCTTCTCCTGTTTAAGAAAACAGTTCCTCGGACCCAATATTTGAGCCAGACGTGAAAGATGAAGAAATATAAATACAGTGATACTTAAGGCCAATCAATTAATTAATATTTTTTGTTTGAAGAACTACTTCATAGTACAACAAATTCCTATATGAAACATATAATCCCTCGCAATGGATGATGAACCTGCAAAAAAAACACAAAAAACCCCCACATTTCCAGTGTGTTTGGTGGTTTCAGTAATACATATCAATTGTTATTTAAATTGGTTATAAATTTGAATATTATGAATAAAAAAGATAGAGCTCTCTAACTAAGTAGCTTTAAATTACTTATTTACTCTTCGACTCACAACAGTTAGAAATTACTTTCAAAAATGGAGTTGGTGAATTTGCAAAAATGTAAGTTAAGCAGGGGGTCTACCGAAAACCAGAAAACATAGCAAGGGGTCTATGAGACAAAATAGTTTGAAAACCACTGATCTAGATAAATGATACGTTACCTTATTATGTGTGATAATATATGTAACCAGACAGAAGTAATCATAATGTAAATTTTTTTTATACCAGACACATTATATTGATGTTATATCTTGTATTCTTGACAAAATCCAATTAAAACGCAATTGAGTATTTTTAAATTTTATTTTGTGTTTAAAATGTAGCTTTTTTTTTGCTGACCCACTTTTTTTTTTGGAATCAAAATTATCCCAGTGGCATCCATTTTGTTTCATTAGCTCCAGAGTTAATGTTCTCCTACTCCCGCTGACCTGTCCTCACCATTCCGCCACCTCTAACGAGGCCAAGGACAATATTTACCTTTGTCTCACCTTTCTTCCCTTGTTCAGGTCTTCTGGCTGAAAGACAACGTGGAAATAAACGTCAACGTGGACATCAACTACATCATCACCAGTGAGGGCCACCTCATCATCAACCAGGCCAGGAAGACCGACTCTGGGAACTACACTTGCGGGGCAGAGAACATCGCCCAGAGGCGGACCAGCTCTTCTGCTTTGCTGACTGTGTTTGGTGAGTTCTTGAACCTCTTGAAATCAATAAGCTTTCAAACACACTTCAAAGACAGGGAACCAGCAGTCTCCCGTTGTGTCACCACCTACATCATAAGATTCATTGCTTTTAATTAAATCCCCAATAAAGGTATCGAGTATTTGAGAATCCCTGCGTTCGAATAACAATTTGATAAAAATTTGATAACAATAAACAATTAAAAGTCACATTACTGATAAACGAAAAAAAAAGGTGTTTTTTTTCTAACCTTTATTTCGTTACACTCTAGAGACACCTGCTATTTCGATATAGTCGTTCAAATTGTTAATTTCAGTGCAAATTTCACGATTACCGTTCTTATAAATTATTATCCCCCTTTTCTCTCAAACCAAATAAGAAAATTGACATTTTAAACTGCGAAAAATAAAGTGGCAATAATGTGAACTAAATCTTTGTGTCTTTGTGTTTCTATGCCTGGATCTATTTTGTAATTGTTTACAAACTCCATATGTCTATGGATATACGTTAATGCCCATATGTATGCACCCAAGATTTTTTTTGGGGGGTGTGTGATTTAAACTAAAAACTCTATGGAGTTTCTTTTAACAAATGTATAACCCCCTAAGGTAAGCTTATTGAATTGGTGACTGTAGTTTTCTTTAGAATAATATAATAATAATATTGAAGAGAGAGAATTTCAACCTCAAAACTCTGTGTAGGTGGATTTTAAACTCAAAACCATCTGGAAGGGTTTTAAACTTTAAAATAAAGCCCTCTGGAAGAGGGGAGTTTAGACTTACCTTGGCTTGCCTACGCTCATAGAATTTTAAGTGTGTACTTTGCTTTTTTTATATTTTTTTATATTGTATAGGTATTGTTTAGCTTCAAATCCCGCTGAAGGGGAGTTTAAACTCGAAACCCCTTTTGGCTACGCTCATAGAATTTTGAGTTCGTAATTTGCTTTTTTTTATGTTGAAAAGGTATTTTTTAGCTTTAAACCCGCTTATGTATGGATAGTCTTATATTGAAGAGGGGGTTTTATCGTACATTTCGGAGGGGGGTTTAAAACCAAAATATTCCTTAGCTCCTTAGCTCCTTGGCTATGCTCTTGGAATTTGGGCATTGTCGTTTTTTTGTTTATTTGATTTTTTTTTTTATAGAAGAGAGGGGATTTAACTGCAGAACCCCCTGGTAGGGGGTATTAAACTCAAAACCCCCTTGGCTGCGCAGGGGAGAAAGTGATGGTCTAGTATTCAAATCTCGCCTAAAATATCAAAACAAAATCAAACAAAAAATCAATCACTAAATTACGACCACTCCTCTGCGGGGGGGGGGGGGGGGGGATTTTCATTTCGGGGGGGGGGGGATGAACCCCAACCCACCCCCTGGTTACGTCCATGTGTATGCATGTCTATTGTATCAGAAACACATTATTAACATGCATATCATCTCCAAAGACATAAGTCAACACTTCCAGATCTTAAAATTAATATATTAAATATAAATAAATTTATGTCATTGTGATACCTCTGTAAATGTAGCCTGTTTACAAAGCTTCTATCAACTCACTCTGTCTGGTAAAAAGTTTGTACACGTTATTTCTCCAACACCCAATCTCAGAGTAAGCTGGTATTTTGCACAATTATTTCTTTTACCTGACAACACAAGAACCAAATAAAATAATAATAATTTGTTAATTAACTATTGGTAATTAATTTTTTTTGCTTGGAAGAGAAATTGTACTTGACTGAAGTGGTGGTATAAGCTGAATTAGTCTCCTTTTAGGTCGCCGCTCTAAATTGGTAACAAACAATAAATACTATCTTCTCTAATCATAAGTACCTCACTGGCAGAGTGGTTAGCACGCCAGTCAAGAGTTCGAATTCAGGTCATTTTTGTTTGTGTGTCTGTGTGTGTGTTGTGTTAATGCTTTTGAAAACCAATAACGTTAAAATCCACCCAGATCTCCCTTACTTTCTCCCCCCCCCCCCTTATTTTCCCAACTGATCCAGACAAGTGATAGTATCATAGCGTAGTGAGAACGCTAAAAGCATGAAATAGCGCTGAACAAAAACAATTGGTAAAAATCGCACACATTTATTGTTGTTAGTCTAGAGCAGGGGTTCTCAACCTGTGGGTCGCGACCCCCTTGGGGGGTCGAATGACGATTTGCCAGGGGTCGCCTAAGACCATCGAAAATTGTCTACTCTTCTATTGCTGTATGTGTGTGTGTGTGGGGGGGGGGGGTCGCGGCAGAGTGTTGGATTGTAAAAAGGGGTCGCCGAGCATAAAAGGCTGAGAACCGCTGGTCTAGATCCATTACAAATTTAATTGCATGACTCTTCTAAACTAATTGATACACTTACACTTAGTATAGGCTTTTTAAAAGCTTTTATTGGGGGGGGGGGGTTGTCATTAGTTAAAGCCCAGTTATTATCATAACAGTTTATTTCGCATAGGCCCTATTCTATTATAGAGCTCTCGCGGGGATATATTGAATATCCGAACGAAGACAAGCGCGAGAATCAAATCGCCCGTAAGACTCAAATCGGCAGGAAGGCGCACTTCCGGTGAAACCCTTACAAAAAATGCCGCTTGCATTACAATGAAACTTGTTACTTCGAGGGAATTACAGATTAATTACAATTATCTATATCACACACACACACACACCAACACAGCTAGACTCGGTTTAAATTGCGTGGTAAACTAATAACACTACAATTTAGAGGCAATAAGCTTGAACATTCAATAAATGATCTCAATGGTTTCAAAGTATAAAAAGAAAATGTTTTTTTATCTGTAGACCTACTCCAACTATTTCTTCATTTCCGCCAGGTTAACTCCAAATAACAAACGGTGAATAGAACAAGAAAACTCCTCACATATTTTCATCCTATCTCGAGTTTCCATCTTGAAGGAAAGAAAGAAAAAAAGTCTGTCTAGTTGTCGGGCGTTTTGATGGAAGTTGTTGTTTTTTTCTGAGATTCTAGGCTGAGAAAGAATGCTCCGTTTAACAGTAGACTTTGCCCGGCGTGTAAAATTGTTTTGAATATTCTAGAAGGAGGTGTCCCCCCCTCCCCCTTTTCATATTTTTCTTCGTTATAGATTTAAAATACGCCAAAAAAAATAAAATCAAAATTATTATCTAAAAGTGAGTTTGGTCGGCCATCTTGGAGAGCTTGCTACTGTGATTGCATTAAGGTTAGGTAGAATCGGATTTTTACCAAATCTATATTTAGCTCACTCTAGCCTTTAGTCAAGGTCTAGCAGCTAATTATTAACTTCATCTCTTCATGATTTTTTTTTTAACTTTTTATATTTTGAATTACATTTTAATATTGGTATTTATGATTTATATCTATATCTATATTTGTTGATTCATATTTTTATCTTTCGTTCTTAAATTTGTTAACCATACCCCCTTTCACCATCCGTATCTTTTTAATCTTTATCTATTTGATCTGATCTGTTATCGGTTACTTCTCTGCGGCAGACCGAAACTCTGTTGCACGTTTTCATCCATTATCAAAACTCTTGCCTTTTCTCTCCTCGTCTCCCCCTTATCTCAGTCATACTGATTTTTTTGTTCACGTCTGGCTTTTGTGAAAGAAAATATTTTTATTTTAAGTCAGAAATGAAATCATTTCATTAAGTCTCGTGGTAAATACAGAAACGTCAACTGTGTGTGTGTGTAAGTTGGTACATGCGTTTTTGTGTATAGACGTGGGTGGATGGGAGGGGAGAGACTTTCAGTCTTGTGAACCTCGGACACGTCTTCAGTCAGACCAATACATCTTCTCAGCCCGAGTCTTGAGATCACATTAAAGACATTTTGGCCGCACCCTCCCTCCTTCCCTTTCTCACGTCCTTTACTTCCCCCCTCCCACACACACAACACCATCCTCAGTTCCATCCTCTTACCTGTCAGTGTTGTTGTTAGGAAGTCTGTCTGTACGTACCTGAGACACGTAACAGTTACGTCCGTCCAGGGATTTGAAAGAGTAGCAGAGTAGGGTGGTATAGGGTGGTGTACCAGTGTCGGCGTGTCACTAAAGTTTATTGTTATCCTGTGGGTATACACTGTCTACAGTGTCACCTTGACTTTGCCAGGTAGGTATCCTTATATGTATGGAGACATCATGTCTTGCCACACTTTTTGACTCTAATTATAAATGAATTCCATTAGATGTGCATACATTAACGCCGTGACCTCATTTACATTTCTGTAACTTGCTGAAGCTTTTCACAGTTTACCCGCATTTTTACGTACAAAGCTACATCATATAACTAAAGCATCAAACGCAACTCACAAGCTCAGACATTTAATTCCATTTTTTAAAAATTGTACAATCTGATTGTAAGATAATATACTTAGTTTGTATAGGCGAGGGAGTTTGTATAGGTAGGAAAGTTGACAGTGTAATCTCACTTGCCTATGCAAACAAATTAGCATGGAAACTTTAAAATAACCACAAAACATTAACGCACATTTGTTGTAATTCCTTTGCAGTCAATGGAGGCTGGTCAGAATGGACCGAGTGGTCAGACTGTTCGGCTACCTGTGGGAAAGGCAAACAGAGGCGCTCCAGGTCCTGCACCAACCCTGCCCCATACAACACTGGTCTGCCCTGTGAGGGAGAGCAACAGCAGTCAGTCACGTGCAGTAATCCTTGCCCTGGTGAGTAGTTAACATTAAGCCACCGTATTAACTAAATTACTCAACACAATCCAAACTACACAGTAGATAAACTTGTATGTCAAATGTGGCCTTTGAAGAGACCAAGGTTCATTGTTGAATCAATTTTGTTAAAAAATGAAATACTAATTTTTTCCCCCTTTATCCTGGATTCGTCTACTACCCCTCCCCTCCACCTAATCCAGTAACACAATGGCCAGTGGTCAGTATGACGTACTGTGACAGCAATGGACGGACTGTGGACTAAACAATTCACTGATGAGTCGATGTGTATGCTAACAGTATGACCCATGAGACTCCAGTATATTCTGCATCTCCTCCTATTTGTCCTGGATCTTTCCACCCACCTTTAATCCATCTAATTGTCAAAGTTTAAGAAGGTCTTCCAATGTATTATATTTCAATGGCTATTAAAAGCTCCGCCTCTTCCCTCATATTTATTTATATATATTTATATTGACTTGCTGCACTAAGTGGTGGTCAAAACCAACAATTAACTAAATATTAGAAGTAAAACTCATCAGATACGTTTGGTAAAGAAAAAGAAGACTGTATTACTTGACTCTGTGGGGTGTTTGTCTATTACTTGACTCTGTGGGCTGTTTGTGTATTACTTGACTCCGTGGGCTGTTTGTGTATTACTTGACTCTGTGGGCTGTTTGTGTATTACTTGACTCTGTGGGCTGTTTGTCTATTACTTGACTCCGTGGGCTGTTTGTGTATTACTTGACTCTGTGGGCTGTTTGTGTATTACTTGACTCTGTGGGCTGTTTGTGTATTACTTGACTCTGGGCTGTTTGTGTATTACTTGACTCTGTGGGCTGTTTGTGTATTACTTGACTCTGTGGGCTGTTTGTGTATTACTTGACTCCGTGGGGTGTGTGTCTATTACTTGACTCCGTGGGCTGTTTGTCTATTACTTGACTCCGTGGGCTGTTTGTGTATTACTTGACTCCGTGGGGGGGTGTCTATTACTTGACTCTGTGGGCTGTTTGTCTATTACTTGACTCCGTGGGCTGTTTGTCTATTACTTGACTCCATGGGCTGTTTGTGTATTACTTGACTCCGTGGGGTGTGTGTCTATTACTTGACTCTGTGGGCTGTTTGTCTATTACTTGACTCTGTGGGCTGTTTGTGTATTACTTGACTCCGTGGGCTGTTTGTGTATTACTTCTCTGTGGGCTGTTTGTGTATTACTGGACTCTGTGGGCTGTTTGTGTATTACTTGACTCTGTGGGCTGTTTGTGTATTACTTGACTCTGTGGGCTGTTTGTCTATTACTTGACTCCGTGGGCTGTTTGTGTATTACTTGACTCTGTGGGCTGTTTGTGTATTACTTGACTCTGTGGGCTGTTTGTGTATTACTTGACTCTGTGGGCTGTTTGTGTATTACTTGACTCTGTGGGGTGTTTGTCTATTACTTGACACTGTAAAAGCGGTTTATTTTCATCTCAAAGAACACTGGCAATGTTTGCATACAGGTCTTCAGGTGTGGTGGTGGGAGCGGTAGTGCAGGGTCACAACATATTGAATGTATTTCGAGTCCGAGTATCCCGCGGGTGACCTTCGCCCTAGAATGGGTCAAGTGGATGAGCTCTCAGTCGTCTGCCTTCACGTGTCCCAGTTATTGTCATTGCCTGGGGGAAGGGGGAGGGGGATAAATAATTATTTGTAGGAGATTTCACTAATTTAAAGAGAGATTTCTGACTCCCAGTGGAAAATTGTTGACATGACGCTAAGAATTTAACTTTCTTAAATATCAATTGTAACTGACAAATATAAAAAATACTTTAAAAACAACAAAAAAAAAAACAAAAAAAAAAAAACAAATCGTCAGTAAGGAAAAAAACTGCGAATTTACAACCTTAGCTCTCAATACTGTAAGCTTTATCTCTTTTTTCTACCCCTAAATAATTAATTCATTTATCAATTTTTGTTATTCATTCATGTTTTGTTAGGGGACAATGAATAATTGTGCGATTTTTCACTTATCCGACAATGGGCAGTGGGAGAAGTAAATTTACAAAACTTGAAAGTACCCGACAGACAGACGGAATGAGTTGACATAAGCCTTGTAGAAAGTACCCGACAGACAGACGGAATGAGTTGACATAAGCCTTGTAGAAAGTACCCGACAGACAGACGGAATGAGTTGACATAAGCCTTGTAGAAAGTACCCGACAGACAGACGGAATGAGTTGACATAAGCCTTGTAGAAAGTACCCGACAGACAGACGGAATGAGTTGACATAAGCCTTGTAGAAAGTACCCGGCAGACAGACGGAATGAGTTGACATAAGCCTTGTAGAAAGTACCCGACAGACAGACGGAATGAGTTGACATAAGCCTTGTAGAAAGTACCCGACAGACAGACGGAATGAGTTGACATAAGCCTTGTAGAAAGTACCCGACAGACAGACGGAATGAGTTGACATAAGCCTTGTATAAAAACGACAGAAATCTTTTTTAAAGAGATAATCTTATTAGAGATCCATCAATTCAACTGCCAAATTGTTTAAAGAATGCTGACATGACTTCTTGATACTTTTAAATTTTTTAATGAATCTTTGAGTGCTAAACTTTTGGATCAGTTTGAAGCTTATTGCTTATTCTCTACGTGAACCTTGAACTCAAGCTTGACTCTGTCGTTGTTGTTCATTAACATTTTTTTTTTTTTGCGTTTAATTTTCTCTATGATAATTTTGAAGAAAGTTTTGGGTTCATGAAATAATTACAGTTTGTAAAACGTTGGAGGTTATACCCTCCCCCTTCCAAACAAAATTTTAGTCGATTTAGATTTTACTCGTACAACAAAAGTAATAAATGCAAGTTCCACGCAAAATATTGAAACCAATTTTAAAATGAACCATATTTGTACTAATAAGATAAAGTAAGTAACGATACGGCACAGTATCATGCAAGCATAGGGAATGTATTTCTTATGGAGCACTGCACAAACACACAAACAACTGGGCTGCAGGGCATGCTCTTCTAGAGGAGTAACGTAGACAACTTCTGAACACCATTTCAGAAGTAAATTTCCTGTTGGCGCACACTGCTGAAAGTAACGCTTTGTGACCAAAACAAAAGCCAGGTCTGAGAATCCCGACGGTTTCACCTGCTCCTACATCTCAGCGGTGACCTCATTCCAAATCAGGATCCAGAGCAGAAGATTAGAAGATTTCAAGACCAGGCGTCAAACCTTTTTTTTTTTTTTTTTTTTTAAAGAAGAGAGTCAGGAGGAATCAAGGGAGGGAGGCTGGGGATAGTCTAAATGTTGATGTGAACAAGAATTCCAACTTCTCTCAAATGAACTGTTTGATGCGATATGATAATGGGGTCTTGGGTTCCTCCCGACGAAGGATGGGCTGGCTGGCTTGGGAGATTGGCGGGGAGGGGAAGGGGTGATGTGTCCTATGTGCTTAGGTTTCAGAAAGTGGGGGGAAACAGGGAGGGGTTGAGTGTGATATGAGGTGAGTGATGTGTGGCTGGCGAGTGACGCCCCTATGATGGGTTACCTTGATGAAAGTTGATATCAGTGGATGTGGACGACTTGTCAACGTCATGTAGCAGTTGTTGAATCTTTATGAGTGCTTGAATTTTTGGTTCCTCGTGATCCTGGTAGCAGTTGGTGATTTTAGACATATAGCAGTTGATGATTTATGATAGGTATATTTATTTTGAATATATTTCTGATTTATTATTTATTTGCTTATCCTGCATCAGTTGTTGCTTTTTTTCAAATGGTAATTGTTTTTAATGTTGAATGGCAAGTAACAATTGACACTGGCCATTTTTTTAATGCTTAATGCTGTTCTACGCCAGGTTGACTACTGCATCTATTCTCGGGTCTGCCAGAATCAGATAAGAATGACCCTCTCAGTGCACTCGCCTTAACCCGGTATCTCGATGTGCTAACTAGTTACCTTGTCCAGTTTAATTACCTGGAACATTTCACGCGATGATGTAGCAGACGTTTCGTTGCTACGTGTGAGACCTGAAGGAAGCTTACTATTTAGGCATTTTTGTATTATAGCTTTTAAATTCACCGGTCTACTCATTTAAGGGTCCTTCTGTTCATCTGCAGTCTGAATGTCTTACGATGTAATTTCCAAAAGCAAGCCGATCTGAAGCCCTCAAATCAGATGTTTGAGTTTCAGCGCTCGTCTATCAACAAGCATTAATACTTTTCCAGCTCTTATTTTTTAGCGGCACATTCATCTTATTAACAAGAACTCAATTATATTATTATTATTATAAAACGGACGTGAATTATTTTACTACATGAAAGATAACTTGATAACGTCTTGGTTCATTTTGAAGGCTTACTTGTTGACTTCACGGCGTGACGTAATGAATGCAGACATAATGTGCAAGGATGTGTCTTCTGAACGTTTCTAAGAATGTCTGTCTGCCTGTGTCTGTCTGTTATGTTATGTCTGCCTACCTGAGTCTATCTGATATATCATTACAACTGATGTTTCTGTCAGTACTACAAAAACAAAAAAACAAAAAACAAAAAAAAATACTTCTGTACATTTTCCAGCATGTGTCATTGTCTTATCGCGATCACTGCTGGATGTCCAAATATCATATTTTTACCTGGGACTTTCTCTGTCAGATCTACGTGTACTGCTGACCCCATCGTGTTTTATGCTGGACTTTTATCTGTAGTGGTGACATTTGCTGTCCAGTGCAGATTTATTATGCTAATGTATGTAGCTAGTATTACATGACATTCAAGCACCGTTTATCTTATATTTAACGATCTTTATTTATATAATATACACGTTTTTAGATGAGAGATGCAGCATTTTTTAAAAACCCTTTCTTCTAGAATTGTAAATTTAGAGGTAACCAAACGATTGCTAGGCTGGGTACGGTTGCTAGGGCTGGGAACGGTTGCTAGTGCCGGGAACGGTTGCTAGTCCAGGGGTGGGTCCGAGATATAATAAGTGTATAAATAAACAAAACAAATGTATATAGCAGCTGACAGTATAGGCCACACTAAGAAAATACCTCTGTTATATTGACATAGATTTGGATCGTCCTTTCTTTCATGTCTCGACATCAACACAATCGTGCCCAACAAAACGTGCTAGGATTGTAGGACCATTGAGTGGTGTCGTGGTCGGTTTAGTTAAAACTCAAAGCAAAGGTTACTTCCCGTAACACCCCACCACCCGCTCTGCAGATCTCCAGGTTTTCACACAATGCCCATTGGTTCATAAAAAAAAATCACCCTTCTTTTATTATGCTTTGCCCCTGCCTGCGTGAATGTTGACGCCCATGAGCATGTCCTGTTCTATTATGTATGACGTCTGGACGTTCTCGTGGCAGTGGCGATGTCTTTGTGCTAGTGTGTTATCCTCTCACCCTTCCCTCATGTATATTACCCACCAGCCTCCCCTGCCCGCCTGTTTTACTCCCCAACTGGCTTTTGTCTCAGACACGTACCAGGACTCAAAGACAAAGTGTCATTAGGATCTCTGTGGGGTGGGAAGGGGGGGTCAAAGGCGCCTGTCACAATCATGAACCCATATCAAAAATTCATGGAAAAAAAAAACCAATATAAATCGGCACACAACGATGTGCGCGCCGCCATTAAATGTCGTCACATCACGTGACCATAAATCCACCAATACACATAAAAGAAAACAGAACGGAACATCATCAGAAACAAGTTTCCGTCTGGACAACAATTATTCACCCCCCCCCCCCCGGCCCTTTCCCAGAAACCCCCCCCCCCCCCGCTGTGTGGTTATTGCCTTCTCCTTTCTTCCCTTCTAAACCTCTTCCCCCCCCCCTCCACTTCCAAGAGTGTAATTGTCCTCCCCAGTTATGGACCCTAATGTTATTAAAGAATTTAAAAAAAAAAAAAAAAAAAGAAACCTATGAACTGCTTGATGGAACAGTCTTTGTGTGCGAGGTCTGTGTGTGCCGTCAATTATTCAGGTTCCTGGAAGTAACCACGTGTAACTTGAGCCCTAATTGTGTCATTAGGCATCATTGCTAATTACTCTCAACCCAGGCATTGCCTGATTGGCGTGTCAGTTTTAGTTTTGGCCTCTGGACAAGTTATTTTTAGACCCAAGCTCTTTGTGGAGTGAACACAAATATTTTAGAATCAAACAATTAATGATAATAATAATAATCATTATAATAATAATAGCAAAAATAATAATAAAGAAACGTACAAATCATCAACAGACTTTTTGTGTCATTTTAATTATAAATGATATAGATCTATTTTGTTTTTTATTTTTTGGACATGGTATTCCACAACACATTTGAAAAATAATTATCGTTCTACAAATACAATTTTTAGCGGCCCCGAAAGGTTTTGTTTTGAACGTCCGTCCGTCTATTCGTCCGTCTGTTCGTCCGTCCCGTTTAGATCTCGTAAACTAGAAAAGATAGTGAAAATCTGACACCATAATATTTTAGACCATTCAAAGTTCTGATGCAACGGCTATTTTTTTTTCTTTTCTGAAAGCGAAAAATCTAATTTTTAAAATCACTTATGCAAGCATTTTTTCATAAAAATACACCACTTTTACAACTATTCACCATTAATAGCAACAAACGCGGAAGGGTCTTTAGTAGTGGATATTATATCCTGCCATATTTTCTAAACATATTTATGCAAATGTTTTTAAAATTTTTGTCAGATGTTTTTTTTTTACATTTGTATTGCTACGTTTTGTAAGTTCTCTCCTACTAACTACTAAATTTACCCAAAAACTAATGTTTACTTTTTTTTTTAAGAGAAAAAAATCTATTTAGTAAGCCTATAAGTTGGACATAATTTAAAACAACAATTAATCAGTAGGTTTTCATATTGTCGCGTGAACTAAGGGGATTTGTGTTGTAAGGAAATGTTGTTTTGTTGGTTTTTTTTGAGAATTTGAATAAGAAATTGACCCTTTACAAAACAATTAGGCCAGGTTCACATTTAATTTCACATTCACTTTCACCTATCCATTGGTCTGCTGGACCGCTGGGGCACCACACAAGATCTGTCAACCTTCCTTCTACATCCTTCTCTGTCATTTGTCTTTGATAGAATTTCATTCTGATGTTCTTTCTGAAAATATTCATACCTGCCTTTTTACCTGCCTGGGTGGACCATTTCGGGGGCCGATTTTGAGTTTGTGTTTCCACACAAACTGTCTTTGTAACCTTGTTTATTAAACATATATTTATATTATAGATAGATAGACAGCCAGACAGACTGAGAGCAATACAGACAGACATAGAGAGAGATTGATATAAAATTGTTATTTAAACAGCATCAGATTTCTTTAGCGCCTGATTTCAGGAAGTTATGACGTAACTGGGATTACATCAGATTCCTCTTCAGGAGGTAACATACTAAAAAAAAAATAATCGACCGAATTTTTCTGTACAAGTGTGAATTTTGTTTTTATTCCTACTACGCTCAGTACTGTGATCCAGATTAAGTATTCAGTAATAGATAAAAAAAAAGGTATCATGGTTCACCCAAAATGTAAATTACTTTGTTGTATGGAAACAAAATGGACAAAATTACATATTATCGATAGCAACTGAACACATCCATAGTAGGCCTATTCTGTAGCAATCCCCCCTTTACCCTTAATTTTTTTTCCATACTTTATCATGCTTGCATTGTGACCTCATTATTGACCTGACATCATCGACTTAAAAACAACACTATACATTACTTAGATTCGGTTTGACTCATTATGAATACATTGAACACATCTTATCGAAATGTATCAATTACGTCCCTTTCATGAAACATTGGATAAATAAAAAAACAAAACAAAATCTTTGTCATTTTCAGACAAAAAATTATCACCATCAACCTTAAGTCCAGTCGATGGCCTGGACCCAACGGATTTTTTGCACACGGAAACGTCCAGTCATGGTAAGGGGGTGCATGGGAACGGCCTGGCTGAGCCAGATTTTTTACCCTTGACTTTAAGAACCTGTTCCATTGTGTCACAAGCTAACCTACATAACATAGACTCTTCTAGAACCTGATACGTACCGAAACCAAAAACTAACAATTTTCATTGTGCATCCGTTCAAACTAACCTGAACTACTTGGAAATAACAGAAGTCTGTCTAGAAAAAGTCTTGCAGAGAAATGGTGTATGTTGTTTTTATGTTGTCTATCTGTATGTTGTAAAGCTAACTCAAAACAAGGCAGATTAACATACCATATATAAACGCTTGTATGATGATTGACCAATCTTGCTAAATATGCATGTATTAGGAAACAAAGCAAAGACAGGTCACCGTGACCATAGCCTAGGTATCAAGACTAGGGAAAGGTCATCTAGGTCACTTGAAGTTTTATGATGATCGACAAGTCATACTAAATATGCACGCATTAGATGATACAGTAATCCGGTCCAGGTCAAAGCTAGGTCAACATGTCAAGGCCAAAGGTATCAAGGCTACTGAGTGGCCATCAAGGTCAATTAAGTCTAGAAGTTAAATCACTGCAGCTATAGAAATACTGAAACGTTATTCTGGACATTGAGACAATCAAGTGAAAACTTTGGTTTACATTCAAGAATTGTACACGGATCAGAACTTGAGATCTTTTGAACGCAAACATAGCTCTAGGTGCTATTACCTTGACCTTCGTTCCAGGTCCAGTTCTTCAGTCCTTTCTTTGCACGTTGGTTGCTACATTCATAACTGACCGTCTCTGTGTCCAGCCTCTGTGTCCAGCATCTTTTGTCCAGTCTCTGTTGTCCAGCCTCTGTGTCCAGTCTCTGTGTCCAGTCTCTGTGTCCAGTCTCTGTGTCCAGTCTTTGTGATTTGAAATGGGAGCATACATCTAAACAAATTTGTTGAACAATTAGTGGCATATCCTACCAGTTCATTATTTAAATTGAACGTCTTAGAAATTATTTCTATTATCAATAAATAAGTCATAGATAGTCTCCTGTCTCTAATTGGAAACAAAGTTACAGGTCACCTCTTCACTTGATGTCATTAGTTGATCTTTAGGTTTTGTTTCATGTTATTCATTGCATCATCTACAAACCGTTTGGTCTTCGTTTTCTTAGTTTTTTTAAAAGTTATTTAAACTTCAGAAATAAATGACATTTATCATGCTCTTTAGTGGAGTAATCAAGAGAGATAAACTTGCAGAATTTTACGCCCCCCCCCCCCCCCCCCCCCCCCCCCAACAATTACAGTGGTAGGCCTAGTTGTTGGTTGTCCTATGATACTGAAGATCTACTACTTATATTAGCCCAGCTCTGCCTAATGATAATGTCACGTGAATGATGTATCTTATTTAGGAATGTGTGTCTTATATCTCTACTGTTTAGAATTGATCAAGTTTATCTTTCGCATCGTTTCGTAGAATATTTTTTTAAGATTAAATTTAAGATTTAAGTTTTAATCAAGCATTTTTAATTTGCATAATTTTTTTTATCACTGCCCCCCCCCCCCCCCAATCCATTTTAAAAAGAGATAATCACGTATATAAAGATCGCACTATATATAGATTTTAAAAAGAATAATTTTATGATGAAAAGTTTTGGCTTAGACCAACTTTTAAATATAAACAGCCATTGAGACCAGGGTTAGCTTATATAAAATTCTCAGTTATAACGACATTTAGATCTTTCAGTGCCAAAATGCCATCGAAACATTTTGTTAGATTTTATTACAAAGGTAAACCTGGTTACATAAATTGTAACATGCAAGCGGTACATCAACCATTTCCTGGGTGGCTGTAGTCATAGACTGATGCTGCCTCTGGTGTAAGACGTTCACTTTCAAGTCCAATGTCTGATTCCTCTGAAAGTGCTAATACAAAGGATTCAAAGTCTGTGTTCAGCTAAACTAGCTTTCTCCACTAGCACCTTATGGCTGCAAGACAGAAATGCACGAATGTATCGACCAAGTCAGCCATTGGTTAAAGTTATTTGCTCGTGGTGCACATGCTTTTGAACGGTCAGTTATTTCGCGAAGTGACCTTCATTTATCTACACTTGGCTTGAACTAACCGCATTTTAGCCAACGCACGAGTGACCACACTAAGGGCATTAACAACAACATCAATAACATAATTTAAATATTCTACGTTATTTTGAAATAAATAATTTTTGATTCCTGTTTCAGAGTTTCCTAACACTGCTGACCCAGTTTATTCCAAGAGTGATCAAGGTACGTTCAAATGTCCAGTACATTGTTATACTTATGTTGTTGAAATATATAACAAAATACAAAGTTTTTAGGTTATTTTTTTATTCTGAGTATTTAGAAACTGTACCAAAAACCTTTTTTTTTCTCGATTATAAAAAGTGGAGCGTGAAAAAATCTCGGCTTCGGAACTGGGGTGGGGGGTCTCCACTGGGAACCAGCAGGATTTGTTGACGTCCAAAATATACCTAATCCTAATGACAGATATCAAATGGTTAGTCTTTATATTCACTACGCGATAGTCACAGAAATAAGATAGTTGGTCGTTGTATTCACTACATGATAGTCACAGAAATAAGATGGTTGGTCGTTATATTTTCTTCGACATCCACGTTAATCCTTAGCCACAGCAACAAAAGTATTATGCCTTATGACCCGCCAGATCTTCACAGAAAATGTTGCTTTATATTCACACAGTTACATTTGCTTTTAGACAATGTGTTTACCTAAACCTTCCTATTGCCTTTAGGAACACTGGTTACTCCCCTTGCTCTCTTTTGGGTTATTTCTCTTTCTGACAAAAACTAAAAAAAAATGTAATCCTGTCCCCTGACACAGTCAGTAAAATTGTATTACGTCGGAATTATAAAGCTATTTACAGACACTTAAGTTGAAGATTAACAAAAGAAAGAAGCGGGAAGAAAAAATGTTTTTGGCTTTCATTCTGAAGATTATTTCTGACGTGGGATCAAGCGGAGGAATATAGTTCCTGATCATCCGAGTAACATCCCTTGGCTCTAATAGCTTGCCCTTGACAACTATTTGAAATGACAGCCACTATACACAAGCTGCACCCCCACATCTTAAAGTCTTAACCATTTAGTGGCGCGTGCCTGCTGACGTCACACACGCGCACACACATACCCGAGAAAGATAACTGACTTTCTAGAACTACCAAATAGTCGTACTTTTTTTTTAATTACTGGGAACTTCAGAAAAAAAAACATCATTGAGTGTCTGCGAGATTGAATCACAGGTTGAAGACATCATACAACAACTAAACTGATACACACTTAGAATTAATCTAATAATAAATCACGGAAGTCTAACATTCGCTAGGTAACATTCCATGCCTAGGGAAAGCTAAGTCACTTTTATTGTCTTAGCACAGGTTTGCTAGACTGGTGTAGGTCAGGTTGACCTCCCGTAGACAAGATACGTCACCACATGTGCCACGACCTTCATATTTAAATTAGGTTTTACAGTATATTATTGTATACTATGTATTTGTGCAAAATTGCATTAGTACGCAATCTTATTTCTAAGCATGTATAGTCACAGGGACACGGTGACCGAGTGGTCGCGAGCTCCAATCCCAGTGAGGGCAGGAGCTAAATCTTAATAGGGATTACTAGGACACCTATGAGTCCACTCAAGTCAAATAGGTACCTGACATACTTTGGGCAATTAAAGGCAGCTTGTCGTTGTACTGGCTACATGACACTCTCGCTAAGCGTCGGCCATAGAAACACGCGAGACCTTCACACCCTCTGCTCCCCCCTTCAGTTCACAGCCTTGTTTGTTGTTTGTCCTATACATAGAAGTCCTAGAGCTGTAACTCTACTCTATACCGGATTTATGTTTACGCACCTGACCCTCAAGCAAATGTTAAATCCCAGTCAAATGAACAACCCCCCCCCCCCCCATCTCCAAGTCTTTATTTTTATATTTTTAACAAGCACAAATTTTGATAGATATGTACATAGTCAGTGTACTCAATGTGAGACAGGTACATAGTCAGTGTACTCAATGTGAGACAGGTTCATAGTCAGTGTACTCAATGTGAAACAAACGCACAACTTGTACATGAGTGTATTATTTTAAAACGTAGGTTGTAATCTTAAAACAGTTTGAAGAGTTATTTGAAGATAAGGGCGTAAAATTGGGGAAAGAGAATTAAATCCGGAGAATTGAGTTTCGATCTATTTAATACAAGAATTGTCTGTGGAGATGTTTTCCTGAGTGAAGTTGTGAACTTATTAAGTTCGAATGAATTGCTTTATTATGATTTCTGTTATTGATTTCAACTTGAGATGCTTAAAAGCGTGTTAAGGTTTGGAAATATTAAAAGAAAATTCACAAATCTGCATTTTATTTTCATGTTTCATTTAGACTAGGGCGGATTTAAAGTCTGACAATTGAAACGTTGGTATCTCATCACTAGCGTTGTAATACAAAAACTTTGGTTTGAACTTCCGTCGTGACATTTTTAAAATGTGTAAAAAAAAATTTTTCTCTCTCTCTCCTCTCTTCTTACTCTTCTCTCTTTTCTCTCATTCACAAGACTGTAACGTGTCTGTTTTCTTGCAGCCACAGCAGCAGCAGATAAAGACAACAATGTGTCTCTGTACATTGGCCTGTGCGTCTCTGTGGCTGTGGTCCTCATCGTCGTCATTGTTGTGGTCATCGTCTGCCGGAAACACAACAGAAGACGTAATGCCTTCAGGGACATGGGTCCAGGTAAGTTTCTTTTACTTTTGTATAGAGTAGGGCTCCCCAACCTGCGGTGCGCGTGTGTCTGGAGGCACCCCATGAACTCATCAGAGCACGAGACTTGGGAATGAAGACACGAAATAATAAAAAAAAAGTTCTTTGTGTGTGAGTTCAAGTCACTAGGTCACAGTGGAGTACATGTCTCTCACTTGGCTACATAGACTTCTAAGTATTCTTGTAAAAAGAAATGGAGAGAGAGAGAGAGTTAGAGAGAGAGAGAGAGAGAGTGAAAGAGGGAGAGTGAGAGAGACGGAGAGATAGGGCGGTGGTGGCCGCTGAGTTACCAGTTGTCCTTTATGATAGAAGAAACATTGCTTTTCTAGGCATTGTAAATGACCAGCGTGGACTGTACGTGACCATTCAGTGATCAGCTCTAATCATAAAGTGATAGTCATGTCCATGGTATGGTCAATCCTACAAATTGTAGGCTGTTGTTACAGACAACTTCTGATACTTTATGGCTATTTGACCATTTCTCCACGGTCAAGTGTAAGTTTTGGTCCATTCTCAACGGTCATGGGATAGGCTTTGGGCCTTTCTCGGAGGGCAACAGAAACAGAAATGTTCAGAAAACTATCTAGATCTCTATAGATCAGGCAGCTTCCCCATTTCTTGCTTTATCTAATCGATTACTTTTCTCGTATTACCATTTGAGACTGAGCCCTGAGTATGTTAATGATAAGAGATAGTGACTCTAAATGATTGTAATAATTCAAGCAATGATTGTGATAAAACTAATAAATGATTGTAACTGAAATAATGAAGGGATAACAGATGTTTACTTTCAAAGCCTGACTGCGTATGTATGTTTGGCGTTTTAAAAATGCAATTCTTCTGAGTTCCCTTTTTAAAAGAACACGCTTTAAATTGAAAGCTACACTTATTAGAGCCATGTTCAATGTATTACACAGTGAACAGGCAAGGAAAGATGAACGAAAGATAGAGAGACTCAGATAGAGAGACTCAGATAGAGAGACTCAGAGAGATAGAGAGAGAGACTGAGAGACTCAGATAGAGAGACTCAGAGAGATAGAGACTCAAAGAGATAGAGAGACTCAAATAGAGAGACTCAGAGAGATAGAGAGACTCAGAGAGAGAGAGAGACTCAGAGACAGAGAGAGAGACTCAGAGAGATAGAGAGACTCAGAGAGAGAGAGAGAGACTCAGAGACAGAGAGAGAGACTCAGAGAGATAGAGAGACTTAGAGAGAGAGAGAGAGAGACTCAGAAACAGAGAGAGAGAGACAAATAGAGAGACTCAGAGAGATAGAGAGAGAGAGATAGAGAGACTCAGGGAGATAGAGAGACTCAGATAGAGAGACTCAGATAGAGAGACTATGATAGAGAGACTCAGAGAGATAGAGAGACTCAGAGAGAGACTCAGAGAGCTAGAGAGACTCAGATAGAGAGACTCAGAGAGACTCAGATAGAGAGACTCAGATAGAGAGACTCAGATAGAGAGACTCAGATAGAGAGACTCAGATAGAGAGACTCAGATAGAGAGACTCAGATAGAGAGACTCAGAGAGACTGAGAGACTCAGAGAGACTGAGAGAAACTGAGAGACTCAGAGAGACTGAGAGACTCAGAGAGACTCAGAGAGATAGAGACTCAGAGAGATAGAGAGACTTAAATAGAGAGACAGAGAGATAGAGAGACTCAGGGAGATAGAGAGACTCAGGGAGATAGAGAGACTCAGGGAGATAGAGAGACTCAGGGAGATAGAGAGACTCAGAGAGAGAGAGAGAGAGACTCAGAGACAGAGAGAGAGAGACAAATAGAGAGACTCAGAGAGATAGAGAGAGAGAGATAGAGAGACTCAGGGAGATAGAGAGACTCAGATAGAGAGACTCAGATAGAGAGACTATGATAGAGAGACTCAGAGAGATAGAGAGACTCAGAGAGAGACTCAGGGAGATAGAGAGTCTCAGATAGAGAGACTCAGAGAGCTAGAGAGACTCAGATAGAGAGACTCAGATAGAGAGACTCAGATAGAGAGACTCAGATAGAGAGACTCAGATAGAGAGACTCAGATAGAGAGACTCAGATAGAGAGACTCAGATAGAGAGACTCAGAGAGACTGAGAGAAACTGAGAGACTCAGAGAGACTGAGAGACTCAGAGAGACTCAGAGAGATAGAGACTCAGAGAGATAGAGAGACTCAGGGAGATAGAGAGACTTAGGGATACTCAGATAGAGAGACTATGATAGAGAGACTCAGAGAGATAGAGAAACTCAGAGAGAGAGAGAGACTCAGATAGAGAGACTCAGAGAGATAGAGAGACTCAGAGAGATAGAGAGACAGAGAGAGAGAGAGACTCAGAGAGAGAGACTCAGAGAGAGAGAGAGAGACTCAGAGAAAAAGAGAAAGACAGTAGAGGAGTGAAAATTTCCGCACTTTGTAACAGAACTAATGTTTCCCTTAACGTCATATCACACTGCTATGGATCACAGCTGTCGTGTTGATTAGATACACTGGTCAGCGGTCATATGTGGCCATTTGGCTCTTCACGCTTCTGTCAACAAAAAAAAAGAAAGAAGATTCTAAGATTCGTTCCACTACCAGACACTAATCAAGGATAGGGACTGACCGTAGAGTGACCGGACCCGTTACTGACGTCATAGAGATCTCTCAATGATTTTTGCAACTACTAGCCCTATTTAATAGATCATGTTTGCTGTTCATGATCTATATAAAAAATGATTAAACGGCTATCTCAAAGTTTGCAAACTATGTGCATTAATAACTAAAGAAAGCAATTAGACCTCTCTCTCTCTCTCTCTCTCTCTTTCTCTCTCTCTCTTTCTCTCTGTATGTATATATATATATATATATATATATGTTTATCTTTTATCACAGCTTTAACCCTATCAACCCTAACACATATATAAACCCTTCGCCAATCAGTCCCCTCTGATCTCTGCTCCCATGACAAAAATAAATGCCTTGCTTATCACTCACCAATGTCTTTAACGTGTTTACACACACACACACACATTTCAATTCTCTTCTAAATAATAAGCAACATAAAGACACCCCCCCCCCCCTCTCAACCTACCCCTAAACAAAATTACGTCTTCTAGAAAATGAACATTTAGCACACACACACACGCTTGCACATTTCACACACACACACACACACTTGCACGTTCCACACACACACCTCACATATGCATCTCTCACACACAAGTTTCCCCAACCCTGCCACCGCTTACTCCATTACAGTAACCCAAGGTCTACAGGTAAGGAAAATGTCTAAAAAACCAATAATTAAATACGCTGTTGGCCAGAAGTCTCTGGCTGTACGGTACAGTTGTCTGCCTGTGACGTGTCATACATAACACAGACACATCTGCTGTCAAGGTTCAAACACATTTTACTCCCTAGGGTTCTCGCAATGACTCCCCAGCCTTGGCTAACAAATAACTTGGACTGGAAGCTTACTAGCATAGACTTTACTAACTGGATTCACCACAATACTGCTGTTAGGATGGTCACAATAAATAACCTCCCCTTTTTATGCACGCGACAACAATGTCATCATGAAGACTTAATAATTTATTTATTTTTTTGGTCAAAGGGAAGTAATGTTGAGTGTTGAAGTCTCATCGTGAACTTTGATATAGACTTAAAAAAAGTTAAAATTCATGTCCATCCTTGTTGATTGTGAACAAGTGTATTAGTACACAACCTTTGTAAGATCATCTTCTATTGATCAAAAGAATATAGACAACATTTAAATGATTTTATGGCGTAATTCTGTTTGTGTATTTAAAGAGTGATCTCCCTGTTCCCTTATCAATAGGCCGTAAAATTCTACGTAAAAAATGCCCGGCTCAGTGCTGTTATAGGTTGTAGACACATCGTTTGTAACAGTTAACTAGCAGTGAACACTATCTATAACATCAGACCCTAATCATAACTTTAGAACACCACTGGCCCATAACTTGATTCTATAGCTTTAGACCACCATAGGACAGTAACAAGATTATATAATCCTTGACCACCAGAGGACTATAATTAGATTCCAATATCTAAAGCTAACAGTGAACATCAGACAGTTTCCATAACTTTAACCATAAGTTGACCATAACTACCAGTGGTCCATAAGTACCGGTATACCATAACCACCAATGGACCATAACTAGATTCTATAACTTAATACCACTAGATGACAGTAGTTAAATTGTTTAATCTCACACCACAAGGGGACAGAAACTAGATTTTATAACCTTGGACCACAGTGGACAGTAACTAGATTCTGTAACTCTAGACCACCACAGGACAATAACTAGATTCTGTAGCCTTAGACTACCACAGGACAGTAACTAGATTCTGTAACTTCAGACCACCACAGGACAGTTACTTGATTCTGTAACTCAAGACCACCACAGGACATTAGGTAGATCCTGGTAACACATACCACTGACTTTACACCACTAGGGGACGATAACTAGCTACCATATTCACATTCTATAAGAGGACAGTAACTAGATTCTAGACCTACAGCCACCAGAAGACTTCAGATACATTTGTAGAAGACATTAACTTATTCATGTCTCGCAAATGCGTTAAACTTCTACTACTCAGTTGTCTCCTCCTTCTGTGAAATTCTTGCCCCTTCATTACATTTCAGTAAGGGGCAATAACAATTAGGCCTCTGTATCATAAAGCATCTAGACACAGTAACCTGGTAAGCGAGGCTGTGTGTGTAAGTCCCAGATGTGCTTCCTACGTCTGTCGGTGACAAGACCTGGAACATTTGAAAAGAGTTTCTCCCCACAACTTGACACAGCTGATCGTTGTGCATATATTTACACCTATGTTTCATTCTGTACAAAAACTGATGCCAACTTGAAGCAAATAAACCGCTTGGATTTCGTGTCTCGTTGACTGTATAAACTCTAGAAAAACTTCTGTGCTTTGAAACCATTTTTTATTTTACGCAAACTTATACTTAACGTTAGAGTATCTCCATTAAGTGTATCTATAATTTCATTGTCACTTTTTTTTTTATAACAAACAGCTTAGGCTAAAATAGTGTTTACCCATTCCATTTTAACAAATAAGCGATAGATATATTTGCATATTTTAAAGGCATACCACATTCGTCAGTTTTGAGATGTTACCCAAATGCATTAAAATTTGTTACAAAACAATGTTCCACTTCTACAACAATATAACTTTTGACGCGACAGCTGCTAACTCACACATTTTTATGATTCCAATGTGTACAACATGTCGGTCACTGTGACCTACCGGGCTGTAGACACGCTTGAGGTGAGCTGTAAAAAGAGATGTAAATGTAGGTATGCTGATGAACAAGTTTCGTCTCACTCATCTTCTAAGCACATTACATTTCACACTTAATAGCAGCTCCCGCCAAGCGAACACAACTCGTGATCGGCAAAGAGTGGAACTGTCAGTGAACAGTCGTGGCCCTTGATCTTAATGGCTTCCTAATGGCGGACAGCATTTCTCATCTTTTTCTTTTTTTCTCTCACAAAATTTTGTTTCCAGTTGGTAAAAACAAAACTACACAGTGATTCTAAACAATGGAACACGAGAACTATGTGCTGGAACTGCAGACGTGAAGTGACGCGTCAATGTGACGTCACTTTTTATTCAGGATTAAATTTTTTGTTGTTGTTGCTGTGATAGGTCAATGCGGGGACTCATTTTATTATATCTTTTTTAAAACTAACAAATAAGTTTGACATGAACAAAATCTAAAAAAATAACCGTTGAATACAAGCTAAGCCAAATACAAGCTAAGCCAAATACAAGCTAAGCCAAATACAAGCTAAGCCAAATACAAGCAAAGTCATCTAATCTACAATTTAAAAAAAAACAACTTTTGTTGAGCGCAACATTTCTCTAGTATGCTCAGTGCGCTCTGGTCCAAACTCTTTTTGTGGACCAGTGGAGAGAGAGGAGGGGGGGTGTCTGGGAAAAGGCTTATGTGCTGCCCTTAGCTCGAGACGGGGATTCGAACTTGATAGGTAACCAAACAGTTTATGCCACTCAAACACATTTCATACCATATGAGTGTCAGTGAGTGTCCTGTGGTCAGCAAGTGTCCTGTGGTCAGTAAGTATCGCTGACCTACTTTTTTTTTTACTTGTCCTTTCCAGGCACCGACCCACACATCCCGCCCTCTACTGATTAGAGCTGAGTACTCTTAGTGGCATTTCAATGTTGACATCTCCCACATTTGTTTGGTAGAACAGCGCCCTGTCGTTTGGGAGAACAGCGCCCTGTCGTTTGGTAGAACACGTTTGGTAGAACAGCGCATAGTCGTTTGGTAGAACAGCGCCCAGTCGTTTGGTAGAACAGCGCCCTGTCGTTTGGTAGAACACGTTTGGTAGAACAGCGCCCTGTCGTTTGGCCACCATCCAGTTTGAGTTCAAGTTGCTGCTTGGAACTCGTTGAAACACTTTCAGTGGAGTGCAGCAGTTCATATCGGACTCGTAGGTCAAAACGATGAACTTTGTTTCCATCTACAGAAGAGTTCTAAAACTGCCAACCTCAAATATTCATTTGGCTCTGGGAATGATATGATTGACTAAGAAACCAAACAGTTTAGTTGTTCAGTTCAGAGAGAATCACTCGAGAATCGTGTCCCTTCACAACTCTAGACTATCTTGAAACATCGCACGATTCAGCAGAAAACATTTAGTCCAAAAGACTTGACCACCCTCCCCCAAACTAATACCAGGGTCTAAATTTGTCCACAGCTAAACATCGACGGGCCACATAATTAACTGATAAGTTTCTCAAGATATTTGTTTTTTTACTCAGCATCAAAACAGTTCTTTATTCCCTCCCTTGCTCTATAAATGGAATGTATTTGGGAGAGTTGCAGTTCTTTTTACCTTCATGTCTGAAAAGAGATCTGAAAAGAATTTTTTTAGATTTTTTCCCCGGGGTTAGAAAAAAAAAAGGGTGGTGGGTGGTGTAAATATAATAGAGGTAGTTATCAGTGACTTTAGTCCTTGAGTGAGTGCACCCAAAGGCTAAGGCACCATCGGGCGTGAGTTGGAGATTTGCGTCGCGTTTTCTGCAACATTGATTATGGCTAAGGGAAGTGTTTTGTTTGAAGTTGTGTCTAGAGGGCTGGAGTTCAGTTCCTTAGATAACATTACATGTGTGGGTAAATGTGTTTGTCTATCTATTATCTATGTGTGTTTGTGTTTGTGTTTGGTTTGTGAGTGTGTCTGTGAATATATATATGTGTGTGCTTGTATGGTTTTCATTGCAAAACTAAGAAGTCTCTTCATGTGTTATTCGATACGCCAACGTAAGACTTGGTGGCTGAGTGGTAAGGCGCTTGACTTCAGAGCCAAGGGTTCTCGAATTCTAAAAATCCCTGCGATTTCAAATGTCCAGTTCTCTAGGGCGCTACTGTGTCCAGTCCACTCTAATGGCTACCTAACATACGTTGTGGAAGTAACGGCCACATGACACCCTCGTTAATCGTCGACCATAGAAACAGATAAGTTTGACATCGTCTGCCCCCATAGTTGGCACGGTCTGAAAGGACTTTTTTTTTACCCCTACGTACATAGCATTAGGCTAGTATTCAAGTGTCTATGAACATAACATTTGGCTAATATTCAAGTTTCTATGAACATAACATAAGGAAATCAGTAACTTTACAATAATACAGACACAAGGGATTATTTTTATGAAAATAAAACATAACTCTAACAAAGACAACTTGACTTGAGAAGGGGATTTGAACTTGATAGGTAGCCAAGTGGTTTATGCCACTTGGCCACTCACCGTACCTGGTTAGTGTTCCTATGGTCAGCGTGTGTTCTGTGGTCACTGAGTTATCTGCGGTCACTTAGTTATCTGTGGTCAGTGAGATTTCTCTGGTTACGTAATTGACATATTGTTTTTGCACTTGACCTCCCCCCCCCCCCCACACGCACCCACACATTAACGATAGCACGCGAACTGTGAACACAAGATGGAAATGGATGGAGATACAGAAACAGTAGGCTGCCTGGAGGGTGAGGGTACAGAGAGCCGACTACAAATCATAAGTACACGTCATTAGTTCTGATCCGGTCAAAATCCCCGCCCACACACGCACACACCCTTTTTCGTCTCCCCGATAACTCGTAATCAAAAGGTTACCATGGAAACAGTCTTATAATATCATAGCCTCGCGTCAATCGAACTCGAAAAAAAAAATTCTTCAGTAATCAATTGGCAGCTGCTATGAACACGTATTTATGGGGAATTTTCATAAATGGAGTTTTCAATGTATCCGGTGTAAAGATTAGCGAATTATTGATAAGCTAGTTTTTAAATGCATTTAACTTTTGCACAATCTTTTAGTATAATGTCCTCGACATTGTATATTTTGTAGATCCATTCTCCCAATTTTATTACCATTTTCTTTCAGTACCATTATATCGCCCCATATTTCCCCATGTTATTGTCTCTTCTTTTTCTCTCTTTCTGTATTTTATTTCTTAAAGAACATACCGTGGATCTAAAAACCAAAATGTAAACAAAAAACATATTACGTATTATTGTGCCCCCCCCCCCCCCCAAAAAAAGAAATGTATGTATCTCACATTATGACTATTGAGTAATTTTTCTATTTCCTGTTTCTTTTCCAGATGCGACCCAGTCTTTGACAGAGGAGGAAAAGAAACATAAAAATGGAGGTGAGGTACCTAATAGAGTGCTCTTTGAGAAATGAATCAATCCACGAAGCATTCTGAACATTTATCTTCCAGGACTCTATCTCGTGTTGCTTCGCAAACTTGCAAAAATTATTCATGGGATATAATAAATGGTCCTACATTTGGGAGTCAAGTGTGTCCTTGGGATATAATAAATGGTCCTACATTGTGGGAGTCAAGTGTGTCCTTGGGATATAATAAATGGTCCTATATTGTGGGAGTCAAGTGTGTCCTTGGGATACAATAAATGGTTCTACATTGTGGTAGTCAAGTGTGTCCTTGGTATACAATAAATGGTCCTACATTTTGGTAGTCAAGTGTGGGAATAAACAGACGTGTTTTAACTTTGACCATGTCTTTGTCCAGGCCCATCACTAAAGTCTGCTCTGTAGGTCGCTTCATGTAAACTTTCCCATCGTTACGGGGAGTCGCTGCAAGGGCGTGGTTGTGTTTGTGGTGCGTGTCTGTGCGCAAGTTCGTTGGGCAATCACACCGGTACTGTGATACAATGTCTAGTCACAATGCTAAAGGTCATCAGTCGACTTTAAAAAAAAAAGATGTGCGTGTGTGTTTGTGTGTGTGGGGGGGGGGGGGGCGAGAGAATTCATACTGAGTATTAGTAGATAAGTTAAAACTAAAGTGAAAAGAATGTTTAGGACTTAGCGTACATGCGTGATTTGTTTTAAATTATTTGAATATATTGGATGAACAGTTATTGCTGTGACCTTGGTGACCTTGAGAAGGTTTATGGCTGGGAAGAAAATATTTGACCTTCTGAGTGACTTTCTTTTCCCCTTGTGTCTTCTTTTGAAGGCAGAAGTGAACTTGAATTATTTAGTTCAGCCTTGGTGAATGTTCACCATGAATTATTAAGAGACTGGCTTTAATTCCATCTGTCCATTAACCTTCCTCCGCACCCTACCCTCTACCTGTCACTCCCTTCAGCTCATGCAAACCACTATATAACGCGCTGCTTTAAAGAGGCTAAAGAAAATAAGCGAATAAATTGTTCTCTCCCTTGAATTTCGCTCCTTTGGATAAAAATAGTAGTAATAATAAAAAATCATATTAATTTTGGATACAAAAATAATTAATTAATGACGCTGGAGTTTCTCAATGCATTCTTGATTTAGTGTGTCAGAGAGAGTGTTATTAATATCTGCCAATCAAACATGACGTTGTCTAGGATTAAGAAAAGGAAATGAATTATTGAGTCGAAGAAACAGATCGGACTGACTGGAACAATCTGTGACTTCACGATGCCATCTAGCTAAAAGATACTTGTTCTCAGAGTTGACTTTAACTCTCCACAGCATTCAAGTTGAGTAGAACTGAACCTCCAGACACCAAGTGAACTAGTTTCCCTGTGGACAGTTTCAAATGTTCTTGATAGTAGTATAGATGGAAAGGGTGGAGGAAAGACGTGCCAGTGGTTGTCCAGTGGTTGGTCATTATGCTGACAATCAGTGATTTTGTCTAAGATTTAAACAAAATACCATTCATGTTACGTCTAGATAAAATTGGTCCATCCTGTAGCCAGTCTACTACATTCTCTTCATGTTCTCATTGAAGTGACCTGCACATGAAGTGACCTGCACATGACTAGAGAACGACATTAGGCCACTTTTACTTACATAGTCACGTGATATTGGCATTTTTTTCTTATAAATAAGACGGCTGACAATTGTCGTTATAATCGTTTTAATTGAAAGTTTTACTAAAAACAAAATAAAAAATCCGATTTAAACGAACTCAATTTTTTCTTTCTAAAATGGAATTTCTTTCTTTGGGTAAACAAATAGTTCACCAAACCTTGGCCAAGATGAACAGTATTTATGTTGAACCAAGAATGACCATAGATAAACTGAGGAGCATGATGGTCTATCATAGCGCCCTCTACACCCCCTCCCTCTCAATATCTATCTGAACTATATAGGAGTCCATCTTGTTGGAGGACGTAATGAAAAATCTGCAGAGAAATTAATTGCTTCATTTCGGCACTTTCTCCCTTCCTACTTTTTATTGTTCTCTCTTTATCTCGTTTTTTTTTTTTCCCCATGTCTTTTCCTTCTCCTTTCTGTCTTATCAATAGTTACAGCCCTTGGTCTGATCTTATCAAACAAAAAATACAGAAGGTATAAAAGAGATAGGAACTCTCTAGTCGAGAAGTTTCAAATAATTGAATCATCCCTCCCCTGTGCCTTGCACTCTCCCAACTCTTCCTTCTCCAAGTTCGCCTTCTTCTTATGACGGAAACTAGGAACACAAAAAGTTTTGGGGAGCGAAGAGTGATTTATCTTTTTTTTTTTTTTCGTCTGCTGCTAGTGTCAGTTGAGGGAGAAAATTGTCCTCCATTCTAACGTGTGTGAGTCACTTCCCCTTTTCCCCAACTCACCCTCGTACCGTACGGACTGTACTGGCTGAAGTATTTGAGTGAAATATGTCTGCTTCAAGTCAGATTTAATTTTGTCTTTTGTCTTAAACAGAAGGGTTTGTGAGTAGGTCTTGTGGTGGGGTATGGACGGGAGCGTTTATGGAGCGTAGAATGTAGGTCGAGAAGAGAGTAGAGGTGGCATGTGGCGTTAGCAGTGTTGTTAAAATAGTATCCTCTGTATTTCAGTCCCAGTTTGTGAACAAAAAATTGTTTGAAGTTATTCTGAAGTTTGAATGGTTTGCATGCATTTATGTTGGTCGCCAGTCTGACCATTGTGTTCTGTGCTTGACCTTCCGCTGTCCACCGTACCACCGAGGCAGCCTATATGAACTAAATGATTTCATTTAAGCATACCACGAATCTATCTATCTATCTATCTATCTATCTATCTATCTATCTATCTATCTATCTATCTATTTATCTTCTATAATATACTCCCACTTTTCCTCAATTGGTGTATTCCTTTCAACTTGAAAAAAAAGAGATGCTATCAGGTCAAGGTCAGTTTGAATGGTTCAGACAAGAGGAAATAGGCGCCAGTTTTATTTGGGCCCTAAGTCTGTGTTTGCCCGGTCTCGTCTTGTGTCTCAAGCGAATTTTGTGTCAAATTGAAAAGTAAAGGGACTAGGGACCTTGAACAAAACCTTCCTGTTGGAATAGAGGGTAAGGATAGTTCACTTTATTGGTTTTTTTTAAACCTTCAACTAACATGGATACATTTATATTTGTGCTGGTCACGTGCCGCCTTTATTTCTAGTTTTATATTGTCTATGTTTGATGGGTGTACTGCTTGATGGGTGTATTGTTTGATGTTCTTATCTTGGCTGGATGCTAACTAGATGAATGACGTCAATTACAAGATAACGATTGACGTATTTTGAGACAGATTCAAGACGTAAAGATAACAATGATGCAGGGCCGGAGTTAAGTCAATGGAGGCCCCTTCACTCTTTCGGAAGCTTCGATAAAATATACTCTCTAATAAAAAGAATGAATTTCTAAAAGCACGCGCCATATTTGAGAAAGAAAGAAAGAAATAGTACTTGTGAGTTTCATTTTATTTTCCTTCTTTCCCCCCTCCCCTCCCCCCCCCCCCCCAAAAAAAATTAATTAATATGTGCATATTTTAATCCAAAATTTTTATTTCTTTATGAATTTGTTGCGGGTAATGCCCTGGGTTTACGCACTCCATGAGATCCGATGTAGACTATTAGCGAAGACTTCTTAACCACGACAGTGTGTCCAGTTGTAAAATATAAGATATTGTCTGGGAAAATGCGAAGAAATACCAGACATTCTACACGCGCATTGATGTTCTATACAACACACTTGTGTCCAGCTAGGTCTCCATTTGTTGTTTTCTTAGTATTTTTGAACTATAGCGCGCAATGGTTTTGGTGGCACGCCTGCAGTGCTCTAGAGGACGTCTTCAAATCTATACTTTATAAACTACATCTTTACATATGAATGAAACTCTTCATGAAAAATGTAATGGCGGAAGGTTTTTTTTTTTTTAAATGAGCATAGATCTTGTGTGAGTGTTTGTGCCCAGTAGATAGTGTGTGTGTCTGGTAGGGCGTGTAGCATAGGGAAAGAGTATCAGCTAATTGTGAACAGCTGTTGTTTCAAACAATACATTTGAATTGTTGCCCTTACTTCTAAGAATATTTGATATCGTCTGCAACTAATTTTACATAAGCATTCGATTTATTTCACACACATTCTTTATGCAAAGAAAAACAAAGCTATTCTTTTCTTATAATAGTCCTTTTTTTTTAAAATCAAGATTTTTGAAAATGTATTGAGACTGTAACAAGAGTCGTTGTTTTATTTTGCAACATATGACGTTACGTGTTGACTTATTGTGAAATTCCCTTAATGTTAGCAATGTTGGTCGCTATATGCAGAGGCTGAGTATTACAATTTTACTGGCGGTGACAAACTTTATCACCGACCTCTCTAGGGCGCGGAGTGTTGCCCCACTCGCCACATCCTTTCTAAGGGTGAGGCATTGTTGGTATACTGCTTTATATTAAATACATTAAAAACAATTTTAAAGTTTGAAATTCAATTTTTTTGAATTCTTTCAAACAAAGCAACGTAACCCAATATCTTAGGAGAGAGCAATATTTAATTAATGCCGGTTAGCCCCCTCTAGAACTTTGCACTACATTTTATAAAACAATGCATAAGTGTAAAATACATTAATGAGTATTTGTATTGTTTCCTCTGTACAGATATGATGTCAGTTCCTCCTGATCTGACGCAGACTGTGGTTGTCACTGTCCAACACAACCACCATCACAACCACAGCAACCAGACTTACAACCACAGCCAAGGCTCCGACGAGTCTCCTAACAACAACCACAGCTCCATGGACAAGATTCCCAACTACGGTGGACCCGACACACCGTTCCTCCATGACAGTTCTCCTTCGTACAGCGTTCCTGAGCTGCCCAGCATCTATCCTCAGTCAGGGATGGACATGGGCCAGTACAGCGTTCCGGACGCCCAGTATATTACCTCGGGCCGGCCGTACTCCCCCATCAGCCAGCTCCAGTACCAGCCGCAGATCTCGTCCCCCAACTTTGCCAGCTCGGGGCCCTCGCCCTACTCATCGACGCCGACCCCGCAGTTCTTTGCAGACAAGAGCGGGGCCGTGGCACAGAGACATTCTGGTGGTGTGAGTCAGACCCCCATGAGCCAGGTGGCTCTGACTAAGACTCTGATGGTGGAGCCTACGATCAATCATAACCTAAACACCTCGATAGACAAAATGGTTATGAAAGACAATAAGATTGGCTTGCCGCCCCCTGCGTGTGACAGCCGCCCCTTGTCACAGTGCGACAGCCTTCAAGATAGTCGACAGTCTGTCATCTCTGTACAGTTACCCGGTAACGTGGACACCGAAGCGGTCACTTGGAGTACTTTTACTCACACAGGTGGACGACTTGTGCTACCAGAGTCAGGTACAGTATACACTTCACTAGCATATTTAGAAATATCATTGGATTCACTTTTATAGTTTCACTAAGTCCAGATGTCTAAAAAAGAAAGACCAAAGTAGGTCACAGCATGATTTGTAAGAAGTGTAGAGAAAGATCAAAATTAAATCATAAAATTCCAAGTAAGACAATGGAAAAAGAGAACAAGGTAGAGACTAACATTTTGTGTTTTAGAAATTGAAGAGAAAGAACAAAGTAAATCAAAACATTCTTATAAGAAAGTGAAGAAAGACTAAAGTATGCCATAACACTTTTAACAGGAAATGTTAGAAGGCGAAGATTTGAACTAGGATAACATAAAGCTACCATATTTGCAAAAGATCGGTTATCATGTAGAACACATTATTTTCAATATGTACTGACAAACCTTTCGCAAAATCCTCGGGAAGAAAACGTGAATCACCCTTACAGGAAAAAAACAAAATGTTCCATTAGACATTTTAAAATTAGAACTGTCATAAATGTTTATTTCTACCAGATGTCTGTAATTTTAAAATCCGTATTCAAGACATAATACCTCTATTTTGATCCACATTCTATCTACCTAACATAAAATGTCTGGATATTATTAGGAATACCACACACGATGGCATATGTACACCCCTAGCCCTGGCACCCAGGGGTGGCTTAGGATTGCTAAGTGTTCTGGTGGACAACATTTTTCCCGATTGACTGTTAGATCAAGCAGATCTAAGGGAAGGGGTGCAATTAGTTAACTGGTGACTGGGGGGGGGGGGGTGATGGCGGAGGTTCAAAAAATTAAGGGGAAGCTACTTTACAGTGAAAATAATAATGATAAAAATTATTGTTCAACTGTCACCTCGGACATGTTATAATTATAACTAATTATAAAAATGCCCCCCCCCCCCCCCGGCCATTGTTAGATAGATTGTGTCTAACCTTTGCATGGGGCCGCCCATCTGTAAAAGTGTTATTACTGTTGCTCATTAATTAGAAACTAAAAATATTTGTTAGTTCCCCTAAGACCCATAGATGAAACACGGTCAATATTTTGATTTTTACAAATTCAATAATTATGAAGTGATCTTCCTGAACGTTCAAGAAAGTATGTTTTTCCGCAACACGAGGTGATGTATCAGCTCGATAGGATCTAGAAACACGAGGTGATGTATCAGCTCGATAGGATCTAGAAACACGAGGTGATGTATCAGCTCGATAGGATCTAGAAACACGAGGTGATGTATCAGCTCGATAGGATCTAGAAACACGAGGTGATGTATCAGCTCGATAGGATCTAGAAACACGAGGTGATGTATCAGCTCGATAGGATCTAGAAACACGAGGTGATGTATCAGCTCGATAGGATCTAGAAACACGAGGTGATGTATCAGCTCGATAGGATCTAGAAACACGAGGTGATGTATCAGCTCGATAGGATCTAGAAACACGAGGTGATGTATCAGCTCGATAGGATCTAGAAACACGAGGTGATGTATCAGCTCGATAGGATCTAGAAACACGAGGTGATGTATCAGCTCGATAGGATCTAGAAACACGAGGTGATGTATCAGCTCGATAGGATCTAGAAACACGAGGTGATGTATCAGCTCGATAGGATCTAGAAACACGAGGTGATGTATCAGCTCGATAGGATCTAGAAACACGAGGTGATGTATCAGCTCGATAGGATCTAGAAACACGAGGTGATGTATCAGCTCGATAGGATCTAGAAACACGAGGTGATGTATCAGCTCGAAAGTTCCCAAAGTAAATAATTCAATTAACAAAAAAAAGACTATGACGAAAATGTTCCTACTAAAAGGAATGGACTCAAGGTGTCACTACACATTTATTGCTTTTAACGTCGTTTGATTATTTTTGGGGCGTGTTGCTAGAGACCCATGAGTCAAGTAGCACTGACCAAAAGCCCCATGAGTCAGTTAGCTCTAACCAAGAGCTCCATGAGTCAGGTAGCTCTGACCAAAAACCCCACGAGTCAAGTAGCACTAACCAAAAGCACCATGAGTCAAGCAGCACTGACCAAGAGCCCCATAAGTCAGGGAGCTCTGATCAAAAGCCCCATGAGTAAAGTAGCTCTGACCCAAAGCCCCATGAGTCAAGTAGCTCTGACCAAGAGCTCAACCATATTCTGAACACCTCTTCAGACAAGATGGTCATGAAAAACAATAAAAAAAAAACGCCATCTCATTTTCAATATTCACAGTTGAAGTAAAAAATATAAGGGCATAAACACTGGTGTCTGTACCAATGGTGTATTTATTAAAGAAGGTTATTAAATTGAATAAAATTAATTGATTGAAAACAAAGTAGTTAGTGCGAAATTTAGATGACCTTGACCTATTTTTTTATTAGAAAAACATTTTGAGGCTCTAAACTGATCTTAAACCTGTGACCTTTGACTTGTATGGTGCCAAAATTTACGAACTTTAATCCAGTACAATTATATATATATATATATATTAAAGTATACATCTAGATTTGTTTGGGGCTCGAGGGGGAAGAGTTTCGTGTCAGCAGACTTAATCATGGATCATCTAGTTCCTTGTGTGGGCCTGGAGGGGCACTTCCAAGGGAAAGTTCATGGTCTTATTATTTAGGAAAAAAGTGAAGAGTAACAAAGAAAAATGTTTACAAATAAAAATGAGAAAATATTCTTTTATTAGCTTTGTATCGCAAAAACAAAATTTCTTCTTGTATGAAGGAATTTACTTGACCCGAGTTATCCCTCTTTGATTTATGGAGTAACGTCCCGTTGGTTTGAATTTAGCTCATGACATGTGAAGTGTCTGCATTTTCTATTTACAGCTAAAATTTAAATGGCTGGTTTAAAAATGAAGAGAATGTGTGTATTGAAATTTAGAAATGATATTTTTGTATAATTAAAAACAAGACCAATGAATTAGCTGACAGATACATTGCACATCTTCAGCACACACAGCTAGGCTATAATAGGAAACAGTTCACTTTTGGTATGTAGACTTCGATGCAGGCAAGGCTATGCTTATCACGTGCAGATGTCATCCAATCCGGGCTTCTAACAATTACGCCGAATTACCGCTAGATTTAAGTCAATATTTAGTTAAGAAAATTCAAACCCCAGAGTGCGAGTGATAAAAAAAGTTAACTATTTTAAATAAAACTAAATCTATATCTCCCTCTCATACTCCAGGTAAACAAAATTTAACAAACTTAAAGATATTCTTCCTTTTTTTTTTCTTTTCTTGCTTGCCAGCTGGTAACGTCAGAATAGGAAATGAGGTTAAAAAATCTGGCACTATCTAGAAGCATTCATCAAAAGTCTGGTCCTGAGGGTGTCAAGTGAAGGTATTGAACAGAAGCTGTTCTCATAAACTGAACTATCTGACCAGTTCTATCTGTTGTGGATTGTATCTCACAACACCACAGACACAAATAGTTCATCAGTTTAGCTCAGCTTTTGTTTCAAGCTTTGAAAAAAATATGGCACATAATTCATAAAAAAAAGTTATTATTCTTTTTTCTCATCTATAAAATTCTAAAAATGAGCTACTGGATGCTGGCACATGTTTTAAACCAGTCCATAAAAAGAAACATCAAAACTGTTGGTTCACTTGCTCTTCTGTCATCCAATCATTGAGAAAACAAGGGCATCTGTCTGTGAAGCTGATATGTAACTTGAAATACAACTTATTATAAGAAGAAATTAACAGAAATTAAATATTACAATAATAATTTAGTCTAATGAGCTACAAAGCTTTAAAATTTAAAGTATTGAACACAATGATCATTCTCAATCTAGAACATTGTAGTACTATTTTATATTTTTTTTCAATAGATAGAGTAGTCTAGAATTTTATGTTTAATCCTTAAAGTGCTGAGCTGTTTTACAATGAGTACATACAAAATGAAATTAAAATTTTGATGTGTAGAGGCTAAACTACCTCACGCATCTTAAGGGTTAAAAGACAAATGCTATTATAGACAGGACCTACTGAGACCAGAGACTTTTCCCCAAAATTTTATTGCATGACTTCATCATTAATCTCTTCATCTCATGATCTCCATCATCTGATCACATTGAAGAGAAACAATTAAAGAGACCTTGGTCATCCTATGTGTTGTGTTTGTCTGTCTACAGGTGTCATGCTAACAGTGCCAGAAGGTGCCATCAAGAAAGGAAATGTGGAAGAATTGTACATGGCAGTGTGTCGTGATGATAAAGACAGACCTCGATTGACTGGTAATGGCAGCCATAGTTTTAGCCTCTAATAATAGCAAAGAAGGATAAAACATTCAGCAGAATTTTAAAAAGAACTTAACAACTCTTTATCATACATTTTACTTCATATAATTGAATTTTATTTGATTTAGTATTTTTTGTTCTTGTTATTTTTTCACTAGTTGTCTGAAATGAAAATTTATGGAAAAACTAAAATATCCTATTTAATATCCTAATTAACTGTGTTAAATTTGAATGTTGTTTTTCTAATGTTGCTATGTTTCTCTCTTTCAGAGCATCAAACAATTCTTAGTCCAGTGATACTGGTTGGTCCTCCCAGTGTCCAGCTTCTAAAACCTGTGATCCTGTCCTTTCAGCATTGTGCTAACATGAGACAAGGGGGGTGGGTGCTCTCTGTCTACAAAAGTGAATCCCCCATTGATGAGCCCCCCTACTGGAGAGTAAGTGATTTGCATTGTCTTTATCAGAGAGAATTATCAAAAGTTTTATCAGAAGTATTGATATACATAAAAACACATCATTATTAAAGGACATAGATAGTAATACACTAACAGTAAAATACTAAAAACTTTTTTAGAAAGTCAATTTATATTTTTATTTTAGCTTTCTGCCCCTCCATTCATCTGCAAGATTCTTTTTAAATATTCATTTCTTAAAGTATAGGAGTTAGTTTTCTGAACATTTCAAAATTGTGATGTTTCAGAGGAATAGTTCTTGAACCTCAATGTTGTTAGTTCGAAGTTTTGATACCTATTTTTCTTTCCATTCGGAATCTTCATTATACTATTTCAAGACCGTTTTTCTTAGCTGCTAATTATCATGATGTGATGTTGTGAATGGTTCAATATATAAGTTACTATGTGTTATCAGTTTAGCAGCATTTTGTACATTAAGGAACTATTCCCTTTTTCCAGAGAGTTGTGGTCCTTGGACATGAGACTATCAACTCACCAATCTACACACAGCTTGACCCTAATCAATGTCATGTCATGACAGAGTTCTTAAACCGGTACACACTGATTGGGGAGTCTGTGCCTGGAGGAAGAGCCCTAAAAATCTACAGACTGGCTGCTTTTGCACCAGCCATGCCACCCTCAATGGATTATAGCATCCGGGTATACGTTGTTGAAGATACAATAGATGCCTTAGATGTAAGTATTAAATGGAGAAACAATGAGACACTGGTTTACAGTATAACTAAAAATGTATGTTAATTAACTGGATTGAATGAAATGCATTTACATTAAAAATCATTAGGCTTTTTATGACTTTGCTCAAACTAAAATAAAAAAGTTTAATGCCAACTATGTAATGTTTATTTTTCTATATCATTATGCAAGGCTTTTATATGTAGATAAGTTTATTATCATAAAGAAAAGAAAGTGGTTTAAACAAGACACAAACATGTTTGAAATATTTTAATTCTCTCAGAATATGTGTTTAAAAAGCTACTTTTTCATGTCCAAAGTGAACTGCAGGATCAAAAGGAGGTTATCAAGATATTTTCTTTTTCTTTTCAAGGGTGTCATACAAGTGGAGAGAAAACTGGGTGGGAAACTTTTAGATAAACCAAAACAAATTCCATTCCAAGATGGTGGTAATAATTTGTGCCTGACTATTGAAGAGCTCTCTACTGGATGGAGGAGTAAACTTGCTGCCAACTACCAGGTACTGTTTTAAATATAGTCTTTTTTTCTTATTGAAAAGTAGATACATTAATTTGAGTAGAAAAATTGCTCAATGTCTCAATATGCGAATGGCTAATTTTTTAATTTTAATTTTACTGAATTTTTCAGGAGATTCCCTTCCGTCACATCTGGAGTGGTAATCAAAACAATCTACACTGTTCCTTTAGTCTAGAACTACAAGACAGGGCAGTGGCCAAAATTGCCTGCAAGATCCAAGTTTATCAAAAAGCCATCCTAAGCAACAGACAGACTCTCATTATTAACTGCAATATAAAAGATGTGAGTTGAATGTATAATGGTGTATGCCAGTAGGTACTAAATTGTACTGGGATTGTCTTTGACAATAACTGAACCCTCCAACAATAAAAAATGAGATAGAAGAAGAAGTTTAACAGCTTTCATGGCTATTTGTAAAGCTCAAATCTTTTAACTTTATTAGCTCAAAAACCATCCATTTTATATAGTTCATCTGTTAAAGGGAGAGCACAAAACTCTGAAAATATTGCTCTCTATGTTTTGACATGCTGTAGTCCCAGATTGTGCTCCCTTTTCTTGCATCTATCACTGTGTTTACATGAGCACCTTTGCTCTCTCTCTAAACTCATTGTAAACAATCGCTGCAGCTCTTTGATCATTTCCTGTGCTATCTCTAGGAACACCCACTCTTCCATTTTTTTTACACTTAACAAAGGCAGAGTTGTCCCCACATTTTTTCCTATCCTTTTTTTTTTGTACCTTATAGCATTTTATTTAAGTTAAAGGGCTATAACCCAAGAAAGATTTAATACAGAAAAAACAACAGTTTAATTTATTTCCTGTGGTAACCTAAGCAATATCTACTTTTAGAATGCCCCAACATGTCCTGGATCTAGCAATACACTGAAACAGAGGACGTCCACAGTAAATACAGCCTCCTCCACAGCTAGCTCAGGATTCCACTCGATGGTGACACTTGACCCCTCGGCCCAGGTGTTCAGGTTAGTGTCTCAGTAAGTGAATCCCATCAGCCTATTAACATTCTCATAGCTTAATTAACCATTTATTGTCACAATTTTACTGCTTTATTGTTTACTGTCACCTCTATTTTATGAATAGTAACATGTACGACTTGATTGTCTTCTTTTTAAACATACAGTCCTAACTTTGAGTGTCATTACGATTTAATTGTTAAATATGACTACATCTAGTTGGTATTGTGAACTATATCAGTTTTAACCCACATGTGGTGAGAAGGCATTTTCAACCATGTTAATGAAGTATTAACACATCCATTTCGCATTTACTAATTATCTATTTCTGTAATCTATCAGTATTTATTAATAAGATTTAATTACTATAAAAAGCTTTTAATAAATCTTCTTTAAAAAACAACTGTTACTCTAACTTCTAATAAAGATTTAAATATGAACAACTTAATAAAATAGCCTCTGACTAACTTTTAATAAATTCTTTCTAAGTGGCCGACTTATAAATCTAATACATTGATTAACATCTAATAATTCTTATTGCTATGACTGAATTCCATGTTTCAATGTCTAATGTTTCAATTGTATTGTCCACACAGGTTACCCTCTCACATCAAGGCTCAGTTGTGTATGCTGCTGGACCCACCGAATGCTAGGGGAAATGATTGGAGAATGTTGGCCCAGGCTCTTACAGTGGACAGGTAGTACATTTGACATTAACAGGCATATATGTCCCCTTAATGGAACAAAACACATTTTTTAAATATGTAGATTTCATTTAAAAATTTTACTGTAAAATACAAGTATAAAAAACAAAGCTTATACCAGGAATGTCAAACTCATTAAGGTGTATGGGCCACATAACAAACTTACTATGACCTGAGGGGGCCGCAGCAAAAAAAAATCAGTTGCAAAACAACCTACTAGTTTTTATGTAAATTAGAAATAATGCAATAGAATACAATAATTAATGGCATACCTGTCCCTTAGTTAAATTTGTAGTACATTTGGCTAATAAAAAAATACTTGGATTACGCATTTTTTTCTTTGTCCTAATGCTTGACATCTTTTCTGGCATACCATTTTATTAATGTCAGGTTGAAATTTGTTTGCCACTGACGCTTTCATCATCGGTGTTTGGGAGTAACATCCCTTGTAACTGTTGTTGTCAACCAAGATGGCATTAGATTAAACAGCTGATTTCATGTCTTATAATTTATATCCAGAGTCTTGTTATTAATCGTTCATGATAATGAACAATGACAAATTTTGATCAGATAATCTCCATTGGTGAGGTATTTTTGTAGCTTTTATTATGGAAAAGAACTGCTCACAGAGATATGTGCTTGCAAACATAGCTAGAACTCTGGCTGCAAATTTCAGCAATTCAACATACCGTTCAGGGTAAATAACTGTACAATTTTGGCACAGCCATTTCAATGTAGTTCGATTTCAACTATGAATCTGACTGCTATTCTATCAGCTCTAGTTGCACATTTCCAGCAGCATTTTCAGAATCAAATGAGAATGGAGATTCAAAGCACGAAAATTCTTGCTCTTATGTAACAAAGTCATGAAAACAGTCATTGAAAGCATCTACTAACGATTCTAGGTGAATGACATTCACCAAATGTCGAAACCATATTTAATCTTTTTAGTTCCTGACTTGCTGAGAAGTAAACAAGATTTTCCCTTCATATTTGGTTTATCCACAGTCCTAATTTTGTAATAAAATAATAATAATAATATATTCAGATTTCTACTAGATCTAATAAGTACAAAACTTGTCTCTACTAATTCTAACTCAAAACTAAAATATACGTCTTATCTCTAGCAAAGTTACTTCCAGACTAACTTTTCTTTATTCTCGCTCTTGCGTCTAAATTTGACCTTTAAACATTAAAATTTGTTTAACCCATGAAATCATTCTTCAACCAATCAAATACTTTTCTATTATGTGTTATATGCCTGATAATTGCTAGGTCATAGGAAAATCTGAGGTAGACCTTAACCTTGACTTGAGTTTAATTTTAATTTTTAAATATTTTTAAATTAAAACTTGGCCTTGATACGTGACAGTACTTATAATAGTAGAAGGTTTTATAGTCTAATAAATAAATTTAAAGTTTAACATTTAAAAAAAAAGTTAACACTTTAACATACAACAAACTAATTCTCTAAACATGACTTATCTCCCCTTAGCTTAAACCATTTCTATACAAAACAAAATTAATTAATTATGACTAACTGATTAAATAATCAGTTCTTTTATTTGATTTTTTTTTATTGATTCATGTGTTATCATCAACAATGAATGATAGTGCAAAGTTTCAACTTGATCCAAAATGGAAAGTGGGAGATTTAATGTCTGCAATATTCCAGCTAGCCAGACAGATGAAAACTTTATACGCTCTGTCTACAAGTTTTGATTTATTCATTACTAGTTAGTTCTTTTGGTTTAGAAAACTTCCATAAACTGCAACATCTTTTAATAATAATTTCTAAATATTTAAACTCATACAATCAAATATGTTTTTAAAAAACCTCCAGAATTTTGAAGGTTCAAGTAATTACGTAGACAACATCAATAATTTGAAGCCTGAAATTTGATAAAGCCATATCACTAAATGTTTCATTTAATGCCTAACTCTTGATTACATTAAGAAGACATAGTAGTTCCCCTTTCAGACCTTGTGTTCTTTAGGTTAGATGATGTAAAGATCATCTGTTTCTGTGGCCAATGGTTAACAAGGGTGTCATGTGGCCAGCACAACCAACTGCCTTTATGTCAGGTACCTATTAGAACTGGGTGGATTCATAGGTGCCCTACATTAAAAATCCCAGTCTTCACCACAATTCAAACCCTGGATCTCGGGTTTGGAAGCCAAGCTCTTTACCACTCAGCCATCACACCTCCATTAATAAAATTAAAAAAAAAAACACATTTTAAAATGTCTAGTGCTGTTCATTCATATGGATATCTCCAATTATTTAAAAAATAATTGCTTTCTCCTTGTATCATTTAGAATAATATAGGTATAAGTTACACATTTTAAAAATATCATTTAAAAGACATCAAACATTTGCTAGCTCTTGCACATGCCAAAAATCTTTCATTTGTGATTCAACTCTAATAGTATTTATATCTCAAAGAAAAAATTATAGCAATTTGTAATATGAAACATTCTTTTGTTGAAATATTTCACCAACTGTAAACACAAAATGTAAAACTTGGTTTTTCAATTTAGACAAATAATAATTTTAATTATCTCTTGTAGATGCTTTTCTATGTTTAGTCAGCATTTTTACATACACCTTTTCTATTATTGTAAAGTCTGTTGTCATAGGAGAGAAATGTTTTGAAGGATTAATACATGTTTTAAAATAAGTTTTTCTAATAAATTGAAAATGAGTTTTGTTGTGTAAAGAAAATGTGAAGCCCAACTTCTATTTTTCAAACAATTGTAATTTAAACAGTTGTTTTGATAACATATGTTCACAAAATGATGTTTTAAAAAAAAGGTTTATTGTAATTTCTGTTTAAGAATGAAACAATACAGAAATAGCTTTAAAATAAAGGGAAAATATGTTCTATTTAATTTTTTATTGGTAGACTAGATTTTAGGGCATGGAGGCTGAGGGATTAAGTGCTTGGCTTCTGAACATTGAGTCCTGGGTTTAAATCTTTGTGAAGACTGAGATTTCGAATTTTAGGATTTTTAGGGCATCCTCTAAGTCCACCCAGTTCTACATGGGGAAAGTAAAGGCAGTTGGTTGTTGTACTGGCCACATGGCACTCTGCTTGTTAATCGTTGGCCAAAGAAACAGATGACTTAAAAGAAAGGCAAACTTAACTAGATTTTAGGTGAGGGGTGTTTTTTTTAAAGAGTTTTTCCTAAAAAAATTGTCCATCAAGTTCAGAGGTTTTTCAAAATTTTCAACAAAAAATTTCATGAAATTGAAATGAATTATTTTAAGAATAAGAATTACAAATAAATATTTTAAGAAGACTTGTTGCATGCCAACTTAAATTGTTTCTAGAGATACATTTAGAGAAAACTAAGTTTAGGAAAAGGCAAAATGTTTTTAAAAATTTTACCAGAGCTTTTTAGTAAAGGATAATTTGTATAAAAAATTATTGAACCTTCTATTAGATATAGGCCTATATGAAATATGGTTAGTCATAATTTAATATATTGAACTAAAAAAACAACTAAATTTAACACATTTGAAAAAAATTGAAACATTCTTGAGTACTTTAAATTGAGTACAAAGTTTTATGATATTCACATCATGTTTTGTTTATTTCTGCAGGTATATAAACTATTTCGCCACCAAGTCTTCACCCACAGAGCACATTCTTGATCTCTGGGAAGCCAGACATAGGGAAGACACAGCAGTCACAGACTTGATGAACATCTTAAGGGTCATGGGAAGAATGGATGCTGCTGCAGTTTTAGAAAAGGACAATGGGAGCTGGTTATGATGTGTTGACAGAAACATGAAACTTTGAAACCTTGATGGGGATGTCCAATATTTTGTTCATTCTCCTTGTTCAGCATCATCACAGCTTGTGAATGAGCTCAGTACTGGACCACTCATGGTCTGAGGACATCTACTTTTTGTGTTTTTATGGTTCTATTTACTAAATAACCTTATAAAACTGTATAAGCCACTGTTCTCTACAGAGAGCATTATTCAGACAAAGATTTATCTCAAAAGTAACTGTGAATACAAGTCTGGAATATGTTCGAGAAATCAAACCAGTTTTCTTCTCATCATATGGACTATTTCGAGGTGTTCACCTTATAGAATGATCATCATCATTCACACAGGGGCTGCCACCCCTTTCAAACCAAAGATTTAGAAATGCATTTAGTAATGCAACAGAAAAGGAAGAGTCAACTGTGGTGTACAGACTAAACTATGGACCAGACAAAAAACAATGCTACTATTATTATGTCTATGTGTACCAAGAAACCCTTATCAAGATACAACAAAACAAAAAAAGAAATATTTTGAAAGGCAAAACATGGAATCTATTTCACAGTCTTTTTTTGCTTTTCAAAAATGCATAAAAACTTTAACACCAATATGTAAGAAAGAAATTTGATAGAGGCTTATCTTCACATACATTTTGTATGTAAACGGTTTATTTGTGAAACTACATAGAACAATTGTTTTGTAGAGTTTATGTCCTAGTATGTAAATTCAAACTCCACAAACAGCCTTAATGATCACAATATTTACAGTCATCTAAATCCTTTATTCATTTTATTTGAGCTTATTTTGTTAATTTATTTATCACTTCATCTTTAAATAATTTTTTTTTTAAATTTCAGAAGTATGTCAACATTTTGTGGGAATCTGGCACAAAAACAAAACATTTTACAAAAAAAATATACACATGTATATTTTCAAACTCATTTCTCAATGTGCAAAAAGCCAAAAAAAAAAAAAATTCAAATAAATAAATTATTTAGAAAATGTTTCTTGGACAGTTTTGTCTTACATTTCATTTTTAATAAAGTTTTGAAGAGTTTTAAAATTTCATTTATTCATATAATTTGTTGTTGATTGAAGGTCATTTCTCTTAGGGTTACCAGACACCTGCACCTTTAAGCAGGACTGAAACAGCCTTAAAAAATAAAAGACAAAGTAAACTTTAAAAACTAGACTTACAGTTTGATTTAGCAAATTGCCTAATCATAGTTACAATGTTATCATATTTCTCAAAGGTATGTTTTCTTTGAGAGAAGAATACCTATCACTGAATCAATGGAGAGCCTATTTATTCCTTTTGTCCACCATGTAATGACTGTGCATCGATCATTGAAATTTTTATTTCAAAACCAAAAATTCACTCTTGCGTAGGTCTAAGAAACATGGTTCACATGAACTGCCTTATATATACAAACATGACAAAAAGTCATCACTGTTCATTAAGTATTTAGATCTACATCTTGTGAAAAAATGTGTCATCTTTCTGTACACTAAATGTAGTTGCAGTGGTCATACAGCTGAACAATATTAACACCATGCCTTTAGGTATATTAAGCATGACTATACATCAGTTATAACTGAGTATGGATCTTTAAACCAGAAGATAGGAAGTATTGAATTAGTGTTGGATTATATATGCCAGTGCAGTTCTAAAAAGCAGGGCATTTTCACATTATGAGCCCATGCATGTGGATGGACGACTCCTTAAAAAACTGGACGTCTTCTTTTTGCTTGATGTCTGGTAACCCTAATTTGCATAAAAAGTTCTCTATATTTTTTAAAAATATTTTCATAGTTGCGGAAGTCTTGTGGCATGGATGCAAACTGGATTCAGAAACATCTGTTTGCCATACTGTATGATTCTAGGAGTAAAACTGGTGCACATGGACTTTTCTTTAACCTGTTCCATATCTAAGTTATTGTAATTATGTTTTGAACTTGTGTGAACTGGTTGGATAAGCCCCACACAGAACTCTGAACTCTACTGTACTCAAGTGGTGCTGTGATCTTTATTAAGCATATGTTTTTTATTTACTTTCTAGTACATTTTTGTGGACTGGTTCTGTCCTTTAATAATGTTTAACTAATTTTGTCCCTCATTTATGTTATTGTCTGATGTTAATTTAAAAAAAAAAACTAAATCAATCAACTTTTAACTTACAACTTCAACTTATTGTACTGATGTTGTAGGGTCATTTACAAATTATAAAACCTGCATTTTTGTTTTATTTAAATTCTATGCTTGAAAATATTGTTGTAGCTGTAGTCAGTGAATTATTGATACTTGGAAACATCAAGGAAGACAACTTAAGTTTCAAAATATTCAGCCTTTATACATAATCATCCATAAAATATACAATGGTCTGTGCTTGTGTGTGCTAGTTGGTAGTCTGTTATTCTTCATCACATTGAATATTACAAATAATATATAATATTGACATATTTGTGTATTTTATTGGTGAACACTAGTTAAGTCTGTTGTAGTTGGCTTTAGATTTATGTCCCTTGTAGTGCTTTGTTTTAGAGACTGGAAAATAAAACTTTCCATGTTGTCAACCTGTTAAAAAGTTGAACTACTATCTTAGTAAATGAGACAAATAGGCCTACACAAGGGAAAAACAAATGTTATGTAAATATGAATGTTGTTTTTATTAACTCTAAATGCTGTATGAATGTCAATCTGTGTGTATGTGTTTGCCAGTATGTGTCTGAGTTTGTTGAACTTCTCTTTGACTCTAGGCTAAGAGAAATGTAGAAAATTTCTATTTTGATTCCAAATCTAGACTTGTATGATCCCTTGACCCACATGCACTTGTAACAGGACATGATGTAACAGTAACCTGTTTCTGAATTCTCCCATGGGAATAAGATAAGATAAACCTCACATTTTTTAGTAAAGTAGCACATTCTGCTGCACAAGACCCTAAATATACATAATTTTGTCTTTTTAAAAAAATTGTGATGTGAATACTAAAATGCTCCAGTATTACATCTGCTGAAAAAATTATATATAGGATAATTGTGTTAGTATGAAAAACTGTTGTGTGTAAGTAGTATGGTCAACTGTTGCTTGTGACTTGATTAAAGAAATGTCTGCAAGTCTCTTGAACATAGATTGTCTACAAGTCTGTTGGACACATATTGTGTTCATGTCTTTTAAATGAATGTCCAACAAATATATTCTCTGCTTATTTCTTTTCTGTTTTGATCTTTTGGAATGGCCCAATTTCTACCAATATTTCTGATGTGATTCTGACTAGCATTACAATGTTCATATTCACTGTTACATGATATTACATATCTGTTGACAAAATTATTTATCATTAATCTTTTCACTAGACTAGCTTTATTTTGATATTAAATGAAGTCAGTCATAGCTTTAGGAGATAAATATAAATATCTTTAATATGCATACAAAATTGGTTTTAAATTAAAGGTCAACAAACTTGTAGTTTGTACTGATTAGTGTTTCTGTGCGTCATAGATTGCTATGATTGTGCCTTCCAACTTTTAATCCATCCCCATTACAATGTATCAACCTACAAGCTCTCAAGGTTACGCATGGGACAGTACAAGGGCCAGCTAATCCATTTAAAGTACATGGGACCTTGGTGTACTTTGATTTATGAAAACACTACATTAGGCTGATAAAATAAAATAGCAGAGTTAACGATGGAGGGGAATAATATATTCCCACAAACCATTATGTTTGAGAAACTATAATAAAATGTATATAATATATGACAACAACTAACATCTGCCTTGACAAATCAAGTAAATACATATTTCGAAAGACTCTATGTTCCCATTATAAAAATATAAATTTCAACAACACCCAATAAAGAGCCCAAGTCAAATATGTTGACTTATTTTAAAACTTTAGTAAAAGCTGAGCTTTAAGTTTTTGGAATAATTTTATGCTGAAGTTGAATTGTTATATATAGTGTGACTTCATCCATATGATCTGAACAGTTCTACATCAGTGTGTTCTATTGTATGACATTGCCACTAGTTTCAATAAGTTGGATGTGATCTCAATAAGTTCTCTATGACTGAGATGTTCATCTCTTGATACTGGGCTGGTGGAACAGTCTCTCTGTGTGGACTGCATCAGTTTCCCTCTCTACAGACACTGCATAGTTAGTTTAGCTGGCTTGACTAGCGTGAACACAGTTGTCTTGAACCAGATGAATTTATTAGTCCATGTAATAAAACAATTTGTTGTCCAAAGTTAGTTTGCCTGACTTCCTCTCATTTTTTGATGTATGTAAAAAGGGAAACAATTCTAGAAGACATCTAGCAGGCATATGTACAAGAGAATTAACCAAACATGTACAAAGGAAATAACCATACATTTGTATATATATTTGCAGAAGATATAAATCTTTAATTAAATAAAATAAATGTTTGAAATCAATTCAATGTCTTCCTTGTGTTTTTTAAAATTATTTCATAAATATCTAGAGACTATTGTTTAGATCATATTTTAATTTTTATGTGATGCTGTATTTTAAAGTCTTTTCTTTCTTCAATGTGTGTCATGTGGCATTCATGAGAGCTCTCCAAAAGTTATCAGTGGAGGAGAAATGGCACCAGAGTTTCATTAAATGTATTTGACTTTGTAGAAACACTGTTAACTATACAGTATTATATATTACGATACTTTTTAATCATAATTTAAAGTTTAAAAAACAAAACAATTCACTGCTAGAAGCCCTTGCTGAAACCTACCATTTTTAACTTGAAGCAGACGTGTTTGTCTTTCCAGCACTTCATCATGATACCCTTCTGGTAGAAGCAAGGTAACAGCCATGTTGACAAATCAAATGCCAAGAAGTTTTTCATTCTTAATTGTTTGGTTTGTGTTTGATGAAGTTAGATGTTTGTATAATTGACTCCTGCCATCTTTGTAGTTAACTCACATTTGGTTTTGAAGGCCCAGACATAGGTTGCAATTTCCACAGTACAATGCAACATTTGTGAGTTTCTGTTACTGTATATAACCTTCCCCTTGCAGCACTCAGACAGTAGAATACCATCAGACCAGTTGCTTAGTCAGAACAAAACTTTAAGTACACAGACAAATCCTACTAAAATCAAACCAAATTCATCGGACCAGCCTTGTAAGGACCATAATGATTGCAAACCAATGTGGTCTGATAAACGGGATTCTACTGCCAATATAAGATTTGAATATGTAAATTAAAATAAGGACATTGGCAAATAACTGAAGCAGAGTTCATGAGTCAATTGAAAATGATTTATTTTGAGATAAGGAAACACTATATGTAAAGCACTAAAAAAAAAACTTTCTGTGTGGCCAGCAGCCAAACCAAAAAGTCAAATCAAACAGAGGACTATACATTGTACACAAGACGCAGGCACATGACAAACAGAACAAACCTAAAGGTATTTCAACACAGTTGTAAAATGTGATTTGAAGAAAAAATATTTTAAATTGCAGTGCAAATTATTTGGATTAATTTTGTTTGATACAGATTTTGTCTTCTCGACTAAATAACATGACATTTGTTCTTGGCTGAACTTGAAAATTCTGTAGCATTCAATTAGTCATCACTAACAGCATCTACACTATTTAACATCTAATAAGATATTTTAATCATGTTGCTAATCTTGGTGAAAAAAAAAAGATAGAAACTAGGTTTCAATACAATAAGTTCTTCATCCCACAGGTCAAAACAATCAAATTGGCATAACGACCTCCGCTTTTAAATTAAAAATACATAACATCTTTGAGCACTGAAGAACCAACAAATACTGAATTGTAATAGGTAGCTATCTAATAATCTATTTTTGTAATTGACAATTTACACCATTAAATAAGAGGTGCCATAATTCTGTTTGTAAAATGGCATCTTTTTTTTTTTTTTTTTTTAGAAGGACAAATATTGCTAGACATGTTTAAAAATAAATAATTTAAGACTCTACAGAATGAATTATTCAGAATTTTTTACTCTGATTATGAAGTTATAACTTTCGAAATTGAATAAATTGTTATAAATATGTATTACAGTCCCATAAATAGATATAAATAATTTGTATGCATAAATCTATATATAAGCATTGCTTAACCTAATGTAATGCTCTCTGCCTGATATAACACAGACAAGCAAAACAAGGAAATAAAACAAAACCAAAATTCACATTCTTGATCAATCAAAGGAAACAAAATCTCCATGAAAAGGGGAGACAATGAATGACCCATTTCTTGTACATATACCATCAAATTGGTACAAAATTAAAAACAAAACTAAAACAAATAAACTAAAAGAAAAGAGTGCAACATTGTATTGGAAGATAAAGTTATACATCAGAAACAAAATAAGTATTCACATGCAGTCAAAAAAACAACAACAAAAAACAAGAAATAAAACATTTGTCTAGAATCTAAACAACATGGCAGGACAAGATCAGTGAATAAAGGGAGATAAGATGGGATATTACAGCCAACACAGAAATGTATAAAGATATATATCATTTTTGTTTGCTTGAAAGTTGAAAATAAAATGTGCACCAAACATGACCACAATCTTTCCACAAGAAAAAGTCAAGAAATAAATTAATTTATACATAGAAAATTAACCCTTTAAACAAAAACTTTCCACCACATTTTTTCCAGTACAGAACCAACAGTAAAGATAAAGAAATTTTTTTGTGTTTTTACATAGTAGGTGAAACACAGATATTCCTGTTTGAAAATGTTCAAAGATTTTCAGATAAGAACGCTGTAGTGGGCAGAACGACAACAGAGACAAAGAGAAAGATAGATAATTAGACATAGGCAAGTTATAAAACAGCAAAAAACTTGGGAAAGGGGAAGTTGGACAAATGGGTGGGCTAAGAATATCAAATATGTGTGTGATAGGGTACAAAATAAAACACCATTAGAGATTGATCCACTCATTGTTTTGTGTGTACTACAGTAGGGGACGTAACAATCCAAAATGTTTATACTACATTAGAAACTTAAGAAAGAATTTAATATAGTTATAAACTTTTTGAATCTCCAGTTGAAACCTGGACTTGAAGATTATTATTTTATTTATTTTAAAAAATGTATAATGACATATAAATATGAAAAATATAATCAATCTAAAAAAAAAAACATGCACAGAAAAAAATGTATTGCAGAGAACTAAAAAGGACCTGTAATGAATAAAAACCTATTTGGATATGTAATGATGGAGAAATTAAGAAGCATAGAAATTAATTGTGTCACACACTTAATAGTTGACCATCCATTGAATTGTATGTACATGGATTTGTGACTTGTGTGAACTCAGAATACTCAAAGGTGAGATATAGGTGAGTGTCCTCTATAGAGATGGGAATAGGATCAAGTACTTGCAAAAAACATAGAATCAGAGACAAATTATGCTTGTTGGAAAATCACAGCTGCACTATCACAACATTTAAGAATATGGTTTCATTGTGAAGCTAGGACACAGTCCAAATGACACATTTTTGTGGTTTGGCGCTATTCAATCTTTGTGCACAAGTAAATACACTAAAATAAACATTTGCATGTATTTATTGAATCAAAGTTTGACAAGAGTTCATCACATCATTGTGTCTCTTCTTTCAAGAAAATACATTCAAAGTTGGGTAGAATTCACAATTCTACTAATATCTGCTTAAGCTATTTGTTCTTGAAAGTGTGTCATCAAAACAACAACAAGAAAGACAACAAAGAAACAAAAAACAGCCTTCATTTCAAGAATTTATTTGTTATTTGTATTTTTCAAGTGAATTGAATTAAAGTAGAGCAGGAAAATTTGAAATCCAAACACTATAGCCAAAGACTAAAATGTGGTACTGACTAAAGTAAACAGGTAAAAAAAAAAAAGAAACGTTTAGAAAAAATACAACAGAAAACACTTTCTTGACTTTTGGTGCATATAGAAAGAGAGACAGACAATCACAAAGTGTTGCATTTGATTACATCCAGTCACTGCTCTACACAAAGGAGTGACTTTAAAACAATAAAGGGGGGGGGGGGGGGTATATACATAGACAAAATGAACTTTATTTTTAAAAGATATGTCAAGAGTACTCTCTTTTCCTTTAGCTCCAACAATCATTGATGTCAAGAAGAAATGTCTCTCTGCTTTACAGCTCTCTATTTATCACAAGTATTATTTAATGCATACTATCAAGCAAGTGAAGAAACTATCTCTAGTGGTAACAACCTACTTACAAGTGGTTTCTAACAATACGATCTTGTACCCAATCAGGCAAAACAGAAAAAAATAGTTACACTGATGATTTTAGTATTACCTGGTACACTCTTTAGATGGATGAAAAAAAAAAGTATTTATAAAGCCATATGTAGCTCTACATTAAGATTTGTTAGTGTATTTCCTAGGCTTGTTAGTGTGCTCAGTATTCAAAGACAACAAGTGATTAGCCTCAATACCATAAAGCCTTGTCAACAGAATGTGAGCCTTTCATTTATTTACTTCAAAGTATGTACAATCCAACAAAACTTGGCTACAATGTCTCTAATAATGGCACACACTTGGCACAAATACTATTAGAAAGAAGGAAAACAAAAAACTGGTGAAAACACACTCTGTGAGATGACAGTCAATAAAACTTGTGAGATTGACAAGGTTCTAATATAAAAATATAGATTTGGATATAAAGAACTACAAACAGCTCTCAAGAAAGAAAAACATGTACACATGATGAGAACCTTAGGACGATGAAGATAAAGCAAGCTTATAGTGAAACACATTATTTTGATCATGTTAATAAAAGCAAAGGAATGATTTCACATGAATATATATATATATATATATATATATAGCAGTGGATAAGTTGATTAGTAGACTGTACAACTTTCACCAAGAAATAAATAGTTCTTATTGTTTTTTTTATGTCTTTATACAGCAACCTTTCTATGCCTCATTCATGTAGTACAAATTCATGTCCATGTTTGTATGTTTGAGAACAGTGTCATAGGAACACTAAAGGCTTTTGTGACAAGTCAAATCAAAAAAGAATTTCATTCAGTCACATTAAAAATGAGCTTTATCATATTATTGTAATGTATTAGAATGGCTAAAGTCTAGTGATGAGTTAAAAATATAATTTTTTAGTATAGAGCAATCCTATTAGACTAGAGCTTAAAAGGAAACCCATATTAGAAAAAAGATATATATATAGAAATATATATAGATATATAGATTGTGTTCACTTAAACAGACAGTGTAACAAAAATAAATGTTTAAAAAATTGAAGAGAATTAAAAAAAAAAAAGACAATTTTAAAAGACCATCAAACATTTTCCCTTTACAGACACAAACCATCCACTTGGTGGATTCTCCCATTTAAAAAAAAAAAGTTTTCAATAATTTTGATTCATTACAAGCATACACACAAGAAAGTAGAGAAAAAACAACAACAACAAATGATGGTACAGGTAATACATGTGTAATAAATACATGGCTTGTAACACTAAGTTATTGTTTGTCAATGGAAGGAGAGGGGCTTAGTGTGTAAGAGAAAGAAAACAGTGTCTATGCACTATTGCACCTGACAGATGCACACAGTATGCTCTATACTGCCACTGACAAAGTTTTGCAGTGAAAATACAGAAGGGAAAAAATTGACACAAAAAAAAAGCGCAAAAAATTGTTCCATTAAAACAAAAATGGGAGCATTGAAAAAAAAACAAAAAAAACTTACAAAATAAACTGTAAAAAAACAAAATCTCCACACACTGTAACATCATCACAGCTGCTTCTCTAATATGAGCTGCTTTCACTAACAGCAGCAACCGGTCACCACATCCCCAGTCATACACAAAACCACCAACACCTTTTTTTTTTGGCAAATAATGTTTGTGTTAGGTGTAGCATGGGACAAAAAAAGGACATTGGGATTTGGGGGTGACCTCTGTCTTGAAGAGAAAGTATAAAATATCAGCTTATTTTAGACGAATGAGCCTCGGCAGTGAGCATACAGTTTTATTCATAGGTAAAGAAAATTATAATCCTACGTATCATTTTGACATCTACAGAGCAATCAGTTATTTCCCTGTTTCTGTAGTAGGGGACCCTGACCTATGAAAATGCACATTTTGCCACTTGCCATCTTTGCGCTGCCAAATTCTAGTTTCTTCAGAATGCTTGGTAACTGGCAGCCCATTTCTGAAAATATAATACACATATGTATAACAAATAGACTAGCTAAACTTGTTCATTCTCATAAGCATCTTCTCTTAGCAAATGTATACAAAGGATAAGTCTGCTAATTCCAATCTAAATAAAATGACAAACAGCACTCAAAATCTTGAATATCACTAAGAAAATGAAGTGTGTCTAAGCTTTACAAGATGAGAATGGTACTTCTTAATTAAACTTGATAAATATACAAGTAACATTAAATAGTTGGACAAGAGAGAAAACTTAAGTCATTTCACTTGCGCTACATCTGAAAGGATCTTGAAAATCACATGTCAAGAATTAGTGTGTAACACTAAGATACTGGTTCGAACAGGTCTTCCCAGCATTTTTACAATCCTCAGACAAGGCTGCCTATGCTGGCCAGATGGATGGCAATCATATCCTGACTGAACGTCTTACTTTATGGTCAAATCACAACTGGCTTAAGAAAAACTGGTAGATATAATTAAATGCAAACACAAAGCATTGATGCTGACTACTGGGAAGACATAGCCCAAGACTGCACTATATGGAGAGAGATGGTAACCAAGAAAGCTATGAACTGTGAAAAATCATTGTCACCAGCTATGGAAGAAAAGCATACCAAATGAAAAATGGCTGGCTCCTGTACCACCAAACCTGTGACACATGTGGACGGGTATGTCTCAAGAATAAGGCTCCACAGTCACATGAAAAAGCACTATACGATGAACCATAATCATTCTATGACTGAAGGAGGCCAAATTAAAACAACATCTAGTAAAAGTATTTAAGAAAGTAAAAGTAAATAAGACAGAAGGAAATACTTAATAAGGCTCTGTTTGTAACACTGCATAAGTAAAAAAAAAATGTAAAAGCTTCTAATAAACAAAAACATAATTCTATAACATTATCATGGAGGAGACATCTCTTAAAACTTGACCTACACTTTTATTAAGACTACCGACTTCATTTAGGAAACCAAATATCCTGTTGTTAAAATTAAAACTAACAATGATAATCCTTTAATCCCTGCTAGGATATGAATAGTTTCAAACATTAGAAATGTCCAAGCTTTCAAGTCAACTGAGATCAAGATTTTAGTTTTGTCACAGAAAAGAAGATGACTAGTATTGAAAAGATTGGCAAATCTTTCACTACAAATACATATTGGTCAAACAAACACATAATAATAAAAATAACTATAAAAGTGGCTTGGTATTAAACCAAGATTTAAACCTTAACTTTAGTCTTTCTTTTATTAGACCATTCAATATTGACTCTCTCACTGCCTATAACTTTGCACAAAGTCAAAGCTCATATTATAATGCTTTGTACTGTCATAACAAAGGTACTGTAGTGGATAGCAACAAATGAAGACATAGACCAACCTGTCAATGAACTGAGTTAATCTAACATACGCAATGCATGCAGCATCTTCTCCCAGTAAATGTACATGAGGGTTGAGTATACTTGTGTTGACTGGTTTGCTATTTTTAGACAGCACTGTAAAGAGTTAAACCAATTTGTATAAAAATTAAATTTTAATCAATTATAATAATTTTAAACATTTTAGACTAAAAAAATGTTTAAGAAACAAGGCAAGGGTATAATTTTATTTTCAGTTTTTATTGTATATCGAAGTAAGTGTAAAAATAAAATGTATTTATGTATATGCATATAATTTAATAATGTTAATATGAACTTGTCATAATTAAATCTTGAGAGATCTTTCTAGAAAATACAAATTTAACCCATTAATCTACCCTGGCAGAATAATGAGAAGAGATATAATCTAGACTATTCCAAATATAAAAGAGCAAATTTAAACACATTTGAAAGACTACAATATTAAATCATAAAATGTCAAATACATTCAGTAGGCCTACATGAATACAGAAGTTCCTAAAGTGTTATTATATAGTCTATTTCTATCTAATATAATAATGCTATGTACTTAATATTAAATCAAAATGAATCAAACTAAATGATCCAACCATGACTAAATCATGTACACATTGTCTGATACATTAACAAACTACTAAATACTGGTCCAACTTATCAACGGTTAAGTTCATGCAACATCTTTTGACAAGAATATATTTGTTATAGACATATGATGTTCTCTAACATGTATTCCTAAGTCTAAATAAGTGGCCCCAAAATTGACTACCCTTTGAAGATTTAACATGCAAGGCCTTAAGATAGGTCTAGGAACAGAATAAATGTCTATGGAAAGAACAATTTTATTTTAGGACTATTGAAAAGCAGCAAATGATTGTATATAAAAAAAAGAGCCTAACATGGAATATTTAAACCCCTGAGTGATTTGTAGCCTGAGAAAGATTACTAAGCAGTAAATCACTGTTTTGCATTTGCTTAAAAGCTAAAGATAGCCTATAAAAGAACAGAACGCAAATAAATACCACATTTATTAAATAAAACAGAATTCGTGAACCTTACAGAGGTGCCAATTTTTGGAACAATCTTACATCTTATAGTAAAACAAACAAAAACACAATTTACACTGCATTTTAGACCCAGAACCTTCATTTTGGCCATCCTTTCAGTTGCAACATAAATTATGATAGTGCTTTAGGTTTAAATATAAAAAAGTTTTTCTTGCTTTAATAATTTTTTTTTTTTAATTATTCTCTTTTGGCTAAATATTTCAGTATTAAAAGCTTAAATCTGCATTTCTCAATTGTGTTAGCTAAGAGGTCAATGGAAAATACTTTCCCCGAGCAGGGTCTATCAAGCAATTTCCTGCAAATGGAGTTGCAGAAATGCATTCTCCTTGGTTAAAGCACACACATCAAAAAATATATGAGAGGAGGCCCAGTTAAAAATAGGGCGTGGGGCAAATAGGTATACATGTATGTCACAGGCTGATACTAAAAAAGTAGGAGAGATTCAAGGCATGTAATAGCACTTAGATGATCATGCCTATTAAAATGACTAAGATCATATTTAAGTTAAGGGAGACTTAGTCTAGTGGGTCTGTAATGGTCCTCAGAGTGATGGTAAGGCACTGAGTCAGCCCATTTTAGTCTGTTCCAAACTGATGTGGAGAATTGCATTGAAATGTTTTTTAACAAAGAATGCTTAAAAAATGAATGATAGATATGAATGCCTGATCCCACCATAACTTTAATTTACAATGCAACTCATAACAGGAGTGCTGATAGGAGAAAAATGCTTTGGATCCTTCTGGTCAGTATGTAGCACCCCACGCTCAAACCAAATGCAGCCATTTCATTGACCATTTCTGGCTAGGATGCAGTATACATCTGTCTATGTCAACTATTTACATTCAAACTCAGTGCTAAGTGAATCTACTGTTGTACCATTATCATTCAACAAACCAATGTTAGAAACAGAAGCAAAGGTTAGACTGTCTAAAGCAAAAAACTTAGTAGGAAGGTTTGAAAAGTTCAATGAAACTGATTCCTTGGGTTATAGAGAAATAGAAGCAGGATTTTAGCAAAAGCATGGAAAGTCTATAGCCCATTATCTTAGAAAAAAAACAACAAAAAAAAACAACCTATAATTAGATTGCAAACATTTGCATGTAATGAAAACAAAATGTTGACTAAGTTTCCTATTAGAATGCTTGTTTGTCATGGTGATAAATAGGGAATCTAGCTGCAAACTTTTCTGGTACTCTATTCAAATGTTTGCAATCTCTTTATTTCACATATCACAAGACTTGAAAAAAAAAAAAATATAATAATATTCTCTACAAACTAAATGTAAAAAGTTTAACACAGCAGTTAGCAGTGAAATAAAAGATGGACATGGAATCCAATGTAGATGTCAAACTAATTGAATAACATGACATGATGTACATCTTCTACTCTAGCTTGTCTAATTTAACAATGTCATTTGACAACCACTGAACTACAGCTTTATAGAATGACACTTCTGAAGCATTTCAGGTATATTACTTTATTACTCTTCAATGTTAAAAAAAAACCAAGGACCATTTATTTGTAATAGAAATATATTTTTTTTCACAATCAAAATTGCAATTTGCAGAATAAACAAAGAAAAAAAAAAGAACTGGTATATAATTACCCCGAGGGGGGAGGTCAGACCCATCCTGAGTAGGGTCAAGAGAGTTTGTTTCTACAGCCTTGGCTGTAAAATACAAAGAACCTTATTCTCATGGTGGGCTTTTTGTTTTTTAGTCATTGTAAACTAAATTGCTTGATTTATTTTAGTCATTGTAAACTAAATTGCTTGATTTATTTTAGTCATTGTAAACTAAATTGCTTGATTTATTTTAGTCATTGTAAACTAAATTGCTTGATTTATTTTAGTCATTGTAAACTAAATTGCTTGATTTATTTTAGTCATTGTAAACTAAATTGCTTGATTTATTTTAGTCATTGTAAACTAAATTGCTTGATTTATTTTAGTCATTGTAAACTAAATTGCTTGATTTATTTTAGTCATTGTGAACTAAATTGCTTGTTTTATTTTGAATATAAATCATCAATCTAATGCAAATAAAATTTTATTATCATTTTTTTTAATGATAAGTTTTCTTTAGAACTTGCAACCAAGTAGAACAAGAAACAAAGAACAAAAAACATTTGATTGATATATGCAAGTATAAGAGAAAAAAAATTGACTAACAATATAGGCTACTATCCTTCATAGTTTTTATTTCCCAAGAGATAGGAAAAACAACACCCTATTGGGACATAAAAGTCTGTGGATAAATGTGTAGAGAAGTGAACCTACTTACCATGATCAAAATAAAACTTATGGAAGTCCAGACCAACTATAAGATTTCCTAAGGCTTCAGGTTCAAAGGATGTCAAATGAGGATCCACCAGTTTGCTAAAAGTTTAACAAGAAAATGACACAGTAATTAGCAATAGCTCTGTCTCGTAACATAGACTATCTAGTTTAATTTTAGTTCTCTGCAACCATCTCCATAGCACTAGTCCCGGCAGCGTGATTGTTTTTTTATACGATGACCATATAAGCCGCCAAGACGTAGCGGTGTGATAGGCGTGGATTATTTGCAGATATAGTGAGAGAGTTTTGGAGGAAAGACAAAGAAAAGTCAGTTGTAGAAAGAATCTCATCAAGTTAAGTTGTAGTTTTTGAGTTGTAGAATCAGTACTATTATTATATCTAGTTTTAATTACGAGCTTGAACAAAGATAGTGAACTTACATAATTTTTTTAAACACTGTGTATTTTATTCAAGTGATTCCTAATTCCAGAATTAAAGCTTTGTATTTATTGTTGAAGGATCTTCTTTGTTTGAATTAACAGTTATATTTTAATCTCTGGCATAAAGATCTTATCTGAGTGTTTAATAAATGTTTGAAATAGAAATCTACATTAAAATGTCACTTCAAAAAACGCATTGTCCATTTTTCATAGTAACATCAAAATTATCGTTACATCGAAACAAAAGATCTTCACTCCTCAATGCAGAATTTTCCTCTTCATAAAAAACGTTTTATGTTCAAACTTTTTGATTTTGTTGGGAAGTGAAATGATGTGCAACAGGCAATTGATACTAGTGACTTGATAGAAATGTCAATACAATGTAAACTAGATTTTAATACAATTGTAACACAGGATTTAAAACAAAAAAATCTCTGGAGACATTAATTTATAATAATATATATTATAATTAGTTATATATTTTGACACTCTTATATAAGTTATATAATGCCTGACACAATATTCTGTTTCATTTCCAAGATGTTATAATAGTAAATTGGGGGGGGGGGGGGGCATATATATATATATTTATATATATATATATATTCATTTCATAAATAAAATGACCAACTGCCTTTACTTCTTCCCAACTAATGTCAGGTACCCATTAGAGCTGGGTGGAATGAGAAGCGCCCGAAGCTTCCCAAATTAAAAATCCAAGACTTCACCAGGATTTAAACCCCAGACCCCGGTACAGAAGCCAAGCACTTTGTCACTCAGCCACCAAGCCTCCTCCTATTCTATTATAGAAATGAATAAAAGAAAGATTTTGTGTGTGTGTGTGTGTAAATGTTGTATATTATTTTACAGACAGAAATTTAATTTGAAAAATATAAGTTTCACAACTGAGCTCTTAATTAAAAAAAACCCCATTTGTTACAACTTTTTTACTGACAAACACAAAGTAGGTTTATTAATATCCTACGTGTATTCTCCATAATCTCCGCTAGTAATGGCTTGCAGAAGTTGTTCTGTCAGCTTAATAATCTCTTGTTTACGACCTGGGGAATTGAGAAATAGAAAGTGAAAAGAAAACCCAGCAGCCAAGTTACTTTAACAAACAACTGAACAAAATCTGTGAAATTCTAGTGAGAGAAACATAATGAGATCAACTTGGGAGATTTTAAAAAAAAAAAAAAAAAAAAAAAAAAAAAGATTCTTATGCAGATTTAAAGAGATAAATTAAATTTGGTTTTAGAAATAAAAATATGTTAAACTATAAATTCAGTTTTTAATTGGTATGCATTAAAAAAAAAAAACCCACTTTAGATACAATTTTACTGCAGAATCATAAGACTTTGAAATGTTTAAGGTTTCATCAAAACATACAATTTAATGTTTCATTGTTCAATGAAGGGTTTCATTTTAAAATGTTCACTTCCAATCAATACCTGCATTGTGAGAGTCCATATGATCAATTAAAGCATTCACACATATTGCAATATCAATACAATCATGAATAAAAGGGTTGGACATGTTAGTGTAGAGCATAACTAGTGGGTGGCAGTTCAAAACAAATTAATGGACTACATGTTACCAAATTTCAATAAAAAGCTTTACATATGGGTGAGCATGCAAATGTTAAAAATTTACTACTTTAAAAAATGGACTGTTAAACTTATTGTTTGTAAAAGTATAATTTTAAGTCAAGCATTTTTTAAACAAGAAAAGTAATGAGAAGATATCTGTAGGTCTCAAGAAAGCTAATAGCTTGTATGTCTAGCTTATTTCAGCAGGTCATTGGTTATTTGTACATCTATAATTTGTTTTTTGTCTAGCAGTCTGCATTAGACCTAAACAGCAGTCATAGACCTTAACAGTTCAATATGCACAGAATATACAAAATAATATAAGCTGAGAACTAATTTGATTTTAACATTTGGCAATAAATTTTAAAGATTAAAAAAAAAAAAAAAAAAGACAAAATGAATATAGAAATAAATAATGCCGCTAAAGTCAATAAAATCAAAGTTAAAACAAATGTTCCAACAAAACAAGATGAACTCAAGTTGAAACAATACAAAACGCAATTCTCTAAACTGATCAAACTCTAAGACACATTACCAAGACATTTGTAGCTAAATCTAGTTAGAAATGGAAATCAAATAGTTTAGCTAACAAATGTAGTCAAGAAAGCAGAAACATAATCAGCTAGAGACAAACAAGCAGAGAAAGGGGGAGCAGTGGTAGATGAACTCTTTCATTCTTTTGAAACTATTGCTTTGAACAAAATGTTTTCAGTTGACCCAAGTGCTGTACACTGGAAGTAAATTAGAAATACATAGATCTGGTTTTAACTGAAAACATGAATGTTTTTTTAAGTATTGGCTTAGTGGAATAATAAAAAGAGTTACATAAATTTAAATATTTGAATGCAATGTATGTAGTTCATTAAGGTAACAGCTATTCTTCTTATAAAACAAAAAACGTGAATAAAAAAGGGAGGTATGCAGAAAGAAGGTTTCCTAGCAATCAGCCACTGCTCCCAGTAGGGATCTAGCAAATAATAATTGCTACAAACAAGTCATGGTTCAAACATCAAATGCAAACTAAACTCCATAAGGTGAAAGTTAGATCTGGCTGTAGCCCCAGTGTATCTCAAAAACTGTTCTAAAAGATGCTGTTACAATTGAAAATCACTGCACTCCAAGCCCTTATACTTACTCTCTAGGTCACACTTCACTGACACCACTTTATAGAACAAAATAGTACACAAGAAAATGTTAACTTAAAGAGCGTTGTCATTACCACACTGTCTTGTGTTACTTTTAGTTAAGTAGTAGGTCATTGCATTTTATATAAACATACATGAGTTAGTAAAATGAAGAGCAAGATTTTATAATTATTTTGTAAAGGCATGAAAAAAACAACAACAATGGAATAAAATAAGAACTAATTAAAAGTTGAGGTTTCAAATATCAAGTTGTTTGCTCATAAAGCCAGTGAAAAAGTTAACTTCATTTATGGTAGATCACATTTAATCTTAACATAAATCTAAAAATATCTTATACACACACAAAATACAACGCTAAAAGAAATACAAAAAGGCATTCATTTTATTCTACAATTTATCTTTGAAAAGAAATCTAAACATCTCTATTCAAACAGCCATACAGATTACTAAGTTGAACAAACAAACTATTTGCTTTCATTTAATGTTAACAATCTTTTAGTCAACATTTAAGACTCTAGATATCAAATAGCAATTGCATTAGAAATACCACTCACTACCAAACTCTTCCTGATGAGCTACTTTCAGCATGGCAGGCACGGAGTCAAGGTCACTAATTGTCTAATGTAGCACTTCAATTTTAGATGCATACAAAAACCGCAACCAAAAACAGTAAGAATACATTAGTAGTCTACTGTGTGGACTATGTACCCAATGAGAGAGAAAAATACAGAGTATAGACCCTGACAAGAGAAAAAAAAAATACAGACACAATAAACATTGCATAGAGAAGAAAGACTTTCTGCCAGCAGTGTAAGACACCATGAAGGCATCCACAGGTGTGTTCTTACCTTTAGAATCTTCATCTTCTATTGTATTACTTTCTGTTGATTCCTTGATGGCATCATTTTTCTTCACATTCAAACTGCGACCTGGTAGAAATAAAGAAGACACTATGTGAATTAATGACTAAATATTTCTATTCCATTTTCTGATTCTTTTGCTGTCAAAATATTGTCCTCTTCTTCTCATATTTCCATGAAACTAGCTTAAAAGTAATATTTAGTTCATTAATCATTTCAATCAGAGTAAGGCATGCCTCAAAGTTTGTATACAATGGCAAGAAAAATCTTTATTGGTAAACAACTTAAAGATGGGTTGGTAATTTATAATTATTTTTTTTTTTAAATGTTGGTCAACCTATGTGTCAAAATACTACATTAATTATTTCATTGTATAAAAATCTTATAAAATGAAGACTACACAAATTTAAACTATTAGGAGAAAATGAAATAATTGAATTAATAAATAGTTCAGCAGCATTCCCATTGAACACATAATTCTATTTTAAAAAAAAATAAATATAGTAAAAAGATTTGTTCAAGTCAAGCAAAAAAAATGAAATAAAAAAAGATTTATAAATGAAATAAATGTAATCATTAAGTGGCTTCTTATAAATGTGTCCTCTGCTGATCACTCAAATGTTTTTAAAAGAATAAAAAAAAAAAAAGCTATGGTATATATTGACAGTCACACTGTAACAACATTAGTGTAGGATCTGCTTCTACAAGCAAAACAATACAACAGTTAGCTAGTTCAAGCAAGCAGAAGAGGCAATAGAAAAATGTCAAAAGTCCAGCTACCTTACACAGTCTTCACATATAGTGTTTAAGCAAATATATCACTTTGTATAAACTTTTGGTATCATTTAAATAAAAAAACTATGGATATTATTGCAAGAATGTTACATTGCTATGTCAAACTGATATATTTGTAGGACATCCTTGTCAGAAAATAGGTGTAGGACATACATTTAAAGGAGTATTTGAACCCATACCCTTCTCCATTTTCAGTTGTTGTTTTTTCAATATGTTTCAAGCCCCCACTTTCCCCCAAATGTATATACACTGCATCTGCCAAAACTTAAGCTGAAATGTTATTTTCTTTCTATGCATCCAATGATCCTTACAGTAAAACAGTAAAAACAAACCATTAGTGAAATCAGTTGAGCCTACTTTCCAGTAGTTCACAGACAGATAGAAGAGAGAAGCCAACACTTTCATGATTGTCTTATTAAATGATGCCATTGCTTGACTTCTTTTAAAAACAAGTATTCAGTTCAAATAAAGGTTAACACATTTAAGTAAAACAAAAACAAGTTACAGCACAATTTTGTTTCAAAAACACAAGAGGTACAATACTATATTCTAGTTTAGCTCAAGATTCCCAAAGTATATTCAAGTAATCTTTCAATGAATCAGGTCTTTTAGCTCTTTATTTGCTATTATTGAGTCATTCCAATGTATTCTACCTGATAAAAGTCAAATACTATCTGTGATGGTGAAATGTTGCATTCAATGTGCAGAGAGTCAAATAAAAAAAAACAAACCTGGAAGATAACTGATGTGCATGTCAATAGTGCAACAAAACAGACTTAAATAAATAAGAAACGTATGTATGTAACTAGTTACTCTCTTAGGACCTAATATATCAAAGAAAATAAATCTTTAAAAAAAAAAGACTACTCTAGTTAAAAATGAACAAAACTACTCGCTATTATCTTCCCTTGTAAAAACAAACAGGAAATATTACTTTTTTTTTTTCACTTGTACTTATTTGTACAAGGGAGATAAGCACACTTGTGTTTGTTTGCTTGTAAAAACAATGTCATTGAGTTATTTTCTCTCATTGTTCCTCACTAAGGATCTATCTTGTTGTTTTGGGATTAAACATTGTTTTAATCTTGACAAAGAAATGTAATCAGGTTAAAGTCAAGAAATGATAAGGGTACAAATGTTGACCAAGTGAAGTGAAGCCAACTAGACTGTCATGTGAGGGTACCAGCCTCATGGGGGTACCCTCGTGGATATGTCCTTAGGAGGAAACAAGTATCACCTCCCTTGTCAGCTACCTATTCATTTCAATTAGGAAAGATATATGAGCATTGGATTCCCATGTCCCATCTAGCACTGCAATCTGTTACTCAAAAGTGCTCATACAATGTAGTGGCGGGCCTCCTAATTAAAGTGATGTGGCAGTACACTCTGGCAATACAAAGGATTTCCTCATCTGATTTGGCCACAACATAGGGAACTGTGCACTGGTTTAAGTAACAGTGATCCAGACCAACACAAGTGATTTCAGTTTAGGAGACACCTTCAGATAGTGAAGAAGAATTGAATTCCTAGTGAATGAGAGAAATCCTTTCTTTTAGTCATCTCTGTTGGACACTGTACAAAGAACACATCAACATAAAACATTGGAGTCTCTGGTAACCTGTTTCAAACTAGTTCATTCAGGGCAAGACAAAATGTTAGGAAATAGCTAAACTTCACCTAGCAATGACTACACAATTATTTGTTTCAACATAAGAACAATATGAAAGTGTAGAAAAAGAAAAAAGCAGTGTGTACATATGAACTTTACTTTTGGTACAAGTCTTTCACCAGTATGTCATCCAATAGCTTCATGCTAAGAACCTGTCCTTTGTGTTTGTCATAGATAACAATGTCACTCAGTTAAGAATCTAACGTTTTTTGTTTTTTTTTAGATATTTTTGAACAAATTATTTTTAATGATTTCTAATTGAGTTTCATTCTGCAACATCAAATATGGGCAAATGATACAAGATGCTACATACTTCCTTTAGATAGTTTAAGCTTTACTGGGTTTAAAAGTAAAAGCAGTATTCATGTTTAAGAATGAACTATGTAAATAATATAATGAATTTAAATTTTCAATTATTTTTATCTAAGATGTAATAACATGACAAGAAAGAATTTGAGTTTTATTCTTAATTACCTATGTTTAAAAAAAACAACAACATTGGCTATGTTTTTAGAACACCAAGTGTAACCATTTGTTTTTTTGTACACTTCACTAATGTATAAGCTGCAAGATCAAAATTGCTTGAATGTAAAGGAATACAAGACACAGCAGTATAGTCTTCTAAAACAAGTTACACAAACCTTGGTGTGACAGAGACTTGTGAAACAGATGCTTGAAGCCTGGGGCAGCATGTCTTAACATCACATATTTCATTGACATCTTTGCCTAATAACCTTAACTTAATAATTCAATGTTCATTTTTCATAGTACTCTAGCACTATTCCGAAGGACAAACAAGAATTAACAAATAGACTAAGTTTCAGAAAACACAAAAACTGATATTGAAATCGGCCTGTAACAAAGAATTAACCAAAACACAAATTCCTAGGAAATAGAAAAGGTTTTGATGTCCACAACACACGGCTAAAATCCAGTAGTAAATCCAGTGACACTTCCAACATTCGGCAAGTCTCTCTCTCTCTATATATATATCATTAACTTGACACAGTGCTTCTAAGCCTGTAATCCGACGCAATGCTTCTAAGCCTGTAATGCAAAGACCAAGGCGAGTATAGGCCGAGCAGTTGGATGGTCAGTCTACAAACTGAACACTCTCCAGTCAACGTGTGATTCCTGTATTATTAGAGCTGACGTCTTTCTTTTTTGATTGACTCCGTCAGGGTAAAACAACTGTGTTGCTGTTTGAGAAGCCCTGAGAGAGAGAGAGAGAGAGATGAACTCTTGTATTTAGATGTACACCTAGCACGTCCACACAGATCAATAGGACGACAATGGGGCCATCTAAAGATAGTTGCTGTGTGGGTTAGACATTTTTTTTTGGGGGGGGGGGGGGGGGGGGTTTGACTTTTAATAGAAACGTCAGTCACCAGTCAGCGACCAGTCACGTGACAAGAACTGATGGCGATATAAACAAGAGAATTGCAGAGCGGTATTCAATGACGAAGAGGGCAGAAAGAAGCGAGGGGTGGGGGTCGTAGAGATAATAGAATCTAGAGATGAAGCCCAATTTAATAAGAACAACAACAACCAATCCAGAAAGTGGAAACCAGCATATCAGCTGAGACTAATAACATTTGTGCAACAAAAGATCAAAGTTGTCTGAGACACGACTCAAAGAAGATTACAGATTTAAGCTCTTCAAACCTGTGGGTTCAATAAACGTTGTTTGTTTGTTTGTTGTTTTTTTTAATTATTTTAAGGGCAGTGGATTTTTTTTTTTTTTAAAGTACCTCTATGCAAATATATTCTATCTTCACTTACAACTGGAATGTAAAGAATTATATTGTATTTCTGCATATGTTTATTCATATATTTAAAAACCATAATGAACTCTGAACTTCTAATCGATCCGCGTCTTGTGGCTATTGATAACCTAAGTCTATCTTTAGCTAGGAAAACCGACACTTCAACGGTCGATGTCCACTATTTCAAGATTGGGGGAGGGGGACTGTGTGTGGACTGCAGTGATAAGACCTGAGTCCCGGAGTTATCCACTTAACCCTGTCGTGACTAGACTCAATCAATACACACACACACACGACTTCCAGCCGGGAAGTCAGTCATTGTCTGTCTGGGTAAGATGTCCCAACCATCAACTCACGCTCACCTTCTGAAAGCAAATAGCATTGTGGACAAGCATCACAGTGTAGAGATGGAATATACGGCCATGGACAAATATAGTAAAGTGTAAGCTAATGTCTACAGATGGAAGGACATTACTTGTTACAGACTGTAGATGGAAGGACACTACTTGTTACAGACTATAGATGGAAGGACATTACTTGTTACAGACTATAGATGGAAGGACAATACTTGTTACAGACTATAGATGGAAGGACAATACTTGTTACAGCCTGTAGATGGAAGGACACTACTTGTTACAGACCATAGATGGAAGGACACTACTTGTTACAAACTATAGATGGAAGGACACTACTTGTTACAGACTGTAGATGGAAGGACACTACTTGTTACAGACTATAGATGGAAGGACATTACTTGTTACAGACTATAGATGGAAGGACATTACTTGTTACAGACTGTAGATGGAAGGACACTACTTGTTACAGACTATAGATGGAAGGACATTACTTGTTACAGACTATAGATGGAAGGACACTACTTGTTACATATTGTAGATGGGAGGACACTACTTGTTACAGACTATAGATGGAAGGACATTACTTGTTACAGACTGTAGATGGAAGGACACTACTTGTTACAGACTATAGATGGAAGGACATTACTTGTTACAGACTATAGATGGAAGGACATTACTTGTTACAGACTGTAGATGGAAGGACACTACTTGTTACAGACTATAGATGGAAGGACATTACTTGTTACAGACTATAGATGGAAGGACACTACTTGTTACAGACTATAGATGGAAGGACACTACTTGTTACATACTATAGATGGAAGGACACTACTTGTTACAGACTGTAGATGGAAGGACACTACTTGTTACAGACTATAGATGGAAGGACACTACTTGTTACAGACTTTAGATGGAAGGACACTACTTGTTACAGACTATAGATGGAAAACGTTAAAAACATTTTCCTTGTGTTTTTCGGTTTCATATATTGACTAGAAAACGTATGATACAATATGATTCTCATAATAAGGAAATACCGATGATTCACAGTTATACGATTCCTAAGTACCATCAGAGGTGTCGCATCTGGCAGTAAAAATCAGTGGTACTGTTGCAAGGGTGAGAGATTGAATGGTTGAGAATAATCTCAAGATAAACGAAGACAAGACAGAAATAATTAAGATTGGCACTCGGAACACCGTCTCTAAAGTCGAGGGCACAGATTCTCTTTAAATCACGAATTGCCAGGTTCCTTGTGTCCATGTAGTGCGCAATCTTGGAGTTTTCTTTGACTCAACGCTTTCTTTCGACCAACACATACATGTCAGCTCTGCAAGGGTCTTTATCTGCAGCTACTTAGATTAAGCCAGATCCGACCATATTTAACAAAAGAGTCAACAAAAAAGCTAGCTGTGGCATTCATACTCTCCCGCCTTGACTACTGCAACGCCGTGCTAGCAAGTATACCCGATGACATAATCGCCAAGCTAAAACGAATTCAGAACAAGGCCGTACGAATAGTCCTAAGAAAAACAAGACGAGATTCTGTTACCACTCTCTTGCGTACAATCCATTGGCTTCCTGTGAAAGCGAGAATCGACTACAAGTGTCATACGTGTATCTATAATAAACAAATGCCTTTGTACCTTAGTGAACTGTTCACTCCATATGTCCCTCAGAGAGCCCTGCGCTCAATGGACTTATCGCTTCTCACGTTTCTCCCTCAAAAGCTACGGTGTGCGGGCTTTTATGGACCAAAGGTTTGGAACTCGCTACACTACTTTCAAGAAGAACATCATATCCAATGTACACAGGGCCGGATTTTAGGGAGGGCAGGCGAGACCCACACAGAGACCCCACAATAGAGATAAAATATTCGAATTTCGACGGGACAGAATTAGTTGTTTTTTTCCCTTGTAACATGTATTTTTTTACCGCATGTTTACTTTCAACCTTACAGTTGGCAACAATGTCGTGGTTAAATGTGTGTCCGCTTGTAACATGTATTTTTTTACCGCATGTTTACTTTCAACCTTACAGTTGGCAACAATGTCGTGGTTAAATGTGTGTCCGCTTATAACATGTATTTTTTTTACCGCATGTTTACTTTCAACCTTACAGTTGGCAACACTGTCGCTTGTAACGAGCTCGTCATATGTAAATGCAACCCCGGATTAACGGGAGTAAGTGAATGCAAAGCCTTACCCGCCTGAAACTGAAGACCTCTCTGTCCAGTATTTTTGCCCTAGATGTATGTATTTGTAGCAAGCTTACATCTCTGAACTAGTCTCTGTCTGTGTGGAATCTTTGACACACGTTTTGTTCTCCCACCTCCCAGTCTCAGACCAAGTGGAAATTGTGCACACAATTATTCATGACAACAAATGAATCAATAAAAAAAATATATTGATCAATTCGATAACTAATTTTGTTTTAGATAGGAAAAGCACTTGGCTAAAGAAAACGAAAATCATTGAAATGCTGAGAGATATGGCAGTGACTGAGCGGTGATCTCCCTTCATATAAGCTTTGCTTTTTAATGGTTTAGGTTCTGAACTTATAGTAGTTTATGCATGTATGTGTCCGTGAGAGTTGAATCAATAAATGTAGGCATATAGAAGTCTAATGTAACCATTTTATGTTTTTAATTTTTTTATGAAAATTAATAGTTACAATCTCAGATAGATACGTGTTAGGTCTACAACTAGATCAATTTACTAGCTATTTAGGCTTACTATTGACTTCACAAAGACTCTACTATTTTGTGATCCACGATACTCGACTAAAATGAAGTTCATTGGCATCATTGTTTTTCAATAAATATTATTAGTTATAGTTGTATTTTTTTATATACAAATAAAAGCAAATACAATTTAAAAAGTATACCAAAGTAAATCGCAAGCCGAATAGTTAATACCTCTACTAAAACTAACATACACTGATCTTTAAAAGGCACCGGATAAATTAATGGAATGACATGGAGCGGTAGTTTGACCTTTTAGTGGTTTTATTTCTTAGAGTAGCATCAAGTACTTTCGGGTATGCCACACACAGAGAAACATCAAGCTAGTGTAATGTTGATCAAACTCTCATCTACATTCAAACAAGGTTTTAAAGATAATCATGAGGTTAAATATTTGTTTGGGATGGGGCGCTGGTTGAAAAGTGAAAGCCTCTGACCTATAGATTCAAATGACAACATTCACACACACACACACAGACACAGATAGTACTCGTCGGGGTCAGTCTGGTCTAGTGCCATGTACTTTAATATCAATGTAAGTACACGAATCGATTTTGGTTAGTGAAACAAGGAGCAGGCCGTAGTGAGCAAGGGCAGGCTACTGAATGCAACCTAGATTGACGGGGGACAAAGCTCTAAAACAACATGATTTAAAACTATTCAAATGATCCGAGAGATTTCTTGCTTGTCAGGCCAAAATAGCGTCTACAAGGTAGTGCTGGACAGATGATTCACTTATATTTTAAGTAGTGTCTACAAGGTAGTGCTGGACAGATGGTTCACTTATGTTTTAAGTAGTGTCTACAAGGTAGTGCTGGACAGATGGTTCACTTATGTTTTAAGTAGTGTCTACAAGGTAGTGCTGGACAGATGGTTCACTTATGTTTTAAGTAGTGTCTACAAGGTAGTGCTGGGCAGATGGTTCACTTATGACTTGAGTAATGTCTACAAGGTGTGCTGGACAGATGGTTCACTTATGACTACAAAGTATCCTATGACATCGTGTTCTATTTCCTTCCCAGACGTTTCCATCTGGTCTATTTGAATCCTTGCTTGTTGTCACTTGTTGTCACGTGCTCTCCTCCTAACCTATTTATAGACAACTCTGGCAAGGAACAACACGAAAGAAGCTGCGCATTTATTTGATTTTTAACCAATATATTTTATTTTGTGAATAGGGAAAAGGGAAGAGGAAGTGTGAGGAAAAAAAGCTTAAAACTGTAGAGGCCTATAGGACTAAAGCCAGTGACTTTTCTGCAAGGCATGCATTGAAGTAAAACTGTAGAGGCCTATAGGACTAAAGCCAGTGACTTTTCTGCAAGGCATGCATTGAAGTAAAACTGTAGAGGCCTATTGGACTAAAGCAAGTGGCTTTTCTGCAAGGCATGCATTGAAGTAAAACTGTAGAGGCCTATAGGACTAAAGCCAGTGACTTTTCTGCAAGGCATGCATTGAAGTAAAACTGTAGAGGCCTATAGGACTAAAGCAAGTGGCTTTTCTGCAAGGCATGCATTGAAGTAAAACTGTAGAGGCCTATAGGACTAAAGCCAGTGACTTTTCTGCAAGGCATGCATTGAAGTAAAACTGTAGAGGCCTATAGGACTAAAGCCAGTGACTTTTCTGCAAGGCATGCATTGAAGTAAAACTGTAGAGGCCTGTAGGACTAAAGCAAGTGGCTTTTCTGCAAGTCATGCATTGAAGTAAAACTGTAGAGGCCTATAGGACTAAAGCCAGTGACTTTTCTGCAAGGCATGCATTGAAGTAAAACTGTAGAGGCCTATAGGACTAAAGCCAGTGACTTTTCTGCAAGGCATGCATTGAAGTAAAACTGTAGAGGCCTGTAGGACTAAAGCAAGTGGCTTTTCTGCAAGTCATGCATTGAAGTAAAACTGTAGAGGCCTATAGGACTAAAGCCAGTGACTTTTCTGCAAGTCATGCATTGAAGTAAATAAGACAGACTATAAATCAATTTATTTATGCAGGTAAAAATCGCGACTCTGTTTTGCTTTCAGGAATCACATTTTATCTACTTCACTTCCGACCATTACAAAGTAGCGAATGTAAAATAGCAGACAAAAACAGAGAAGGAAAGAATGAGAAGCAAATGTGTGTATGATTCAACCAGAGAGAGAGAGAAGAAGAAAGTGTGTGTATGATTCAACCAGAGAGAGAGAGTGTGTGTGTGTGTATGATTCAACCAAAGTAAATAAAACTGAGCATCAAGATAAGGCCTAAGTGAGAGAAGCGATCAATGACACTCGACAAACCAAGACGACATTAACAAGCTATTTCCGAGAAAAAAAAACACACAAACTGTTGATATTTAAAAAAACAAAAAGGAAGTCGATACCCTGAAGAAATGGGAAGAATTTCATTGTTTTTATCATTTAACGCTATGATGCTTATTAACGAGACAACAAGAACCTTAATGAACACAAACATCTACACCAACGCAATAAAAAATACTTTGGACCTGAAACAATTATTCAGAAACTGATGTGTGCGTCATAAAGTCACTTAATTAAGCCAAGCTGTGCTTATTCTAAAAGAACCTAGAATAAAGAGGTAAACTAAAGAGGGGGTGTCTTGACACAAAAGAGAGACACTCTTCGAATTCAGGCAGAAAACAAGCAATCTGCTTATCCTTAATTTTTTTTACACACTCATTCGTTAGCATTATATTTGTAGAGATACGAAGGCTTGGAAACTCTTTGAGAAATCAAATCAGAGGTTATCACATGTTACCCAAAAAGCAAATATCCATGACATCTCAAGACAAGTCTTAATATGTACAAGAATTTTTTTTAAATGAATAAAATTGCAGACAGATAAACGTTCATACGATGTAAGCACGCGCACTGAGCCACACACAATAATAGAGTTGTTTCAGGAAAGTAGTTCAATACAGAGAAATCAGACACATCTTAAAGCGATCAACAGCGGCGGTCACTGTGTGAAGGGGAGAGAAATCAACCGGACGTTCATCCGTCATCAAGAAATGTAAACAGAACCCAATTTGAAGCCTCTCTTTCGCATCCCGCCATTGTGTAGAGGACACGAGTTAGATCCTGGGCGAGACGAGCCTTGGCGTGTTGCTTTCCTCCAGATCAAATCCATTGAGAAGAACAAGTTGAACACGAGTAATTCAATCGATACAAGCAATCCGTACAGATTTCTTGACTCCACACGCGCGCACACACACACACACACACACAGAGTACTCTCATCATACAAATGTGTATGTTGAGGACGATTGAGCTAATTCTTTCAGACTGCACAGTAGTTAAACTTCAGTTTAACAAGAGTAAATTAGCCACAGTCAAACAGTCATTATTGTACCTTGAATTCTTTTAGATCTAGGAAATAAAACGAACGTATTTTCGCGCTTCAGCAACATATTACTAACTTACCTGTTAGACATTGCTAGTAACATTAAATTCATAAGAGAAAATGTCCCTACTTAATTGATGATCTATAGGTTTTATTACCTATTGACAACTATATGAGAAAAAAGGGAGGTTCGGGGTGGGGGTGTCCTTCAAATGCAATAAAACTACCCAGCACCTGACAAATGTAAATGTTTCTAAACACCAGATAATTGACTATCAACACAATGAACAAAACAACCATTCGTTGGTAAGCAATGTCGCTGAAACATTTTGTTTTCACACCGGGCCACGTACGCTAACATTTATTTTGTATATCAAATGCATAAATGAGAGAAAGCGTCAAGCTTGTCTAAAGAAACATGTCAGCACTGTACAGGCTACTTGTAAAGGTCATTGTCTACAAACACAAGCAAGTGTTCAACAAAATGAAGACAATAAAAAAACATTTTCATCGATCCCAGCAGGAACCACTCTAGCAATCCCAGTCTCTGGTACAATAGGGGACTGAGCCTGGCTTCATCGGAAGATATAATAACATCAGCAGTACGCACCGGCTACGCCCGTTGATTTATCTCTAGGCTTTATATTGTATATTACGGCCGGAACACCCTCTTTTTTTTAATAAACGACCTCGTTTTAACGAGCAACTTAAACGTTTTAACCCTCGAGTTTAATGTGTACCTCTTACAATCAAAGTTCACTTCCCCGCTCTTTCTCCCTTTTTTTTTTTTTTTTTTGTTATTAAATGAAGCATTTTGTAACGATCAACTTAACATACTTTCTTAGCCAGTCTGTTACAATGAAAGTTCACGGCCCGATCTCTCTCTATCTCATTGGAACCCCCCCCCCCCCCCTTTTTTTTTACCAGCGCATCGTCATTTCCCCCCCTATATAAACTTTTGACTTGATTTGGAAAGACCCGCTAAACGCTCTCCTAGTTTGGGCAAGTTAAGTTTAGATGTACTTTGACTTCTCCCCCGCCCCCAACAAAACGTTAGTCCTTCGTCGTACACATTCCCATTTCTTTTGGTATTTTGTTCTCTAAATAAAAAGCAATATCAATCATTAGGTTTTATTCACTGCCATTGTTTATATGACCCCTTTTGAATGTAGCGAAATGACAATAGATCTAGATTTATATTTTCAAAACTATTAGATTTGTTTTTTTTTACAGTGTTACAAAGTACCAATACTTGCTCTCTCCTTCTCTCTCTCGAAAATAAATTAAAAAAAAACAACAATTCTAGATCTCTAGATCTATCTTATTAATGCTATTAGGATTGTTTTTATTTTTATTATTTAGACCGCATCTAAAAGAAAGTGGAAATGACGTAAGGCGTATTAAAAATAAGTAGACTTAGGGGAAACAAAAAAAAATGCTTTAAAAATACGGAATTTGTGATATTATTAAAGTGCTTTCTAATTAGACTGCGGCCTTTTGGGGAAATACCGAAAATAAAATACTAAGTTTTGATAGAGCTAGCAGTTTTCGCGAATTGCGGCGGTCAAGTTGCGTATGTCTAAAAAGCGTTCCTAGTGAGCACCTAGGAGATATTAAAAGGAACCTGTGTACGAAATTTGATGCGGATACGTAAGATAGTTTAAAAGATCTCTTGATAGATCACGCGTATTTTCGCGTATCTATAGTAGACTACAGTCTATAAGATTAGACAAGGTTTCATTCTATACCAATCCATCTATTCTTTTACCACTACATTTTAACTTGGAATTTTTTTAACTCAAAAGATAAAGTACCTGTATCGCTTTCAAAGCATGTCATCTATCTGACATGTGACGTAAAGCTCATTTGTTTCTATTACCGACGGTTACCGAGGGTGTCATGTGGCCAGCACAACGACCAACCGCCTTTATTTCCCCCAACTGATGTCAGGTACCCATTAGAGTTGAGTGGACTCAGGGGAGTCCTTATAAGCCCAATTTTCTTTTTTTTAAATTACAAAGACTTTATTCTTAACATGTAGGGAAAAAAAGGCAATTATTTGCACTCATCAGATATATTTACCAACACTGGTCACATTTAATCACATTCTCAGAAAACAAAATATGGAGATTGGAGCGTGTGACATTTTACGTGACCCACCATGCTGTTGGAGAAATGCTTTTCTGTGTATGTTAGAAATAGTTTGCCGGGTAAACTAAATGAATGAAAATATTGTCCCCAAAATTACGTTAGTTTCTAAATGAGCAAAAAGTATTTCTGGTGTAAATATAGCTGTAATTAGATCAAAGTCTTCGCTAAGAATCTAGTAAGAGAACAAAATGTTATCATTTAGTGCTCTGAACGAAAGCTTAGGTTGAACACAATGTTACCATAGAAACTAAACAGTAGTGCAACATGAACATTAAACTAAGGCCGAATCAAAGAGTATGACATAGAACACACACACACACATAGAACGTTGACATTCCTATCAGCAGGCCCAGACAAAATGGAAGAAAAAGAAACGGATTAATGTTGGTGTATGTTCACATCAGGTTCTCATGGTGTCTTCACCTTCCTCGCTGTATGCTGTCACTGCTGACTCAATAATAGGCAAGAAAAGAAAGTGAAAACAGCAATGGGCTATTTTTATTTTGAAGCTAAAACTGTTTTCCTATTAAGCTTAGAACAAAAAGTATCGTTTCAAACATTATGAAACCTTTTTTGTAAGTCAACGCTTTTTTTTTCTTTTTGTAATTGTCTCTAAACAATTATTCGTTTTACTATTGGCTTTAAAAGCCATAATCAGTAGAATTGCATAATAACTAAGAATTATCTTATTGTAATGTCACTGAAATGTCAAGCGAAATTTAAAAAAAAAAAGTTGAATCAAGGCAGTACCTATATTTTAAAACATTCTCAATTAAAATTTACTTTGTAATTACACATTGAGAGAGAGGTAAGTTTACAGGGAAGTCAATTTTAGTCAAAGAGAGAAGTTTATAGGCACGTCTTTAGCCAGAGAGAGAGAGAGTTTACAGGTAAGTCATTTTTAGTCAAAGAGAAAGATAATTTTACGGATAAGTCAGTCATACTGAGGGAGAGAAGTGAGCAAGTCATGTCTGTTGAAGCAACGTGTGAGTCAGTCGTACACATTGATCAGTTTGTTGTGTCGTTCAAGACCGACAAACGAAAGGTTAAAAGGTCACACACTTTACTACAGGATAAATCACTGGCAGCTGCTAAACGTCACAACAGCCTTGACATTATATTTCTACAAACCAGAACAAAGACAACTCGCACAAATTGTGCAATTTGATCTTTAGTTAGATAGATCTAGATCTGGAAATTTCCAACAGAAGACGTTTTAAAAACAAAAACTAGTAAACAAAGCATAGACAGTGACAAGTGAAATCAATAGCGAAACAATTTAACCATTACTTAACATAATTCTTGAATCTATAGTTTGTACTTAGGTCGTTAAAAGTAAGGTAGGCCACGATGGCAATAAACATCACAATAAACAACAAGAAAGAGTATTACCATTTCTGCGTGCTCTTGCTCCGTGACACAATGCTTTTTGCACATTTGTTTTTAATGACGTTACAATGTTTGAGTATCTATATAAGAGTTGATAGAGAATCAGCACCCCCCCCCCCTGCCACCAGGACTGTCATCTCGCGAAGTTTGAGTGTGGAGATAGGTAAACAAGTGCAGTACAATGACGTCACGGTCACATAAATACAACGGCAGCTTGATGATCGTGTAGTAGCCTATGACACTATATTATAACTTAGAAGGCAGAGAAGCTGATATCTAGACACCAACAGATGGCAAACTGAAGCGAAGCTTTGCAAACATAACACTATCAAAACATTTGCAGGATTTAAGTACCACACAGCCCCCATTGAATTTATTACAAAATAGTCCATTCATGGTTCTCTAAATATCTACCCACCACCACCACCAAAAATAAGATCTAGAGGAGAGTACTAGTCTAATGAAACAACTCAACAAAAGAAGCATTAGAATAGAGCAGCAGCATGGGTGGTAGCAGTACGGGCGCGCCGTGTGCAGGAAAACCAAATAATAAGGGAACAGGTGGAAGAGGGTCTGCACTCCCAAGAAGACATACCTGCCAATACTGTCGCCATGGCTGATCCGTTTCCAGCCGGCGAGGTCGCAGTGTTACCTAGTCAATAAAGGTCGTGAACAATGAATGACATTTGCCCAAAATACAGTGGATGGTAGTGACTTATTCACTAGACACACGCACACACACATGACTCTGCCAACTACAGGAATATTCCATAGAATCAAATCCAGCAAGTTTGCATGACGTCACAAAGTCACCTCCGAATGTTGTACCATGCAGCTACAGAATACCCCTAGTTAGTAACACTTCACAAGACTAACTTACTGGCTGAATGCACAACATCAGTCAGGGCAACTCAAAGGGGATTCACCAAAAAAAAAAAAAAAAAAACAAACAATAGAAACAAAATAAAAAGGCGCAAATCAATGACTGAAACTTTCTAAGTTTCTAGCAAGATATAGCTATGCTCAAACCACACACACACAAAACCAGCGCCGGCGGGTAGCGTTTGCGTGGCGTACAATGCACACAAGACGCCCAGATCATAAAGGCGCCTTTAAAAAAAAAGTGAATTGAACACTAAATAAGCATCAAACCATCTCGCACGCACACACACACAAAAACCTGCACACAACCGCACAATGTAATGACGACATACGCCTTGAATGATGACGTCTCGATGCGCTTAAGAAAATATGTAGCTTACAGTTGTAGTCAAGGCCAGGGGCGGACTGGGTTTCAAAATCTGTCCTCAAAATGATTTAAGTTTGATAAGGTATGGATACTGTACGCAATGCAAACAATGAACTCTATTATATGAAATGTAGATCTTATGTTGCTTTTTCATCGCTAAGTATGTAGGCCCTAAGGCCTAAAAGGATGAAGCCTACTAGTAGCACTGTCTACGGATGTAGGCTATTACATTATTTCGGAAAATGTGTTTGATTAAATTAGCATTACACTGTCGAGTCTGTACATTTTTTTAAAACACGATGCTTAGATGTCCCCTTTTATTAGAGAATATTATAAAATCTTAATTTAATACATGCCTTAGTGGCATCCATGCGACCCTTTCGGTGGCCCTACCGGCCCATATAGCCAGTCGCCCCTATATTTCAAATAGCTACAAGTTTGAATAGCGGGTCCATAGTTCCAACGTTGAAATGAAAATGATTAATCTGGTCAAGGGGTCAAGGTCATCAGGTAGTATGGAATGGGGACATGTTCTGACTACCACTGGAACTATCGGAGAACTTCTACTCAAAGAGTTTTAAACAAAAAAAGAAGTTTTCTTTCTGCAGACACTACTTAAAGGGTAAGTCAGTCCGCTAAGAAGCTTATCAGGCGGACCCACACTTATTTAACACATGTAATCTTGGCGTGTCGCGCGCTCGTGTAGGATCTGGGGCTTAAGGGAACATTGATTGTAGATGCGTGTGGGGGGGGGGGTAGCCAGACACACACACACACGCCCCATACAACCACACAGATCATACAGTCAGACGATCTTATCAAAAAAAGACAATTGCCCAATGAATGGCGAGTCAGTCAATGATAAATAATGATGTCAATATCGACCAGTGTCATACGACTCTTCATCTTCGACTCTGTGTCGGTAACAATAGTAGCAGCATTGAAGAAACACACATTTCTGTGATAAATAATCAATAATTCCAGTTACAATCTCAAGCAAGTGTTGATTTTCAAAGTGTACTGATGCTTTTGACTTTTTCAATCATTTTCAGTAGTGACACACTTTAGCAATGAGACGCTCATTAAACTTACACAAACCCCGGGAATTATTCTCTATCGATGACATTAAAACAAAATACACACACACACGCAATGGCATGCATACCTGGTCCTATGTCTAGGCACTAATTCTAAAAGTTTGCATGTCAGAGACAATATTCCTAGGCCTTGTAAAGACTATTCAAAAGTGTGGAAGTCATTGTTTTGAATCAAAGACAATGGCAATTCATCATCAATTAAAACCAAACGTAGTGGCCAGGCTAAGTCTACGCTAACAGTATATCACGTTTACCAATTCAAGAAAGAATAGACTATTAATAGTTGTTTAGTGAACAGAATTCAAAGCCATCATTGGACTCTCTTGTTAATTCTTCTTTCAACTTTAAGGAAACAAAACATTTCCTCTATTAGCTTAGACACACACACACACAAAACCATTGACCACTTCAAGACATACAAAACAGAGGCAGTCGATGCTAGTACAGGATTAAGAGAGAGATCAGTGAAAGGAATGGGAGCTTAATCAATGTGTAGATTATTACAGAAATGAATTAATAGTTTCTTGACTAGTGTCTCAGTGGAAGTTTAATGAAATAATTGCTTACTAAACATTCATGTATATGGTTCAACAAATAGAATTGTCAATTAAAAGTAAAAAACAATATATATATATACTTTTATTAGACTTGCTTCGAATATAAAGAACTGTAGAGTCCAATTGAATGTAAATATAAGTGTACAATAGGACACACTGTTACATTACAGCCAACCACTCAGTTTTGTCAAGTTAATGATTAAAATTAGCTTGTTTACACAACCCAAACAGAAAAAGACTGTATATAAATCACAAGCCAATATCCTCTAAAGATTTGATAGCATTCTAAAGCGCAAGGTTTGATTAAAACTAAAAAGTGTTTTTTAAATTTCAGGAGAGATTAGTAAACAATAACTACTAAAACAAACAAACAAAAAAGAATTCTGTAAGAATTAATTCCCTTGCTTAAATAAAAGAATATATTTTAAAAAAGCAAAATTCTACAACTAATTTATAATTAGACCAGCCTAAAATATTAATGGAATGAAGAAAAGAGATACGAAAAATGTAAAAGCTAGCTTCAAATATAAATTGTTTACATTGGTGTCATTAAAAATGTATGAAAAAAAAAAGAGCCATCTAGAAAGAAATTGGCATTTGAGAAAACTATTTTTAAAAGGAAAAACAATGCACAGGCACATAGCTAGAATAAATTTGCTTTTTGTTATTTCCTTCAAGTATATTGAAGTGAGCAGATTAAATGTCAATAAGTAAATAGGGGAAATGAAAATACATCTAGAATTGAAACAAAAAACAAAAAAAAAAAAGTTTTGTTATTTGTGTAGTGTAAACCCTTGGTGACTTACCCTTGTTGACTGCATAGAGTGTAGACACAGACATAATGTGGCCACAGGAGAGAGAGAGAGAGAGAGAGAGGAATAAGTAAAATATAATAGACTAGCATATCAACACAAAATCCTATTATTGCTATAGCATGCTGTGAGCATGGCTCACGTGGAGTGAGGACACATTAACATGAGGTACAATTAGCATCAAGAGAACTATTGCTAACATACACAACATGATAGTGGACAACAATATATAACTTGTGGACAAAAAAAATAACTTGTTTTCTCATTGCTATGACTAATATGATAACTGAAGCCATTTGTAACCCAAAGTGATGAAAATTAAATAAAGTCAGTGGAACATTTATTTAAGAAAGATAAAAAAAAAAAAAATTCAAAAGAGATTTAATTTAAAAAATGTAAAAGAATGCTTTTGTTTGCCTTATTTGTTGGTTTCTGGGTTTCGTTACAACGTCAAAATAAATGATTTGTTGAAATATAAGAAAGCCAAGTCTTAGAGATTTTGTTCATAGATATCTCAAAGCTTTAAATATTAAGTGGTACCCAGAGTTAATTTCTTGCAATTTCTTGTATATGCAACGGTTCAAATTCAGAGAGAATTTACTGTAAACTTTAAAAAAAAAAAAACCTAATGTTAAACAAAAGATTTTAAAAAATAAATAAACGTTTTAAGTTTGGTTATCAAATACATTGAAAATCTCAATACCCATCGCCTTTAAAAAAATAGTTATTCATTGGATCCACTGGTCAGTTGAAAATGGCTAAAATTATCAAGTCCCTAGGTAAATAAACAATATGAATTCACCTTTCTTTATGGGATGAAAAATTGTGTGATTATAGGCGATACAATCTTACATTCCTATCACCTATCCATACAATTGCATCATAATAATAGAAAATGTCTTTAACTTTTTTTTTAAAAAAGGAATGTAAAAAGAAAGATGAATTTCAACAAAACTAAACAAATTCTGAACAATAGACAACACACTAGGTTAAGTAGAAAACTGCTTGATTTCCTTTTTTTTTTTTTTTTTTTTTTCAATTCAAACATGTTCTAGTCCTATTAGATTGAGATAGGCAGTTTTAAGAACTAATAAAACATAAGTATAGGAATTTAAAAAAGAATACAAAAAACATAGAGACATCTACAAAAGAAGAGGTTATCAACAGATAAGGTATTGTATCCAAATAAAAAAAAATCACCAAATTGAAACCAGTACAAACATTCAAATCACATTTAGGACATAAAAACTCCCATGAATTCAAACAATTTAAAGCTGAAAAACAGACAAAAGTAGAAGTCCAGAAATATTGCTCTATGGGCAGAATAAATTTGGGCTCGACCTATTAACTTTAAATGAAGAAAACAATAGCAACCATTTAAACCTTATAGTTTTTTAAAAAAAAAAGAAATAAAGATTAAAAACTCTGGGTTTTTGAATAAATTTTTTTTAAACTAGAGACCCCAAAATGAAGCTGATCCATGGGAGACATTTTGAGCTCACCTATTTTGTTGAGGCTGGATCCATTACTATTTGAGAACCCTAGTCAGAATATTTGTGTTTGTCAGATATTAAAATGCAGGTATTTGAATGAGAAATCTAAATGTGTTTGTTGTTTATGGAGAAAAAAAATATTAAAATGCTAAGGTAGTTATTAAATATTTCATATATCTGTTTAATTTTAAAGACATATTTTAAAAAATTAATTGTAAAGTATCTGTTCATTTAATAATTAATTTTCATAAAAAAATTAATTTATTGTATATTATGGAATTTTCAGCTTATGCAGAAAATGAATAGAAATGTTTATCAAAGTTTAACCAAAAAATTTAACAAAACTTAAGGGGGAAATAACATGCTACATCCTGTTTCATTTCTTTAAAACTAAAAAATCCATGCAATGAGTTAGTTTATTTCTTTAAAAAATTGTTGACATTGAAAAAGTGAATAATTTCTTCTCTTATCCAAATAGTTATTCATATTGTGAAAATAACACAAACGTTTAAAACCTAAGAAAAAAATTCTACCATAATTTTAATTTCACCAGCAGGAACAATAACTAATAATTTTAAATCATGTTTTTATTTGCTACTAAGTTTGTTTATTCTTCTGAACTTGACATGATATTATTCTCAGCAAATAACAACAGACCAAGAGAACTAAGGACACTGCTGTGAATGAATGATTTGTGTGATCTAAAAGCAGGAGACAAACAAACAAACAAAACAAAATAAAAGCTTGTTGGTCACTCAGCTAGTCTAGTCATCAAAACAAGGGGAAACTATCACTCAAAAGTCTATGACAAAAAATATGCTCTAAGCAAACCTAAAATGGCACAATGCAACATAACGTTTGCTACTTTTTTGACAGTATTTGACTGACTTACAAAGAAATAATTGTGAAATAGAGCTGGAAACATCTTTGTTTGTTCTTTTTAAACACTATGTACTTTTATTGTACCAATGTATAGATGATTTCAATGACAGAATACTTCAGAGTTGTCACAATAGTTAGTGTTGTCAGATCCAGACCTCTAAAATAGTCACTGTTGTGTGTATGTGTGTTTGTGACTAGGGTCATTTTCGACCCTCATAAAAAAAATCAAGTTACACAACAACTTGGGTCTTAAAAAAATAATTGAACAATAAATTTAAATAATTTTATCAATTATTGAAAGTATGTTTCAGCTTTATAAATTGCTTAGAAATATAAAGAGGATTATGATATGAACATTCCAATGGAATAGAACCCATAGATTGACATTAGCTACACGAAAGCTGGATTGTGTGTGGTGCTTCAATGTGACACCAAAGTCCACAATAGTTAATATATTACAGGAAATATAGAATATATTAGAGATAAATATAAATATACATATATGCATGTGTTGGTGGTATCTCAGGGGCACATGACTTTGTGTTATTAGTTACACCGGACACTTACCGTAACCCCTTATAGCTAAAATTGTAAAACAATAATCAATATTTGCAAGATCCTGCCCCAAATTTACAAAAAGAAACAACTTTATCCTTACAAAAATATTTAGTGGGTTCCATTGAAATAGCTATATCATAATTATTTGTATAATGGTTAGTTGTTTTTTTTACAGGAAGTTAAAGTAGTTAAAGTTGGGTGATAAAACACATAGTATTATGTGTCTGTTCATAAATGAAAATTAAAGTTTAATTATTATTAGTTTAAAATAACACACGTGAACACATGAACATATATTAGAATATGCAACTTAAAAAAAATGTGAAATCTTTCTAAACAAAATTATAAGCAAATAATTTGGCCAATGGGTATTAAGTAAACTAAAAATACAAATAATAAAAAAACACATCAACAAATATGTTCAAAATGTCTAGAAAAATAAAATGCACTGAAAATAATTTACTTAGAAAAATAAACTTCTCTGATGGGACAACAAATCCACAATATTTAACTCTTTATCAATATGTCAACAAATGTTCTGATCAAAATGAAAATGGATGAAGCATTAGGAATACTCACTTGAAAAGTTTCTGGTTGCTAACATAGTTGTCAATATGGCTCCCTTAATAGAAAGTAATTAAAAATGTCTAAAGCTTTGAACATAACAAAAACAAAACTTTTAATAAATTGGGTAATATTTTTTTTAAATATTGAAAATTACTGTGCAAAGATAGAATCTACAGCCAACTTGAAAGTCCATTTTGTTTTTAAGCATATTTACATGGGTATTTTGCACTTAATATATACATGTTTAAAAAAAAAATTATTGCAAAAAGTAAATTGTTTATTATATGTGGAAATTGAACTTAATCAATTATTGATAATTAATCCTAAATCTTTTTAATTTATTTTTAAAAAATATATTGCAGATCTGCTCAATAGTTTCTATACCATATACAACTCAAGAGTCTGACAGGTTCTTATCTAAACCATTTGATTTAAACAAACTAACCTTCAGTTTTCGTCTGGCATTGAACTTCTTCAAGCAGTCTACAGTCTCCTGTCTGTGTACCACAGAAGCCACTCTTTCCCTTTGCTGTAAAAGAGAGGAAAAAATGTTCACTTTATCCTTGAAGCATGTTGGAAGCACATTTTTGGGAGACCAGAGAAAATACAACTTTTTCTTTGCAACAAAAAATCACTTATCTCCCTTAGATTGTAGATGACCAAGGAGGACAGTGCTAAACTATTTTACAAATAAATGTGAGAAATTAAGTTCCCATCACAGCTCTAATAGTTTTCACTCCCATACTACATATGATTTATAGCCTGATTTATCTGCAGAGAGTCATCAAAACATCTAAATTCCTCCTTTTTGATTTTCCCATTGACACAAATCACTATAGTTATGTTATTACTGCTCATGCCTTTGAAATTTCCAGAATGTGGAATTAAGTTTCTGGTTCTTATATCTTCAAAATGCTGATATAAAATAATGGACTGACCAATGTGAAAGTAGAAAAAAACAAACATGAGTATTCAATATCTTACAGAAGAAGAAACAACATTGAAGAAGGTCATTTTGTGCTTCTTCCAAAAGAGAAATATTAAGTCCAGTTTAGATATAGTGACAAAAATGCATAACAAAGATTGCTAAAGAAATTTTAAGTCAATATATTAGCATTCTTATTAGGAAAACAAAATCTATATTTAATTTTTTTTTTTTGTTAACTACTAAAATTTACACATTTTTAAACTATCAATATAAAATAAAAATGAACTCCATGCAGTGATTAAAATGGCACCCTGTTATTCTCTTCCAAATCTTATCTCATCAACATGGAACTGTGACGCTTTACCCACTTCCATTTCTTTAGCCTTAACCCTATCCTGACCCTTTGCCCCAATTCTGACTCTAGTCTCTAACTTCCTTTTGCTCTAGCATCACACCTCTTTGGCCACAAACACCCCTTTGCACAATCTCTACTGCCCCCTCTCTCTACTTGATCCACCCTTAGCCTTTGACGAAAAACCTCACTAAACAAAAAGTCATATAATCAATGCTTGCTTTATAGACATTAAATAATCAAAAGAAATTCCCATTTTATCTTTTTGCCCTCTTTAGAGTGGGAGGCACCGTGGCTGAGTGTTAAAGCACTTCTGAACCAGCGGTCCCAGGTTTGAAACCAGGTGAAGACTGGCGACTTTTTAAATTTCCAGATCTTTATGGTGCCTCTGAGTCTATCAATCTATAATGGGGAAAAGTAAAGGTAGCTGATCATTGTGCTGGCCACATGACACCCTAATTAACCATGTGCCACAGAAACTGATGACCTTTACATCATCTGCCTTATAGATTGCAAAGTAGAATAAAGAAAACAGCACTGTACAATTTCTACATAAAGATTTCAGGTCTTTGTAGAAGAATAATAGTTTAATCTAGATTGATACCTTTAGACTGAAGCCTTAACAAAAATACAAATACTTTTATCTCTATTTATCCTTTTCAAATATTAGATTTATAACTCTTATATTTATGTACCTCAAAACCTTATTAGCTAAGTATAGGAAATCAATTCCATCCATATTTATCATACCAGAATCAGTCATATCAATTAGTCTAGATATGATTTAGATTTGATAATTAACATTGCTTTAGCATCTCTTTTTTTTTGTTTTTGTTTTAAAGTAGCCTCAGGTCTACCAATCCCATTGTAATTACTTAATCTAAGCTTGTTTGTCCAATTAATTATGGACAACTTACACATATCCATGGATGCTTCAGAGCTTCTGAGGCATTGATCCTCTTAGCTGGATTCACACACAACATACTGTTAATGAGATTTTTAGCCTCAGGGGTGACTGTATCCCACTCAGGGGAGGGGTACTGAAAATAAACGTGTGTAAATAAGTCCTTTTTTTTAGTCCCATGAAATCATTCAGCTATTCCATTAAAACATATGCAGCCTAGTTATGTGTAGGTATTTATAGCAAGTAGCGTTCATTGTCAAACCTAATCATGATAAACAGTTAGCTTTATGGTGAGGGAGTTATCACAAGTTTATGGTAGAAAAACATTTTAAAAGCTAAATGCAATGGGCTAAAGACTCCAACAGTTGCTATATCAAAATGTCTAAATATATAGCAGAGTAGTAGAGTCAGTGTTGTTATTTTTTTTATAATTTCAAAATTACAAATGAAAAATTAGCATGGGAGTATCACTAACTTTGAATGAACTAACAATAAAAATATTATATGATAATTTTACTGGTCCAAACAAATGGAAGTTTAGTTTGACTACAATAGTCCATCTCAGCATAACTACTATAACAACATAGATGCAAATAGGAACAACATATGAAGCCAATGACACACTTACGTCATATGCACCAGCCTTAATCTGTGCATACAATCTATGCTGATCCTCATCCCAGAAAGGGGGATAACCCACCAGCAGAATATAAAGTACAACACCTGGAACAAATAAAAACATTAAGTTCATGACATTATTTCAACTATTTTGTGCTTCTGTATCATAGCAAGAAATGGAAACAAACAACTTACCACATGCCCAGATATCCACAGGTTTGCCATAGGGATCTTTTCTGAGGACTTCGGGTGAAAGATAACCAGGTGTTCCTGCGAAACCTGCAACAGTTTACACAAAACATAAGAATTATGCAACAGTTAACAGATATCTAGGTAATAGAACAAATTTTAATATCTAGGTATGTAAATAAAGAGACAGGCAGAATGCTGATCTTTCCCCCAGCAGATGTCTAGCAATATGTTAACAATTTCAAAAGGGTTTCAATGATAGTTTTCAATATGTAGAGTGAATGAGTTGTCAATCTGTCAATGACTACAATGAGCTCAGTTCATTCAGTAGAGATATACTATATTTATACAGGCTCAACATCTCTTAATGTCATTGCCTATTTTGTGTCAACATCATTTAAGAGCTGAATAATTATTAAAGCAAGCAAATGTTACCAACTTACCAAACCAAGCCTGTTGTTCACCTTGAACCTCAATAGCTAACCCAAAATCAGCTAATTTAACAGCAGCCCCTTTGGCTTTGCTAGCCAGGAGGAGGTTCTCTGGCTGAAAAGTAAGCATTATAAATTTGTAAATCAGTCAAACACAACAGTTAAACTGTACATCAAACACAACATGAATTGAATATGTAAGATATTTTATTATTGAAATGGTTTTTGTCTTTTTATTTACAAATGATAATTCTCTCAAAATAAGTCAAGTTATCAGTGCTGGTAAAGCAACAATATTTATTGGATTACTTGCTAAATGTTTGTAATTAGATTTTTAAAAATGTATCCGTTTCTTAACATAACATCTGTTACTTAGATAGAAGAAAATAAGCTCTGTGTTTGTGAGAGGCACATTACATTGTCATGGGAGATCACTGACATAAAGACACCAACCAACAGGTAAGCAGACACCTAAATAAATATAAATAACCTTACGGCAAGTCAGTCTGGTGTGTCTAGTTATAACATGTCCACTGCCAAACTAGTTTTAAAAAAAACATATACTCTCCCTTTAATTAATGATCTCAGTGGGAACTCCATTAAAATAACAATGGGAGACTTATTGTCAATGATAAAAAAACAATCTTTTTGAAAAGTAAAAAAATAATGAATTGAGAGATGGCCCAACTCATTTATGTATGGTATAGCTCTGGGCATGATGACGTTATACACAAGTTGACTTGGATAATACCTGGGTTGGCCACATATTATGCTAGCTAATTGGGCACGTCCTAAACGGGAGAATGTAGATGACATTGGAGCCACAATGTTTGGAAAGGTGAAAACTCTCGACAGCGGATTGTCGAGGCAAAACATGACACTTAACACGTGGATCGATAGCTTCAGAATTGGAGGGGGGGGGGGGTCATTGCTGCTGTGCAGCGATGATGACACAAGGTACGCCTGAACTGAAAGACAGTTAACGATTGATAGTCTGACTGAGATCCAGAGCCAGGTAGTCTAACTTCCTGACTTGGTCATGCCGCATCGCCCAGGGAGGGAGGTGGGGGGGAAAGAGGCGTTCACAGATATTACGATATTTGTGTCAGTTTTGAACCGGATGTCATAGGGTTTCAGGGCAATTGGCATGAGGAGTGAAAAATGCTCGTCTAGACAATAGACGTTATTTACATTGTTGATACATTTGAGGTTGTACATCAGACAACATAGTATCAGAATGTACATGTGACCAGAGAGAGGTCACAACGTCAAATAATGTATTTGTTTCCGGTGTACTTTAAACGTATCTAAAAGACGTTACGCTATAGATCTCATTGGTTAATAGGCCCTGAATGCTCCCAGTACTAATAAGTTCCTGACATTTGTTGTGGTCACTTGAAGCTCATTTAACTTAACCAAAGTAACAGAAGAGCTTTACACTATGTCTCATTGGGGGAGAAACGCTGTTCTGTACTAAAATGGTTTAAACGTTTGCAGTATAGATCAATAACAATCGGTGTTAAAGCAACAAGGCGTTCACAGCCAATAATAGCAGCCAATGATTGAACTAGCATAAAAACACATCATGCAGGAGGTCATATTACTTGTAGATACAATGTACTGATACAGACATGCTTTTAGCGCTAACCATAGTGTCGATATCCTTGACCTCTCGACCTAACCACATTGACTCTACCAGGGAAGAAACCAATAGGGATGTCACGCTATACTTGCTAAACTAAACATAATTAAATTCTTGGTAAATAGTCTTTCAAGAAGTGCATTCGGAAAAACATAAAGTGTATTTCTGAGAAGGTGACATTGACATTTTGTTTAAGGAAAAAAAGACTGTTGCCTTATGGTCAGCATTGATTCGTACTGAACTGAAAACATTTCTTTGGGGAAACTAACAACATAAGATTAAAGGTGCTGTAAGCATTTGTACAAAAATTAACTTATGAAGTTTTGTTATACGAAAAATGTCAAAAAGCTGTTAATGTCTTAGTTAGTTAGTAGTTGTTGTTTTTTTTAACCATGCTTTTGTTGAGATACAGTAGATCTATGACTAGTCTTACTGACCACAGGCTTATGGGGTTTGACTCCAGGCAATATGGTCTCGGAAGTATTGCCCTGCCTACTTGTTACACTGTTGTAAAGACTCACCTTTAGATCTCTGTGCACTATTCCGTGTTGATGACAATAGTTTACACTCTCTAATATCTGCTGCATGCAGTGACTGAAAAAATAGCCAGAACAATGACCAGTTGAACAAAGCGAACAGGCTCAGCAGGTTGAAAACAACAGCACAATGTTACAATGTTAGGTCTTGCCAACAGTTAAAGCGGTTAGAAACAAGTCTCCGACATTCCCGGATTAATTTTGTTAGGGGTCAGAGGGCACCCTTTTATTTCTTAGAAAATTGAACACGTTTTTTTGTAAACCAACTTGTTTCTATTATATCACACCTTTTAAGTACAAAACTTTGTTTCCTTTAACTATTGCTAAGAATACTTGTGTGCTGCCGTGTTAATAGATTTCTTTATCAAACTGCTCGTACTGGTACAAAAATAATGAAGAGTTATTTAATTGGCCAAATGGCGCTGATGTTATCATTTACAAAGTAGACCTACACGTATTGTGGAAGAACAAAGAAATAAAATATTAACACGCTTCATACATACGAAAGAGTGAGTGCTTAAGTCTGACTGATATAGCTCAGAACATAGACATACAGAGACCAGGAGATGCTTGCAATTAGTAAGTCCGAATAAAGTGACCAGGGGCGTGTGTTTGGTACATAAATGAAGTCAAGTGATAGTTTTTTCTTCTGCCTCAAGATCTAGTTTTTCTACTTCAAGATCTATGTTCACTAAACTACAGTTTCTAAATATCGATGGCATCCATTTTGTTTGGCTGGTACACGCACAGCGTGCTTCATCTTCACCGAGTGTTGGACAAGAGGGGAAAAAATCGCATTTTCAACTTCCAGCACGTCCTTGAAAGAACAAAATGGAGAAGATGAGAACAGAATGAGGTAAAAAGAAAAGTGTAAATGTCATTGTTCTATATACACTAGACGCTGAACTACAGGAAGATGACATGATGTTTCCTCCTAAAAGTATGGACAAATAATAACACCAGGTGGACAGTCAAAGTACAGGATCTGCTCCTAAACAGTTATACACAAGTGAGCTACAGAAATAGTTGGTAGCCTACAGAACTTCAAGGGAAAACTATCTGGGGCAGAATATGGCCAATGCAAGTTGTTACCATGACAGAAACATTGCTAGGTCATACTATTGCCAAGACAGACAAGTTTCAATCTAATCACCTGGTTGTATCTGTCGCTCAAGAGAATAAAACTATTCTTAGCAATAAATTGAGAACTAAACAAGTACATATTGAACTAACGTGGTCTGTTACAAAACTAAAACTTTGGTTCAATGCTTTGAGAAATTATTAGACGTCACTTAAAAAATCGCACTAAAAATGAAGAAGTCTGTAGATCTTATGATGACCTCTTGGGAAAAAAAAACCCCTGAGGTGGTAGGTCAAGACACCTCACAGCTACCTTCTTTCAAGACAGAGTACCAGGATAAGCAAGCAGCCATTGGGAATACAACAAGGAATGGCAAGGGGGGGGGGGGGGGGGGGGAGAGAAGTGCAGGACTGGAGAGGAACTGTTGGGCTCATCACTTGTGGTGCCCCAAGAAAGTGGTAGACATAATGTTTAGGTTATAAATTAGCGCTTTTAATCAAATGTATACACAAATTTAACTTGATCTTGACTAAAAATGCAACTGTGTGTATTACATCGAGAACAGAAATACATACAACTAGACACACATTTTTGAAACTACAGCTGCACTTGATGAGGTGAGAGCTGCAAGAGAGTTGGAAGGTGGGACAGAAAGTATGTTGGAAACTATCTGAAACTCTGACTTCATCTTAAAACAGCTGTTGTTATATCTTCATCTTAGAAACGGAGGGGAAAACAAAGTTTGTAATGAAAAAAAATGAACAGGCAATAGCGACTGAAACAATATTGAGATGAACTGATGAGCGTTGTACTAAAATAATGGACTAGAAGCTAATATAGACTCTAAAATCTAAACATGGCTTACATAGAAAAACAAAACATAATGACATTATGCACTGTGTCCAGATGTTATGTTAGGATTAGGGTTAAACAATCAGTACAGCAAGAAACATAGCTTTGAGTACAGGAAGAAAACAAAAAATAAAACTATGACCAAGTCAGTGGACAAGAAGGTCGGCTGACCTAAGGAACAGACCTTCATGTCTCTGTGGATGATATTGTGCGTGTGACAACTGTTGATACCTTCCAGAACCTGTTGAATACAACGGCTGAAAAAGGCCAAAAAAAGGGGAATATATGGAAGAAAGGTTACTGCTGGTGTATATGTGTATGTGTGTGTGTGGGGGGGGGGGGGAACTGCAACATCAACAAGCAGCTGGACAATGGGACTATCAGACTTCCCCGGCAAACAATTTGTTTTCTCTCTCTCTATTACCCTCTCTCTACACATAAGGCAAAACATGTCAATTTCAGAGGTTACACATATTGCTGTAATCATGTCATATAAATATAAACCAAATATTTGACCCATTACTGGACAATAAGGAATTGAAAAATAGCACAGTATTAGTGAATCTCAGCTTTAACAAATAACAAAGTATATGCAAAGTTTTTCAATAATCTGTTCTTTACCACTTTGGTGTTTCAATGATGTTCTTGTTATCCTAACAAAATGTGTAAGTCCGTATGCCTTTAAATAAACATCAGATGTGGAACTCAATAGTGTCTAGTACTTGGCCCTAACTGAATTCACAAGTCTACAAATCTTTAGGTTTCTCGAGACTCTCAATGTTAAAACACCTTGAACTCTACATATGTACAATGCAGACATAAGTGCAGCTGACCATTCTAACTCGTGGTTACCATCAGGCCAATACGCTACAACCAACTGGGGCAACTACAGGACCAAAATACAGTACATGTAAAGCATTAAGTTTGAAATCCAGTGCACACGTACCTAGCGTCTGCTTCGCTATAGAATTCCCGGGCGACAATATCTTCAAACAATTCTCCGCCAGTTACTCTGTGGGGGACACAAAGAGAAGGCAATAAAGTAAATACATCCTAGCATTGTCTGATACATACATAAAACTGTTTGAATTCAGAGCACCATAAAAACAAAACAAAAATAAATTAATACTAAAAAAAAAAAAGAGTTTATATTAAGCATACCAACTACTTGTATCCATTAGTTTGGATCAGTCATGGAATTAAATTTATAATGTAGTAGATTTAGTCTTAAACTAACACAAATAAAAGCATTTCTTAAAATTAAAAAAGGGGGAAACGACCTGAATTCAAACTTATGGCTAAAGCCTTCTAAGGCTTGTAACCACTCTGCTAGTGGAGAGCTTATAAACTTGGAAGATCTGTTTCTATAGTCAGACCTATTGTTCAGCATTGTGTTCACTAAGACGACGACCTATTAATGGGACTAATTCAGTCTATACCACCATTTCAGTCAATAACCATTTCTTCCCTTGTTCGACATACCATACAAAGTAATTAATTACCTATAGCTAATTAACTAATTGATTATTTTTTTTTATTTTTTTAATTGACTCTTGTGTTATCAGGAAAAAGAAATAATTGTACAAAATGTTCAGATTGATCCGAGATAGGGTTTGGGAGATATAACGTGTATAAACTTCTTATCAGACAGAGTTGATAGAAGCTTTGTAATAAGTAGTATGTAACTTAGATGCTACTCACAGGTCAAAGACAAGGTAATGAAATCCTTCGTCTTGTATACTATCGTGTAACCGAACTGGAAATACAAACAAGAAATATATGAATATTCACATTTTTATCTATTCAGATTTAAATCTCTACAATGCAGCATCTATTATAACAATTACATGCACATTTTTTTTCTACTAAATTTCATATTTACGTTGGCAATGAGTTCATCTATAAATAAATACAAAAATCACGATGAGATGGATCATTGATAGAGACATTTAATTTAGCAAACATTTAATCCACCGGAGATAGAAAAGCAAGTCATTAAATAAAGCTTTGATAAGCAGATTCCATCAGGATTTGTAACGCGATATTTCACTTTCAAATACCACAAAAAATGGTCTAGCGAATGAGTTCAAACGTCAAGTTGAGGTGAAAGAGAACTGTCCGAACCGTTCAGATAGTTGTTAAATATTACTGGATGCATTTCCGTTGTCTCAGAAATTATACTGCCTTGAGATCTAAGCATTAGTATTAGCCAATAATTTGTAGAAGTATTGCATTTTGTATTCATAAAGACACTTTTTTTTTTCTTCGAGAACTAAATAGTACAAGAAGTACACTAAGTACAAGAAGTACACTAAGTACAAGAAGTACACTAAGTACAAGAAGTACAATTTAAAAAATCTTTTTTTAAAAAAAGCTTATCTAAGGGAAAGAGCTCCAGGCTTACAACTATATCTATCAATAATGTAGAAGTTATTTCCCTTAATCAATATCAAGTAAAGTAATTAATTGACTATTTGGTTAATTTTTTCAATCGATTCAGTTTCTTAGGTACAATATTAAATTGTTTAAAGTTTCAACTTGATCCGAGAACGGGTGTGGGGGATATAACGTGTATGAACTTTGTACCAGACAGACAGACAGTGTGAGCTGATAGAAGTTTTGTACAACAAATGATAAGACGAGCTTCAATAAAGCGGCTCCTTCTACAGCCTGGTGAACACACTGAGAAAAGAGAATGGTGGAAAGTCACAAAAAGATGACCACTAGATGGACACATAACATATCGTAAGACACACAAGCGAAGACCAGTGTGGGTGAGTTATCATAATATATATAATATTTTTAATACTATCTTCATAACAACCAGTTCAATGAATACTTATGAATATTAAATATCTAATTATAACAATAGTAAAATCAGACGACCAAACGATACAATCAGGTGGACAACGCTTTCGACCCGTTTGTATGGAAGGAAGTAGGATTGTGATTGTTGATTGGTTTGCAGTTGACTGCTTCTGATATTTTTGTGCTAAAAATATTGAAACCTGCCTCTTTAATGATATAGCTTACCATACAGATGGTTGAGCGCTTTGGGGGATCTTTTCGTTACATTGTTAATATGTTTTATTTATGAAATAATTTAAATACTTATCATGATTTTGATAGTCATCCAAATTAAATTAAATGAATTTATTAGATATAGGCTACTTGTGTAAAAAAAATGATCTCGCTTTGGAAGTAGCTAAGGTTTGCAAATGTCAATGTCAAATGTTATCTCATGTTTGTTGTGTCACAAAGACGGCTGTTGTGTGTGTCACTACTTGATAGTCACAACATTCATCCCAGGTCTGGGTTTCATTCAGTAGTCTGCTGCTGAAAATCAATAGACTGTCAACAGATTTATGTCAGACGTAGAAACTAGATGGTAAGTCACCCCGTGCTACCAGCTAATACGATTGAATTGCACGAATGGCGCTAGCATATTGGTAGACCAATGAATAACTCGTAGAGACATCTACAGCTAGGAGCTTTTATTGGGGCTAGTGGTGCAAAAACTAATTTAGAAAATCTTACATAAAAAACAGATTGTATGACGACTCCAGAATTTCAGGCAGTATTTACAAACACTGATACTAAAATGTTTGTGTTGAAGAGCTGCCATTATAATTGCATGTAACTGTAGCAGTAATAATATCACTAATGAAATAGATAACTCCGTACCAATACTTAACATAGCTGCACTATTTACCCTAGAAAACACATTTTAAAAAAAGTTTTTAAAAAAGGCTTAAGTTAATGTATCAAGTAGTTTAAATCAGTCATGTCATCAAATTTGTAATAGATCTAGACTAACCATACTACATCTGTGGGATTAGAACTATTTTTTACCAACTGTTTTGGTTAAGCACAAATTCATGCTTATGGCTTTTTCAATGGGATATGACGCAAACTTTCAACTTCATTGAATGTGGGAGAAATGACATGCATACACTTTTTATCAGACAGACAGAGTGAGTTGAGAGTGAGCTTTGTAATGAAAGAAATCGACTCTAGTAGAATAAATGAAGTTAGATAAAGTAATGTTACAAATGACCAGTCAAAGGGACAATGAGAATAAACAACAATACATATGTGCGATAAAAAACTATTTTTACCAATTGTTTGAGTTTAGCGCTATTTCATGCTTCTAGCTTTCTAACAACGCTAAGATCCTATCACTTATCTGGGCCAGTTGGGGGGAGGGGTGAAAAAAAAAGGAGCGACCTGAACTCGAACTCCTGGCTCAAGCCTCCTCGGACCGACGTGCTAACCACTCTGCTAGTGAGGTACTTATGACTAGATAAGATTGTATCGTTATATGTTGTTAGTTTCAATTTGGAGGGGCGAACTATAAAGGGGAACTAATTCAGCTTATACCACCACTTCTGTCAAGTACAATTTCTTTCCCTTGTTCGAGATACCAAACAAAATAATTAATTACCAATAGTTAAATAACTAATTGGTTAATTTAAAAAAAAATGACTCTTGTGTTGTCAAATAAAAGGAATAATTGTGCAAAATTTCAGCTTGATCCGAAATTAGGTGTCGGAGAAATAACGTGTATACACTTTTTACGAGACAGCCAGACTGAATTGATTAAGCTTGACAGACATTTTTTTAAAAAAGAAAATGCATATAACAGAAAATGTTCTCTGAACAACTGTACGGCATGCATGCCTCTAATGTTGTTATTTCCATTCAGCTGCTAAATCAAGGGATGTCTTCGTTAAATACATTAACCAAGCGGACACAAATTTGTTAATAATCAAGCAAAAATACAATTTTTTTTTTCAGTCTGTAAACAAAAAGATTTATTTAAAATCTAAGATATTAAGTTCAAGAATATTTTTTTTTTAATTCAATTAATGGAGAAAAAATGCTTAGAATATTTGTATTTCTCAACTAAGCAGAAAAAAAAAAAGAGGTTAAGTAGTTGTTTTTTTTTTTTTTTTAAAAAGGTTACCAGCGGTGAAGTCACCCCCTCCCTCTTCTCCTGTTTCTCTCACTCTTTAAGTAAATACAAGAACCCTTCTCTATAGCACTGTCATTCTTTACTTATAGACGCTGCTGTGTCAGCCTTGTAGACTGGGACTACTCAGCCAGCAATTGTCTAATCGATTTCTGCCAGACTACAACGTCGTTCCCCCCAGATCACAACGCCTTCATTCCTTCCGACCCCCCCTTTTCATTTACAAACACACACTCCTCAGATTTTAAGAGGGTTTGAAAACTGTTTCTTGCTTGAGTGTCGAGGCTACAGCAAGTGCTTTTATTTCCGTCAAGTTATTTCAAATACGTTGGGGTTGTTTTTTTGTTTCATCGTTACGTTTTTACAATTAATCTTATAGTCTTGTTGTCAGCTTACTTCTTCTCTGGTCTCTCTCTCTCTCTCTCTCTTCTTTTTTTTTTTAGAGCGGCAGTGATAAGAGGAGGACGAAAGGAAAAAAAAAGAGAGAGAGAGAGAGAGAGAGACAATGAGATAGGCAAAAATAAAAAGGAGAAATATTACTTTGTTTCATTTCATAATAAAGAGAGAGAGACAATGAGATAGGCAAAAATAAAAAGGAGAAATATTACTTTGTTTCATTTCATAATAATTTTTTTTAGATGTTACATCTAAAGTACAATATTGAATTGATGTGTAACATAACAATGCCGAGAGAGTTGAAAGAGGTTAAAATTGCACTTCAATACAACTAAAAATAGTTATTTACAAGATGGCCATGTAGAAAGGTACGTGTGAAGGTGTAAGTATGACAAAAAACTAATCGAGTTAACTCACTTATAAAATTGGCAATTAGGATTAGTGAACTTTGTCCTTGTGGTCACCTGAGAATGACGACCATGTCATGCAAAGCTTTATACTCTATCGAGAGGCCCGAACAAGACACTGGCCCCAAAACAACCTCATGGAAGAACAACTCTACGGAGAGCTGCCTGATGTGGAAATCAATGCCCAGTTCATCTCAGACATAGGAATAGTTGTTGAACCGAGACCAACCATTAAAGAAGGCCTGACCTGCAACATCACAACCTGCGGGCAGTGGGACCAACAGATCGTTGCCACGTCACAGGTCTCTCCACAGGTTGTGGCGTTGCAGGACAGTGTTGAGGCCTTTTATAAAGAAAGGTCTCGTCTGAACCCTCCAACTTATAAGTGAAAACACAGAAGAAGAAGAAGAAAATCTTGTATGTGTCAGTACATTTACAAAAGACATTTCAATGTATGTATCCCCTTTAATCAATCAGTTCACATTCTACTTCTAACAAGTAGCCTCATACCACTCAATGCGTACAAACAACCTGAGTGCCCCTACTAGCTCAAGTGTTATCAACTCGCCATTGAAGAAAACACTTTTAACTGTGAAATATTTCCGTGAGCAAATACAAAGTTGTATACCAGTGTTGTTGCCACTCTATTATAAATAAGAAGATCTTAGATTACATTGCCAATTGAAACTTCCTGCACTTAATATCACCTACAGTTCTCATCTCATAAGGGACATAACCCCGATGTGCTTTAGATGCACGATAGAACATTGTGGTAGATTCAAAAGGAGTGATACATAAATTGTTCAAATCGCGTCTACATCGAAAAAAGAAATAGACACATACGCCATTGACTGGATTTTTTTAAAAGTAGAAATTGAAAAGAATAGACATAGGGGTCAAAATAGAGTACGAAGACCTCAGAGCTTGCACAAAGAGACATTATCTTTTCGTTCATTATCAACATTAAATTGTTTAATACAAAATTATTGTTTATTAATCATTTATTATTGTAGAAACATTTACATGACAGAAAACATTGTCTGGTGCACACTGTATGGCCTCCTTCAGTCGCGAAACGACTTTAGATCATCTCATGGTGCACATAGTTACTGACAATGACAATTGACTTTCTCAACAAAACCACTTCATCTCGCACTAATATTGTATTCAGTCAGGCCGCAGCAGCAATGTCTCTGTGGTGTTGTGTTCGACAACAAAAACCTAACATGGCTATAAGCTTTAACCATTACATTCTATCCATGTTTTCCATTGCCTTCTCATAAACCAGACGTGGCCAAGTCAGAGAAGGTTTTACTAGCGAGAACCCTGACTCTGCAGAGACCCATTCATAATTGTATCCTATTGGCGTCGCTTGACAACCGGCCTCAAGGTTTTAAATCAATGGGAGCAGCCTGATGAACGGTTGATGATGCAGTTATTGTTTGCTTCCTCGAGAGAGTGTCATCAAGAGGAGATCAGCCGACCATTTTGTGCTAGACATACGATCACATGAGCGTGTGTCAATGCCATTCTAACCAAAAAAAGTGATCACAAGTTGTTTTTTTACTAAACGTTTTCTGTGTTAAAGAGCACGCAGCCATTCCATAGTTTTCTTTAAAATAATAGAGAATATGTCATTGAAATCTACAAAGGTGTGATGATTGTATTGTAGCCCTAACCCTAACAACAATATATGATATATTATAAGAGGATTAGTATTCAAGCTTTCGACAAAGTGTAGGGGGGGACTCCACCAAATACTGACAGTCTCCACTTACTACCCTGCTCTTAGAAGTGAGTCTAGTTTTCATATGGACAGGCAGAATGATGTTTGAAGATAGAGGCAGGGCTAGCAGGCAGAATGATGTTTGAAGATGGAGGCAGGGCTAGCAGGCAGAATGATGTTTGAAGATAAAAGCAAGGCTAGCAGGTAGAATGATGTTTGAAGATGAAAGCAGGGCTAGCAGGAAGAATGATGTTTGTAGATGGAGGCAGGGCCAGCAGACAGATGATGTTTGAAGATGAAAGCATGGCCAGCAGGCAGAGGATGTTTGCAGGGCTAGCAAACAGATGATGTTTGAAGATGAAAGCATGGCTAGCAAACAGATGATGTTTGAAGATGAAAGTATGGCTAGCAGACAGATGATGTTTGAAGATGAAAGCAGGGCTAGTAGACAGATGATGTTTGAAGATGAAAGCATGGCGAGCAGACAGATGATGTTTGAAGATGAAAGCAGGGCTAGCAGACAGATGATGTTTGAAGATGAAAGCAGGGCTAGCAGACAGATGATGTTTGAAGATGAAAGCAGGGCTAGCAGACAGATGATGTTTGTAGATGAAAGCAGGGCTAGCAGACAGATGATGTTTGAAGATGAAAGCATGGCTAGCAGACAGATGATGTTTGTAGATGAAAGCAGGGCTAGCAGACAGATGATGTTTGAAGATGAAAGCATGGCTAGCAGACAGATGATGTTTGAAGATGAAAGCAGGCTAGCAAATAGATGATGTTTGAAGATGAAAGCATGGCTAGCAGACAGATGATGTTTGAAGATGAAAGCAGGGCTAGCAGACAGATGATGTTTGAAGATGAAAGCATGGCTAGTAGACAGATGATGTTTAAAATTTGAAAGCTGGGCATGCAGACAGATAATGTTTGAATATGAAAGCAGGGCTAGCAAACAGATGATGTTTAAAGATGAAAGCATGGCTAGCAGACAGATGATGTTTGAAGATGAAAGCATGGCTAGCAGACAGATGTAGTTTGAAGATGAAAGCATGGCTAGTAGACAGATGATGTTGGAAGATGAAAGCAGGGCTAGCTGACAGATAATGTTTGAAGATGAAAGCAGGGCTAGCAGGAAGAATGATGTTTAAAGATGGAGGCAGGGCTAGCAGACAGATGATGTTTGAAGATGAAAGCAGGGCTAGCAGACAGATGATTTTTGAAGATGAAAGCATAGCTATCAGACAGATGATGTTTGAAGATGAAAGCAGGGCTAGCAGACAGATAATGTTTGAAGATGAAAGCATGGCTAGCAGACAGATGATGTTTGAAGATGAAAGCAGGGCTAGCAGACAGATGATGTTTGAAGATGAAAGCAGGGCTAGCAAACAGATGATGTTTGAAGATGAAAACAGGGCTAGCAGGCAGAATGATGTTGGAAGATGAAAGCATGGCTAGCAGACAGATGATATTTGAATATGAAAGCAGGGCTAGCAGACAGATGATGTTTGAAGATGAAAGCATGGCTAGCAGGCAGATGATGTTTGAAGATGAAAACAGGGCTAGCAGGATGTTGAATGAAGAAATGAATGTTGTGTTTTGTATCAAACAATAAACTGTTGTGTATCTGGACCGTGCTTGGTCTACCACTAGAAGTACCTCTCTACAGGTTTTACAAAAGCCGCTGCAATTAAAAAAAAAAAAACTTAAGCAACAAGATAAGATTTTATTACATAAGCGTGAAAAGAATATTTTAAAAAGTTAATTACCGTTATATAGATAATAAACAATTCAGACACTGAAACTCTTACAGCATGGTATTAAGTGGCCAAATAAAACAACAATCATGTATTGTTTGTTCAATTCACTAACAAGTATGTACTTCTCAAGGACAGGTCGTTACACAGTGCAAAAGTAACTGATGAAATATTTCTTCCCTGGCGAAACTGTGTGACCTTTAGTTGACAACGTAGCTGACTAAATAGATGCACAGCTTGATAGAATACATCTGTATGTGCTATCAAGTCATCAACTCTTGAGGTTCGTCATCAGATCACGTGACTTACGATCGAATGCTCATTGAATAATAGCTTTTCCTTACGGTATAGAGTGAACTTATTGGTCAATGTCCTCTTCAGAATACAACTCCGTGATCATCTACAGTCTTACAAAAGTTTAAAAGAGATTCCTACATTTATTTTCAGTCTTTTTTTTTTCTTCTTTAGGGAGGGGGAGAGGAATTAATGCCCCTTCCCTGCCGAAACTTTGTGTAAGAATGATTTTACGTGAAGTACTGTCCGTAAATTCTAGACTAAACTTTTGACCTTTCTTCAGTGTAGCTAGCCAACATGACTTGATGAGCTGGTACATTGGATCAACACAGGGGTTAATTGCTCTATAACAATAGCGTCACTGTCTCCATTCTATGAATGACTCATTCAGAATGATATATCGTTAGCGGAACGCCGACAAAGAGATTGATTTGATTTAATTTTGGGCACATCGGCACAATTAAGGACATGTCGTGCCTGCAGTCCCTCAAGGGCCACTCTCCCTCCACACAACAAGGGCCAAATTCCATACGGTCAAATCATTAAAATCAAGGTCTATTCACAGTTAAAATAGTAGAGGTAGTAAAAATTTAATAATTTGGTAAAGATCTAATGTAAATAGTACATGTTTACAAATTCATAAATCAGATCTTCGTAAACAACACACTTCCCGTATAAATTCCAGTACCTTCCCAGGGTCGACATTATTGAATAGTGTTTTTAAATTAGTGGCTCTAAAATATTTCTCCCTGACATCCTGGTACCTGGGGCAGTCGATGAGGATATGTTCCACGGTGAGGCGAGAGTCACAATACTCACAAAGTGGGGGCTCTTCTTTCTTCAGCACAAAAGAGTGCGTGATGTAGGTGTGGCCAATCTTAAGGTTAAGTCTGGACATGGTCGTGCTACCACGCCTTGTTAGACCCTTAGATGTGGGCCGCCACCTGACATCCGCCACAATCTGCCTGATTTATTGTGAGTCTCAGCCTCCCATCAGTCCTCTCGATTGGTGGCAGAGGCAAGGGAATTAGGGTTCCTGACACCGCATGATTTAGGGCTCTCTTTGCTTCTCTGTCTGCGGCTTCGTTTCCCTCAATGCCAACATGGGAGGGGACCCAGATGAAGGTGACATCCCTATGGTAAGCTGTTATTTGGTCCAACAGCTTCAGGCTCTTATGTACCAATGTAATGTCAGTCTTCATCCGCCCCAAAGCTCGCAATGCAGATTTGGAGTCGGAGCAGATTATAAATTTCCTCCTTTCTGATGCTTTGACGGCCATAAGTGCAAACGATATTGCATGCAATTCGGCTGTAAAGATGGAGCAGCCATCGGAGAGTCTACGGGAGATTGTTTTGTTCCGAAAGGAGCAGGCACACGCGATCTTTCCATCCATTTTGGATCCGTCTGTGTAGATGGTGCCACAATCTCCAGAGCTCTCCTGCAGTTCCCTAAAGTGGACTTGTAGTATGCTTGGGTCTGTATTTTCGTTTTTGAAGTTAAGGAGGGATAAATTTAATTTGGGTTTATTCATTAGCCTAGGAGGATTCTGAGGGGTTTCTATTTTAGAGATTTGGTCAATGGGTGGGGTTAAATTTTGGGTGGGTTCTCTCATTCGAAGGCCCAACGGCTGTATGACGTTAGGCCTTCGATTGTATAATTCTACCTCTGTGGGGTTTAATATGGAGTCGAAAGCAGGGTTCATGGGGTTGGATTTTAGCTTGACTATATACTGCATTGCAAGCTTTTTCATTCTTATATCCATGGGGAGTTCTCCAGCCTCCACATGGAGACTTGGGATAGGTGATGTACGAAACGCGCCGAGACAGAGACGCAGGGCAGCATTTTGAATTGGTTCCAGTATTTTTAGGTACGACTTCCTTGCTTCTCCATATATTATGGATCCGTAGTCTGGCTTGGATCGAATTAGACTCCGATATAGCAGCAGCAAGGTATCTCTGTCAGCTCACCAGTCCGTATGGCTGAATACTCTAAGTATGTTTAATGACTTTTGGCATTTCTTCTTAAGTTCCTTAATGTGGGGGAGAAAATTAAATTTGGAATCTAGGGTAAGGCCTAAAAAATTTGTAGTTTTCATGACAGAGATCTTCTTTTTGTGTATAAATAGTTCAGGGTCTGGGTGGAGTCCCCTTAAATTACAAAAATGCATACTAACTGTTTTGGAGTCCGAAAATTTAAAACCATTATCGTTTGCCCAACCCTGAATTTTGTTTAAACATAACTGTAATTTTCTTTCTAAGGTGTTCATGTTTTTCCCATAAGAAAAAGTGACAAAGTCATCAACATACAAAGAACACTCTATGCCAGAGGACAGAGCATTTATGATGCTATTTATTTTAATGTTGAACAGGGTGACTGACAGAATGCTGCCCTGGGGTACACCCATTTTCTGGTCATGAGTGTCAGAAGCGGAGTTGCCCACTCGAACCTGAAATTTTCGGTCTTTCAGGAATACCCCCACAAAACCCCATAAGCTCCAGGTCACGTAGAATGCCATGTTTCCAGGTTGTGTCATAGGCCTTTTCTATATCGAAGAATACAGCTACCAGATGTTCTCTTCTGAGTAATGCATTTCTAATATAAGCTTCCAGCCTTACCAGGTGGTCAGTTGTTGTCCGCCCCTGCCGGAATCCACACTGGTAGTTGGAGATCACTTTATTCCTCTCCAGGTACCAGACCAGCCTACTGTTAATCATTCTTTCCATGGTTTTGCAGATGCAGCTCGTTAGTTCTATTGGTCGATAGTTAGCTGGGTCAGAGCCGTCTCTTCCCGGTTTAGGTATCGGTATAACTGTGGCTTTCCTCCAGCTGTTTGGGAAAGCGCATGTTTGCCACACACAGTTATAGACCCCTAGCAGGAAAGCCAATGAGGGTTCGGGAAGGTGCTTGAGGAACTGGTAATGGATTTCATCTTCTCCAGGCGCTGTGTCATGTGACTTGTCCAGCGATTCCCTCAGTTCCTCAAGCGAGAACGGTTTGTTGTAGTCTTCATTGTTCTCTGACCTGAAATAAATGGGGTGTCTTTCCTCCCTGGTTTTGACTTTTTGGAACTCTGGCGTGTAGTGTGCAGTGGATGACTTTTCTGCTATTGAGGATGCAAGGCAGTCAGCTTTTTCTCTGGGGGACGTGACAGTTCGTCCTTGGTTTTTCAGATGCCCTATTGCATTTGATTCTTTCGCTTTGATTCGCCTTACTGCCTTCCAAACCACTCTAGCAGAAAGTTGGCATCCAGACTGCCGACAAAACTTCTCCAGGAATTCCTTTTGGCTGACCGTATGGTTTGTCTAGCCTTTGCTCTAGCTATCCTGAATAGCTTTAGGTTTTCCTGGGAAGGATTCTTTATAAATGCAGCCAGTCGTTTTTTCCTATCGCCAAGCACTTTTGCAAGCTGTATCAAACCATGGTTGCTAGGCCGTTTTGGATTTGCGGAGGTTAGGGGGACAACTTTCCTGGCTATACTTAGTAGCTTGCTAGCAAAGGTATCATCTGGGTTCTGTTCATCGAGGATATTTTCTGTGATATCCTCGGAGCATCTTTTTTGGAATTGTTCCCAATCGGCCTTATTCAGTTTCCACCGCTGAGGTCGTCCCAATGAGGGGAGATTGTTAGTAATGATGATTGGGAAGTGATCACTTCCCCGTAGATCATTGCTAACTGACCATTTAAAGTCGTCCAGAAGTCCAGGGACGCATACGGTGAGGTCAATGCATGTGAGAAATCAGTTCCTGGGTGCAAGTAGGTCGGTGATGCATCATTAAGTATGCATAAATCATGCTGGAGGAAGATATCCTCCAACATACGACCTCTTGTGTTGGTATTGTTGGATCCCCACATGGTGTAATGGGCATTGAAATCCCCAAGGATTATATAAGGCCGGGGGGGGGGGGTTGTTTCAATAGGTCCTCCATGTCTGTTGGGTTTAATGGAGCGCCTGGTGGTAGATACAGGCTGCAGCAAGTGATAACCTTGTGAAGGGTTATTTTAGCTGCTAAGGCCTGTAGTGTGGTCTGTAGTTCTACCCTCTCATGGGGGATGCTGTCCTTCACAAGGATACAGACTCCAACTGATGCTCTCTGTGCATCCTCAACATTCTTGCTGTAAGCACTGTAGCTTCGGAAACTGATGCTATCTTTCAGAAATGTTTCCTGTAAGCAGACAGCTACAGGAGTCTCAGAGTCCATCATTAGCTGCATTTCCTCATAATTGAGGCCTCTACAATTCCACTGTACAATACTGGAATCCATGGCTTCATCTAAATGACCTACTTGGAGCTATTTGGCTTTGTGAGGCCCCCGGAAGGGTTTCCCTTTATTCCAGTGACATTGGTATTTTTATTCTTGGGTTTGGATGGAGAGGAGGACAACCCCCGTTTGGGGGAAGTCTTTCTCTCTGGAGAGGGGAGATCCCTCTGGTTAGTGCGGAGGTTATTTCCTCTTCTCTCACCTCGGGCATCCTCTCCGCTTTGATTTCTCCCCTTAGGGAGTTGGTCAATCTCTAATTCGGTAGAGGTTGGGGTGTCTGGCTGGGTTCTCTGAGGAGAACCTGTGTCAGACATGATGTCTCCGGGTTCTCCCGGAGTGTTGGTTTTGACATGCTGCTCAGTCTCCATGCTCTCATCAGCGAGCACAGAGAACCTGTTCTTTAGCATGACAACAGGGCTTTCTTGTTTCTTCGGAGGTGTGTTCTTTGGCGGTGTTTTCTTCTGGGTTGGAGGAGGAGGAGGGGGTGGTGGGGTCAATGTGTCCGTCTGTGTGGCTATGGATCTTCCTATCTTAGCAACAGCATGGGCGTAGGTCTTTGTCAAGCCGAATAGGCCCTTGGGTAGGGCTAATACAGCCGATTTCGCCAGGCTGAAGGTACATCCATTTCTTGCCTTGTGCTCCTACACGACAACCTCCTGTTTCCACACACGACAGTCCTTGGAGTAGGCTGAGTGGCCAGCGTGACAGTTTGGGCATTTAAACTGTGCTGCGCAGCCCTTGTCCTCATGACCCTCTCCAGCACATCTGGCACACACAGTGTTCCTCTTGCAGACTGCCGCGCCGTGTCCATAACCCTGGCACTTGAAGCACCTCATGGGGTTAGGTATGTAGGGCCTCACTGGAACTCGTATGTATCCTGCCTTCACATACTCTGGCGGTGTCCTAGTTCCGAATGTGAGGATAATAGTGGCGGTTTTGACCTCCTCACCATCCCTGCGCCTGGTAATGCGCCGGGCATGGGTGACTCCTTCAATGCCCTCCACTATTTCCTTCTCGGAACATTCCAGTAGGTCCCTAGAGCTGACCACCAAAAATGATGGCCAGGTAGTACAACTTTTTGTGGCCTCCTCCTTTTTTGCCTCAATACGGCGTCTCTTGCCCAGACTTAAATCTGGGGCAAGTAGTTTATTGGGGGGTTTTTTGTCCATATATATTCTTGTTAGTTCGGCACCTGTGCTTCCCACCCGCCACCGAGTCCAACAAGGGGACGGGTCATTTGGAAGTCCAGAATGAGCCCGCCAGGGCTACACAGGTGCTATACTCAGTCAGCTGCTGCATCGGACATGTGTCCAGCATGACCAGCCGGTTGACCCAGAGCGGGCCATCTGGGCCTCAGGTCTAGGGGAACTTGGAGCCAAAGTATTGTGTTGTGGTGGTTTATCCTCAGATAGCCACCACTCAAACTTCAGGATCTCTTTATCCCCCTTTACCCGTCGCAGTCCACGGCAAACGGACTGGTCTAGGACGTAGTGAGATTTTAGAGATAAGGAGACAGAGTGATGATCAATGAAGGCAGACTGAGGAAAAGAGGAGGCAGACACAATGATAGAAAAGAAGTAGGGCACTTTTGAGCTCCAAAAGTGCTAAGGAAAGAGGAGCGCAGTTTAACGTCATGATTTTTGTGATTTGTGATTTTGGGCACATCGGCACAATTTAGGCCATGTCGTGCCTGCAGTCCCTCAAGGGCCACTCTCCCTCCACACAGCAAAGGCCAAATTCCATACAGTCAAATCATTAAAATCAATGTCTATTCACAGTTAAAATAGTAAAGGTAGTAAAAATTTAATAATTTGGTAAAAATCTAATGTAAATAGTACATGTCTACAGAATTCATAAATCAGATCTTCGTAGACAACCCCACTTCCCGGATAAAGCCCAGTACCTTCCCAGGGTCGACATTATTGAATAGTGTTTTTAAATTAGTGGCTCTAAAATATTTTTCCCTGACATCCTGGTATCTGGGGCAGTCGATGAGGATATGTTCCACGGTGAGGCGAGAGTCACAATACTCACAAAGTGGGGGCTCTTCTTTCTTCAGCACAAAAGAGTGCGTGATGTAGGTGTGGCCAATCCTAAGTCTGGACATGGTCGTGCTACCACGCCTTGTCAGACCCTTAGATGTGGACCGCCACCTGACATCCGCCACAATCTGCCTGAGTTTATTGTGAGTCTCAGCCTCCCATCGGTCCTGCCACTCTTGGTAGATGGCAGAGGCAATACTTTGTCTCAGGTCTGAGCAGGGAATTTGAGTTCCTGACACCGCATGATTTAGGGCTCTCTTTGCTTCTCTGTCTGCGGCTTCGTTTCCCTTAACGTCATGTCTCGGGACGCCCGACAAAGAGAATCACAATTCAATTAACATGAAAATGTGTTCCAATGACCTTAACTAAAATCAAAGGACTAGATGTAAGGCTCCAAAAAAAAAGATTGTTTTATAGTTTTTTATTTTGTAAAAATTACAGATTAGATTTTGCTTTATTTCTTGATGTTACTTTCTTGGAAATATTTCAACCACTAGAAAAACATTATAACTGAAGCCTTCTCCGACGACTTTATCTTCTATTTTATAAATTACAGACGTTATTTTAAAATGTGGTTCAATTAAAGCATGAACACTTTAAAGCTCGGATCAGTCCTAGATACTGTTCGTTTCAAAAAGAGTTACACCGTTCATAGCACTTACAGGCAGCAGAAAAAAAAAACAATAAAGATTTTTATTACAACTATTATTTAATTATATTATTAGTATATATTTGCGTAACCTTGTGGTACTGACGAGAGGTTCCATTTCTGTTAAAACATGGCATACCATAAAACTGCATGTCTATCAATCTTTGCTTTTGTGAGATGAAAGATGATAACAAGAGTTGTCCCCCCCCCCCCCCCGGAAACGCTTTAAAGGAAATGCTTAGGCACCATCTTGCTTTAAATAACATAGAAGAGATTACGTGGCAGCAGGCAGAATCCCAATGAGATAGCTGGAGATATCTTACACATCTGAGACCCAAAGAAAATCTACAAACGTGGACGGCGAAAAGAGAACCTAAATCGACCATCGGCGGACAACTGTTAAGTCTGCGCTGAATGTGTCATAATATGTAGGTTGCAGCTGGGTCTGCGTAGCCATGTAAAATAGTGCACTCCTCATTTATCTTCGGACTCGAAGAAAAGCCTTATTATTACAGTTATAGACTGTCAATACTGAAATGAATGTTTAAAAAATGCAATAAGGTATTCGACAGCTCAGACTGGTAATCTAGTTTAATTGTGTAGCCATTGATTAAACGGTTTAGCACAAATTAACATCACGTTATGTAGGTGAGACTGCGTGAGCAGACCACAATAGTTTACTGAATACACAAAAAAAATGGCCGAATCAATGCACCGAACGGAGATACTAATAGAGAGATAGGAACGTATAAAATAGTTTTGCCTGGAACGTTCTTTGGTGGCTCAAAGAAAAAACAAAACAGTACGATTTCACCAAACAGGATATGTAACAGATCTTTGGTTGTAAAGATCTTCCACATCAATGACCGACGACCTTTGAAGCTACTAACACCAGGAGGGCTGCAAGCCATGCGGGTATTGATCACTCAGGTTTACCCTTTAATTATTGTCGGTTCATTAGTGCCGTTGATTCAGAGAGGGTCATTTATTATTTGATCAGTTGTGAACAAGACACCTTGTATTGCGATCAGCATGTCAAGCACAAGACAATAAGGCAAGGACAAACTCATTTATCTAAACATTACATTTCTATGTTCACAGTAAAGGTTTGGGTTGCATTGGTCAGTGTCTACACCAAACATTATTAACCAAAGTCTGTTACTCTCGCCACCACACCCCCTTGGCTGAAGGTCACTGGGACCAAACTGATGTTAGGAAAAGGTGCAATGGCACGAATTTCCAAAACAAAAATAAAAAAATTTAAAAAATGCGTAAATAAAAATGTGGAGACCCAGTACATTTGTAGAACTTTAAATTTGGCAAAAAAATTCCATGTAAGTATTGTCGTTATACTTGACAGCTTTGGCGACACTGAAAGTCTACACTTGCAACAATGTTTCATCCATAGAATGTTGACATGTTGATGTTCAGACTAACCAAACAAATCCGACTCTCTCCTCTACTCACTCCATAACGTTCATATGTGCTACTTGGTGACCCGTCAAAATAGCGCGGACAAAATAGCGCCGACAAAATTGAACGAAATTTCCCGACAAAATAGCGCGAACTTATTAATGATGTATATAAAGGTACCGGATTATTAGTAATTTAATGTCCTGCGCATCATTTTTGTTGATGTCTCTATCTTTTCAATATTAATAGATCTGAATTTATGCCATATTTGCAGAGAACGAGAGTTCTTTAAGTTTTATATCATTCCTTTGTTTTTTCACCTTTGATTTAAAATGCATAACCATATTGCCAATCTACGGAATCAAGCCAGTGATGGAATTTCAACGTGACATTGCCTTCAATTTAACTTTGTGAAAGTGTGTGTGTGTGTGTGTAAATTTAACAAGTATCTTTGCGTGTTTTCGAAGTACACTTTTATAATGCAAATAAATGCTTTATTTTGAAATTATTCATTTTACCTTATTATGATTTTTCCTTATTTATGTTTTAAGATATCTAAAGTGTGTCCTGCAAAATGACTGAAAAATTATGATAACATTAAAACAAAACAAAAATATTGGCTCTATTCATACTTTACGATATCTAAAGTATTTCTTTCAAAATGACTAAAATATAAATAAAAAAAATAATAATTTCTGCGCTATATAGTCGGCGCTTTTTGTTCGCGCTATTTTGACGGGGTACCGTGCTACTAAGAAACTATCAGTGGCACTTCTTTATCGACAGTATTTAATGGAGAGGGGAGAAAACTGTATTTTATATTTTCTTTATTGAGAGAAACACAATGAGAGTATATAAAGCTGGACAGATAGCACTTCTATTGTTTGTTCACTATCCACTAAGAGTCACACTATTTACTTCCTCTTCATGGAAATGTCTACTTCAGGTTTCTAAATAAATGATATGAAGATGCCGAGACTTTAAAAATCTGATCAAATGATAAACAAAATTTTAATCTTTTTTAATCTTTTGTTATGTCCAGACAAGAACATAATAATAGATTTCTTTGGAACTTTCAAGGGAGACTACTACTCACAAAAAAAGGCTTATTGAACGAATGTCATTATTGTTTTTTGGGCAATGTTACAAACAAAAATAGTTTTATGATTAAACACATGAACATATTAATTGTAGTCCATTCATTTCATATTTTAATCAAATTAACATTCAAACTTGGTTTTCTAAAGCATTATTCATACGTCTGTTCACTAAAGCTGCGAAACCGAGTTGAGATATATTCATTCATGAATCGCGTACTAAAAAAGGTCACGCTGCCGCAGAGCAAAGCTGTCTCATAGCGCAGAATGAACTCTCCAAGCCAATATTTAACTCTAGATTAGTCTAGATCTAGATCTGTCTAACTCATGATCTACTTTATACTTTAACACATGAACATATAAAATTAAGTCTATTCCATAGACATAAATAAATATAGACTGGCCGAAGGAAGTAACTTCATGTAACTTGAAAACATGTATATCTATTGTATTCGGATTTCCGAATTATGAAAAATTGCATGATCTTCATTCTTAGAGATTAAAGAAAACTACACTTTCTCCTTATTTACAATATATATATATATATATATATATATATAGGTGAGTGGCTGAAATGGATATGAATACTTAACTTTTATACTGCTCATAAATGCTGTATAATAAAGTACACAAAATTGCAAGTCACAAATTTTCGTTTCATAAAACTCTTTAATTGGCCAGTCTATATTTATTTATGTCTATGGTCTCTTCATTTCATTTTTAATCAAACATATGTAGGCCTACATGCAAATGTTTTTATTTGAAAAAATGGAGTTAGGTCGATTAGCTATTTTGATAGCTTCATTCATGCTATTTTTACATTCACGCATTCTTATAACTTACAACATTATTATTTCGTTTTATTGATTACAAAACACTCAGTGACTGTCGTGAATTTGCTTATTTGATATATCGACAGTGATACGCAAATTAAGACTCACGGGCCGCGGGTAATATATGTCTAGTCTATGCATAAGATAGGAGGCCCTGTCATTGACATGTGATAAGAATGTGGTTGCTTGTGTTTAGGAAAACGTAAGATCGATAATCATCACTAAAGACCATTCATAACTCAAGAGTCCATAAAATGTATTCTAACAAATTTTAATATCTTCTTTTTCTAGCCCATGGTTCAGTTTCCCAGCCCCTAATTTTCAAAACAGAAGGACCTATACCCGTTCTATAACAACATTTAAGTCATACATGATGACGTTCGTGGATCAGATACTCGCCTGATGACACCGGAAAATATTACTTTTTACAAAATATTACTTTTGACAAACTATTACATTTCACACAATTTCAGAGAAACGCAGTTCAACACCCACTGGAATCTATTTCAAACTCAGTGGAGAAAAGATGGAAATATTTTATTTTGATCAAAATAAGTTAAATGTATATTTTGCAAAAACTAATCTTTGGTTTTCTAAGACTTCATTAAAATAAAATGAAAAAAAAATGTTGGCATCGCTTTTTATTACCAGCTTGGAACCAAATACATTTTTTCCTGGCGGGGATTAGAGATGAAGAAAAAAAGGTCAGAATGATTGGTCTAAACATTCATATTATTATATATACGATGATAACTATTGTAAGAGAAAAAAATAGGGAAGAGAAGGGAGAATGGGGTTGGGGATTATTGACAAAACAATAATATAAGATCAATCTGACATTATTATTTCTCCCACGCAGTGTACAACAGAGACGAGACTGGAGATCTCTTTATAGTATTTAACCTTTCGTATCTTCTGCTCAGACATGTGAACCCAATCTCCTATTTCCATCGCAATCTGAGAGTGGGGGAAGTCCCCGTCCAATGACACAACACATTAATATATCTACGTCTACTCCAACGACTCAGCAAGTTTCAACATCTGCAAGTATTCGTCCGTAACTTTGGGCTGACATAGGACGCACACGACCTGCTGCAAACATACAAGTTAAACTGAGTGCTATTATAGTAGACATGTCTCTGAAGTTTAGGCCCAACCTGATTTTAGTGTTTTTACTGCACGCCATTTTTTTAAATTAATTCATCAGGTAGATGTTTAGCCAGCGATACTGTTGTGTTTGTTACAATTGCCTTTCTTTCTTCTTGTTAAAGACTGTTGGTATAGGTAACATTAGAACGATGGGAGACCTTGATCACATCATACTGGAACTACAGAGTTTTCAAATATAAACGAAACATTTCTACAGAATTTCTTTGACCGCACACACACATAAATATACTAGATCAAGAAACAAAAAACCATTTCATATGTTGCTAGATATGCAGATCTTTTATGAATTAAAAAAATATTTTGGTTTGAACTAGAACTTCAAAGTTTATGAAATATTCATCTCTTTTTGTTACTATTCAATGACAAATCTCTGGTTCTCTGTGTATATAGGGGATACAGACTTAGAAGACAATCGCTTTGAGAAAGGCGTGACGGATGAATGAAGGCAATGAATGATTTTTTGTTGAAGCTCAAAGTTGAACGTGCTCCAGTACACAAGACAGAGCTGCCCTGTCATGGGCACGAGACTCAAAAAGTCTATTTTCAGATCATCCATCAAAAGAGAAAGAAAACATTTGAAACTCACAGTTCCGACACTTTTTGTTGGAATCATGAAACATTGCATTATTTAGCACAAAGAAATAATAAGGATAAATCCGCAGACTACATGTAGCCAAAAAGAAATTACTTGTCACCTAAAAGCTGATAAACTGTGCGGGACATTGAATGTTTGTAAAAATCTCAGATCTGAAAACGTTTAACGAATGTAACGACACGATGTGCATGCAAGAAGTGAAAGAAGCCTAGGAATGTTTTAATTTGTTTTTCTTACATATGAAATCTTTTCTGACCAAATATCTTTTCAAGTAACTTTGAACACTACAATATTATCTTCTTTTAAGAACGTAACAAGGTTAAATAAATTATTAATATAATAAATTATGGCTTTTATATAGCACTACTTTCATGCTTATAGCATGCTCAGAGCGCTTTGGTCCAATTTAAGTTGTGGACCAGTGGGGGGAGGGGGTATCTTGAAGAAGGTTTTTCCGTGCTGCCTTCAGTAAACACAACTCTGCCCGAGTCAGGTGTCGAACCTCGAGCCCCCTTCATAGGTAGCCAAGCCAAGTTCAAGCGCACTTAGCCTCTCGACCACGCTTCGCTACAAAGTATCGGCCCCGAAGTGGTCCACCGAGGCAGATAAAAAAGACTGCTTTCAATATTTTCAGCGAGACTATCAGAAGCTATGAACTATTAACACGTGTACGTATTGTCAAGTTTTTGCTGATATAATTCTATTGTCAGGCCGTATGACGACATGATACCACAAGATAGGGTTCAATGTGAATCTGGCTTAGCTGATCTTATTGAATGATAATCTAATTGATCGTTTCTATAGAGGCAACCTCTCATCCAAGTCTTATAGAAAAATAAAAGACTTTCCTTTCGTGAAACTTTGAAATTGGTGTAATATATTGCACTGCACTGCTTATTAAATTATGTTTTAAATTATACTCAACTTATATACATACTAAATACTTTCACTTTCAAAACAAAAGTAAACATTTTATTTAAAATGTAAGTAACTTATAGAACAAAACACACGAAATATAGTAATACAAATATTTTGTAAACATTTTAATAGAAAACAACAAAACGTTTACACAAATATACACGAAAATGACCTCCCTTGGTAATACAGATGTAAAAATGGAGTATTTATTTTAAATAATTGCTTTCATATTTAATTTTTAAAAAATAAAAGTTTCACTTTCAAATAAGAAAAAGAAGTAGCCGTTGCATCAGAACTTTAAAAGATCTCAAATATCATGATGTCGAATTTTCCATATCTTTTGTAGTTTCTGTGGTCTAAACGGGACGGATGGACAGACAGACCGCACAAGACTAATCGTTGAATAGTAATTTTATAAGAGGGTTTTGTCGTAGTGGTCGGACCTTGTTGATGTCCATAAGAGCTGAGCCGAAGGCTCTTCGAGCTCTAAGTTTGAAAAAAAAACCTGTTTGGTCGTCCAGCCGAAACAGTAAAAAAAACCTGTGTGAACGCACAGTTCTGTTTGAGAGCGACCCAAGTCAATGCCTATATAAAAACATTGCTGTTTCCAATGCCTTTGGCCCCGACGCATGATTCGCCGCTCATGGCCGAGGACACCGGGAGCCTCCGTCATTTTCCTTCGTTATACCAAGCTAGCCGTGGGGGACTCGCCATTTATGTAACGGTCCTTTGAGGAACGGCGCATGGATGTGGGACGTGCTCAAGGGGACTTTTTTACAACCCCGCCCGTGCAATGGGTAAACTCTCGTCTACCCGTGGGCATCCCCACGGGAGTTATGTTTCGCCATTCATTTAGCCTAGCTACCCCCTCAAGTAGCCGTTTCCACCCAGGTGCCACGATGAGGCAGAACAGCTCACCTGGGGTGGTCGGACCAGAATTGTTTCTAGTTTATACTTTTCAGTAGGATCAAAAAGTACAGGCCCTCGAGTAAATCAAACCTTAGAATCTTATGTAGCCCTCTTTAATTTAATCAAGGGACTAGCTAACCAATAGGTCAACGTTGATGTAGCAATAATCCTCTTACGATTATACCTGGATGTGTAACATATTGCTTTGATTTAGTGCTGCTGGGATGGACTTACAATCAACCTGCTACATAAGATTGGAGAGAGAGAGAGAGGGTCAGAAATACGGAACAAGAAGAAATAGAAGGGAGACGATGTGAGATCGTGAGCGGGAAAGAAGGTGGTGAGAGAAAAACGGAAATGGTGGAGAGTGAAAGGAGAGAAAGTGAGAGGGGGGGGAGAGAGAGAGAGAGAGCCAGAGAAGAAAGTCAGAACTAAAAGAAAACAAAAACATTGGCTCTCTAACTTAATTTAATTAAAATCCACCTCCACTTGTATGTGTGAACAACACAGTGCTGCAAGGTGTTCATTAAGTTTTGTTCTTTAGATCTAGTTGCAAAAATTAAATGGTTAGTACCATGCTGCATAATATTGATTTCTCTCATCTACAAGAATCAATCAATTTTAATTATACCCAGTGACCGCTAACAATTTTGTCTTCAGTTTAGAAGCAAAGAGACAAAATTGTGAACAATATTGGTGCAATCGCAAATGATCGAAATATTACCATGTCAGTAATTTATTGTTTTGTACCATAAGATCACTAGTAGTGAGCAGTGTATCTCCAGTCTGTATCATACTCTAAAACATGATGCTTCTCCAAATCCAGCTGTGTGAGAATGGTCTGTTTTACTCCACTAAGCCTGTTAGCTTTAAAGTAGGTCACTCACCTGGTATCTGGCATTTAACCAATTGTTCTGTCTACTGTTTCATTTTGCATTACATATGCCAAAATATTTTACAGTTGATGTGTTATTTTAAGTGATAATTTTAAGTATTAGTTACATCCTTCAGCACTAGCTAGCTAAACTTATGATGATTGCCGAAACAAGAAAAAAAAGGTAGTTCATTGAAAAAAGATTGTATAGTGTCTTATTTTAAAACTGCTCATTATGATTAGTGGTTACACTACAAGGTCATCATAAAGTTTTAGTTCGGGAATATTGATAGTGAAAAAGAAAAATAACATGCTAAATACAAAACGTTTCTCAGAGGAGAGATACATTTCCATAAATTAGCATTGGTGCTTAGTCAAGTAAAAAGAGACCCATCAGTTTATATCTTTTAACTGTTCCAGAATTTATTTCTGTTAAAGATCTTACAACTGTTCTAGATTTTATTGCAGAAGTCAACACGTGAGCAGAGCTTTTAAGCTACAGTTCAATCAATAACAAAAAAGGACACAAATTATGTGATACTAATACATTCTTTTGAGTTACATTTTCTGCTAACAAAGCCTCAACTAAGTTAAGGTGTAGTGATAGAAGAAACAAACGAAATATGAAGCATACAATTGGTCAAACTGCAAGACCAACAATCGCAGAGATTTTCATGAAAACATAATACAAATGTATAGCCAAATTTGCAAAGTTTTAAAAGATGCAGCATAAACATTATTTAGAATAACTATCCCATATATTTAGAATAAGGCTTTATAATGAGATGAAAATAATGGGATGGTAAAAAAGAGATTTAAAGGAAGATCATTATCTCTTGGGTGATTAGACTGTCACGTGATTTTTTTGTGTCCTATTTATTACTTTTGTGTGTGACATGTTATAATCAAAGTGAGAAAACAAAGCAACACTGTTATCAAGTTTTATTTCCATTATCTGGAACAATATCTTATCGAAAATCTCTCCAACCCAAATTGTTTTTCCGTCGCTCAGTACAGTTTTCTTAACATTTTGTAAACGACGGACAGTTATTCACTATTTCGATTAAGTCTAGTCTATTTCATTTGCAATGATTCCAGCAGCGATTCCAGCATGTGGTCATTATCCAGAGTGACATCTTTGGCCCGTCTTGGATTAATGTATAGCATCCATTCATGTACTTGGCTATTGATTTCTTGTCAACAACAAACATTCCACTTTGAAGCTCGAATTAGTCTCGGGTGACAGTCGCTTTCCTTCTTCTGATTGGTCAAACTGGAAGGTCAATGCCATAAGCAGAAAAAAAAAAGGCGACGACGGTTACCGGGTAGGGGAGGGAGTGGATAATCTTGGGGCTAGATATTGTCTCCTGTTAATGACCACCTCGTTTGACATCGAGTGCCTGGTCTGTCAGGGAGTGTGTCCGTAGCGTGAGTCTAGGAATGATTAATCCAGACCTGAACTAAAATAATGGTTAGAAGAATTGGAAGCATTGGTCTAAGCATGTGAGCTTGTCATTTAGCATGGGATACACTGTAACGTAACGTAGCAAGTGGGGCATGTTGCTCTGCAACACTGTAACAAATGTCAGTGCACATTACACTGTTAACATTTTCACCGTGCAAAGAGTGGGACATGTTACAATACATAACTTCAGTGTACAAGTGGCACATGTTAAACTGCAGCATAACTTCAGTGTACAAGCGATGTTTGCAAAGAGTGGGACATGTTACACTACATAACTTCAGTGTACAAGTGGCACATGTTAAACTGCAGCATAACTTCAGTGTACAAGCGATGTTTGCAAAGAGTGGGACATGTTACACTACATAACTTCAGTGTACAAGTGGCACATGTTAAACTGCAGCATAACTTCAGTGTACAAGCGATGTTTGCAAAGAGTGGGACATGTTACACTACATAACTTCAGTGTACAAGTGGCACATGTTAAACTGCAGCATAACTTCAGTGTACAAGCGATGTTTGCAAAGAGTGGGACATGTTACACTACATAACTTCAGTGTACAAGTGGCACATGTTAAACTGCAGCATAACTTCAGTGTACAAGCGATGTTTGCAAAGAGTGGGACATGTTACACTACATAACTTCAGTGTACAAGTGGCACATGTTAAACTGCAGCATAACTTCAGTGTACAAGCGATGTTTGCAAAGAGTGGGACATGTTACACTACATAACTTCAGTGTACAAGTGGGATATGATAAACTATAACATAACACATGTCCACTATAACACAACTTCGCAGTGCAAGTGGAGCCAACACACAACAATGAAACTGAACAAAGGAAAATAATTTTTCGAAGCATAAACAGTTTAGAGACTTCTTCGTGACCTTTATGGACTTTGAACTCCCACCGCCTAGACTACTCGGCCGAAATGGTTGGAGGGACGCAAGAGACAAGAGAATTGTTTTTAAAAAAAACTGAATTGAGAAAATGTCAAGAGGAAACAGCGATTTGATTCTATAATTATTTATATCAAGTATTTGTTCTATATTCCTCTAGCTGCACAGATATTATTAATAGGAAATCATCGATCGAGCTTTTATCCCATTAGAAACCAAGCGGTAGTACTGAACTATTCCAGCACACAGAATGTTTAGTGGAGAACTTCGTATGGCGGCGGGGCGGTTTTGTTGTTCTCATTGAACTTGTTTCTCACGACAACATCCCCATTCCTCTAGACATCCTTGAACCAATCTCTCTTCTTTCTCTTATTTTATTTCTTCCGCGGATTTATTTATTCTTAAAGCCATCTCGCGTGACCTACTTTTTTTTTTATTCCCAAGAAATCCAATGAATTTTTAAGAGCCCCCAAACAAAGTTCCCAATAGTGCACACGCTACACTGGACTTCAATCTCGTGGTCTTTTATCTCCATGTTAGTTCTCATTACACAAGGTCTAACACACACACACACACACACATTGCTAGACACCCACACTCAGGAGCCAGAATACATGTGCAGGAAAACACGTCTATAGTTAGGAAATCAAGACTGATCAAGTAATTAATTACATATACACGAATTCAAAAGCGTTTTTATACTTTTTATGAGCACACATGCACACACTTTATTGGATGTATTTTTAAAACCTGACATCAATACAGAAAGAACAAAAGAATGATGTAAGATTGCATTTGGCCTAATTATTTATTATTGTCCATATAAACTTGAACATTGTCTCGTGCCAACATGATGCCCTTGTGAACAACTGCTCCAGTACCAGAAAAAAAAAAAGTTTCTTAGCAATAACCTTCAAACTAGCTTCAATGAATAGAAGTTTTTAAGACTTAGACATCATATAATAAAAATTGGAGGGGAGGGGGGGTATTGAAAAATGAGCTGCTCAGAAAAGATTGGTAGAGGGGAAGAGCTGATGTAATAGAAGAAATAAGATAATTCTAACAATACCTTGTCAACAAGAGAGAAGGTGAGTCTCAGGTGAACAAGGAAAGAAACTGATGGAAATTAGCTGCCAGCTTTTCCACTAAGATTCACATCCATCCACAAAACGTATTCTTTGTGGCGGGACACAGTGTCTATATTATGTTTAAATGAAATCAGTTCATGCATGAGAATTGTTCACTGACTCAAACTGGGTTTTCAAATTGGAATGATCAAAACTGTACAATGTCACGCGTGAGTCTTTTGCAAAGTATAATAATTGGGTTGTGTTGGAACTCATTACTTTTCGCTATTTTCCACCAGATATTTCATTGATTCAATGTTGTGTTGTTGTTTTTTTTTTAATAAATAAAATATTAAAACTATACAAAACGGAGTACAAATAAACGGCTAGACATGAGATTGAACACAGAAATACGTATGTAAACGTGTCAGTGTAATCAGGGTCAATAAGAGAAATCTATATCTAGTAGTCAATAGTTTTAATAAGATAAGATAAAACTGCATAAAAAGAGATCAAACATTTTCTTGTAAAATTTACTTCTTGTAAACTTCCCCAAAACAACGTGTTACTTCACTAATAGAAGCCTCGTCACTTGACCCTGTCCATACAGTAATCAATATCCCAGTAAAGCCTCCACCAGACAAATTTACTTTCTCTTTCAGATCCTAACATTCATCCAGACCGAAGCCTGAAGCCCTCAATCTTATTTTATCTTTTCTTTAAATCCTCATTAGACTTTCCGTTGTTTTTGTATTTTGTGTGCTCTAGTGCCCAGAATATAATTTGTTGGTTTAGCCGCATCATCCTTCAACATGTAGTGTATAGAGAATAAAATGTACCAACAAATAATTTTAGTTCATTTCCCCTAGTCCCAAAACTAAGCAAGGTGATCAAGTTTCTTTGTTTGCACAAGTTCTATAATGAATGACACTTTTCACAGTTTAGGACAAATACTCTCGCTGTTTTGAAGAAGTAAACAAAACAAAACAATTGGTTCCAACATACAAACAAACTGAGAGTTCTTGGTTACAGTTAGGTGGTTGGAGGCTAGAGATGGTATTAGGGTTAGCGTGGGCCTCAGGATACGATTGACATGAAATATGACCCTGATTCCTCCTATAAGCCAAGCTTTATAAAAAAAAAACCTGTGTTGTAACTGATCTAACGTATTCTGCGTGTGTACGTTCTCCCGACACTATGCCTCAATCTAGTCTATAGATGACTAACAATCTCAAACATCCATATAGAGCCAGGGTTCGATCCTCTATTGTTTGCGCTACTATTGTAAGGGCGAAGTGAGGTTATATCCCTAAGCTCATCACTAAAAGTGTCCATTTCGCCAGCCCAGTTTATTTATTTTTTTAGCCGCGACAATATTGGTGAGATTTTAGGCTGGGGTGTTTAGAGAGAGAGGGTGGTCAGTCTGTGCAGAGACGCGGAAATGAGGCGCTCCAAAAATAACTCATAGGGAAGAAGCCTAGACCCGTCGTTTGAGTCGAGGGGCTTTGAGGGGATTGGACTAAGCTCGTGCATTGTGGTGTGGCGGACAGGAGCCCAGATGGCAGAATATTAAAGCCAACAGGACAACGACTGTAGCTTGAAGTGTTGTTGTTTTACTGCGACACTATTACAATCAAGGAACTATAGAAATATTTAGAATAGTCCAGAATAAGACAAGACAGGTTAAAAACAACAGCAAAATAATTCCACAATCTTGCCTCGAGATGTTCTGTCTCATTTTTAATAATATACTGCGTGCCGAATCAGTGACTACTGTAATGGATGAAGTTTCAAGATATTAAGAATAAATATCCCAAAAGGCATTCTTAGACTAAGTGAGCACATGCTATGCACGTGTGTGTTACCGTAGAAACTGAAACCAGTCTGTATACAAAAAACAAACATATTTGTGCGTGCGCGAGGTTTAAATGTATATATTACAGACGACGTGAATGAAAGCTGACACACTGAAGATCTTATTGATGCGCTATAAAAAAGATTTTAACCCAGGCCACTATTTTTTTTTTCAATGCTTTGTGTTGAAAATCATGGGTTAGCTCGGAACAAGATGGTAAGTGTAACAACTGATGGAGCCCATGTTTTGACAGAAAAAACAGTTGTTTTATTTTAAATAAATTAAAGAAAATATCTCTACTATAGACTTTAAACAGAAAAGTTTGCACAAAGCTGCATATATATATATATATATATATATATATATATATATATATATATATATATATATATATATATATATATATATATATATATATATATTATTTTACTATATACAATTAGTATATAAACTACTAAACTTATCACTGCTAGGGATGTTTACACAGACAGTTCCGATGAGTACTTGAAGGTTAGGAAACAAAACATTCCAATCTTCGGTACCGCTGATGTCTAGCATGGGAAAGGTAGTGAGAAGTAATGGAATCTCAGGGAAGAAATTGTTATGTTCCTTAAAGGCTATTGACTGTGACTTTGTTACTAATATTTGTAATGAGGAGTTGAAGACAGACCTGGTCACTAACTGTGACTATATTACCAATATTTGTAATGAAGAGTTGAAGACAGACCTGGACACTGACTGTGACTATCTTACCAATATTTGTAATGAGGAAGACAGACCTGGACACTAACTGTGACTATATTACCAATATTTGTAGTGAAGAGTTGAAGACAAGCTTCATGTTTTTCATCGGAACTATGAAATGTTTGAGCATGTTAAATCTTTACAAAAAAAGCTTTCCCATTTCTCCAGGCAAGCAAGTGAAAACAGATTTTATTTTCCTTTGCTGAAAGGTAAAACTATTTCTAATGAAATGTCTGAAAAGTACAAGACTTATTTGAATTCTTTGATTGTGGAATTTGAAAGCAAATTTTAAGACGTCAAGAACTTTGAATCAGTTTTCTACACCCTCAGCTCACCATTTAATGCAGAAGCTGATTCAGCTCTAGAGGACATACCTCAAAGCAAATTATGAACTGAAAGAGAAGTTCCATTCAGTTATTCTATAAAAGTTTCATGGATGGAAGAAGCTGTATTTCCACACTTTAATTAAAAAGCTTGCTACTAAACTTTCACATTATTTTCGTGCACAATGCACATAGATCTGTGAACAAAACTTTTTTTCTATTTGAAAATAAACAAGTGTAAGAATAGGTCGATGCTGACTGACTGTGGTAATTTAAAAACAGTCACAAGGATAACTAGTAAGATAGTTCCACGATTTTGGAACATTATGCACGAGTGTAAACAGTTAAACACTTCAAATTAAATACAACTGTTCATTTGTGGTGACATTGTGAGATGTAAACAGACGATAACAAAATAAAAAGAAATTATCGTAAAATTAGTTTCAGAAATCGCCGATTCCCTCTACAGGGAGTATATAAAATTAAATGTAAATGTATAACACAGTATAAACGTGAATTAAAAGACATTATACACAGTTAGCTAGCGTATTTTTCTAAGTTGTAAGTACATTATATTTATTTATATATATATATGTGTATATATATGTGTATATATATATATATATATATATATGTATATATATATATATATGTGTGTGTATATATATATGCGGCCCTCCATTCCCAATTTTTTTGTAATGTGGCCCTCGATAGGAAAAGGTTGCCCACCCCTGATCTAGACTAACACTAAATCTGTACGATTATAAATATTTATACCAACTGTTTTTGTTTAGCGCTATTTCAAGCTTTCAGCGTTCTCACTACGTTAAGATCCTATCACTTGTCTGGTCCAGTTGGGAAAGGGGGTATATCTGGATGATGGCTATTTAAATGTGTTGATAAAAAAAAATAGTGCTAACGATCTGAATTCGAACTAGTGGGCTAATGCCTTCTCTGGCTTTTCAAGCCAACATGGTAACCACTCTGCTAGCGAAGAGCTTATGAACTTAGAAGATTGTATAGTTATCTTTTGTTTCTATTCATGTTAGTGTTCACTAAGCCTCAGACGACAACTAATTCTGTTTATACCACTACCTCAATCAAGTTCACTTTCTTTCCCTTGTTCGAGATAACAAACAAAATATAATTAATTACCAATAGTTAATTAACTAATTGGTAAATTTCTTCTATTGATTCTTGTGTTGTCAGGTAGAAGAAATAATGGTGTAAATATTCAGCTTGATCCAATATTGGCAACATGTACAAACTTTTTACCAGACAGACAGAGTGAGTTGATATAAAGCTTTGGAATAAGTAATTCTAAACGTAAATCAAACGATACCAATCAATCGTACGCCAAGGATCGAGCGTCAACAACGAATGGTTTCGATCCGTGAATAGATAACAATTGTTGGTTATGTTAATTATTAGTGAATATCTCCCTTGGACTTTTTTTAATGAACTATATTTTTAGTTTTACGACAATAATTTGGTTGGTTCTGGACAAACGTCTACAACAAACATGTTCGTAGAGTTCTGCCCCTAACGCCTGATGTGAAATGTAGGCAACGACTCACTTATGAACAGTAAGAGTGGCAGAATAAGATGTCAATCTAAGAAATACTTCTATTTTAATTGTATTTTTTCCTCACTGAAAAAAAGGGAGAGAATTATGTTGATACACTTTCGTGCCATTGTTTTTTTTTTGTTGTTTTTTTTCAAATACCTGTTGCTAAATAAATAAAAAAATTTGGTGTCTGTATTAATGAACTGTGTTAAAACACATATGACATCTTGGACTGTTATGGCCGCCACACAACTATGGTCCCAACCACAAAGAGTGCGACGCCAATCCTGCCTTTCATGAAGGATTGTAATGAAAGCAAGAAATAAGAACCAGTGTGTTTCCTACCATCAATGGTGTTGGACAAGGTGAGTGGAGAGATAAGCACGCTATTGACAAGTCAACATAAGCTTCCCAGTCGGTCAAGTCAGTAGGACGGAGACTTCAGTACATCAGTACATGTGTTGGGATAAAAAAAAATTAAAGGGCCAACATATTTGGAACGTAATCTCCCTTTGGGGACTTGAACGACATAATGATCCATCTCTCCTTGCTACAAGCCGCTTTTTGAAACGGGCAAAACTCGAGACACAATGTATTCAAACATGGACTGGCGAAGCTGTGGGGAAAAAAAAAGAAAAACACAGTTCGGAGAATGTTCAGTCAACAACTGTCCTGCCATCGATAAACACATTACAGCTTTCGTCTTCCAGAACTACAGAATAGCTTGCTGCTTACATTTGTCTTTTTTTTCTAGGCAACTGGTTCCAAAAGGTTCAAACAATAATATATCATCTGCTGTTGTGTTTGTGTGTAAACATTGTCATGCTAACGGTGACATTGATTTGGACCAATACAATTTGAACAACTCCAGGAAAAAAAACGAACCAAACTTATACTTTAGTCTGTTGAACCGTTGGGGTACCACACAAGATCTGTGGACTGTTTTTCTCCATTTCACTGTCATTTGCCTTGGATACAATTTCTTTTAATGACTGGCCCGTCCATTATTTTATGTTGCCCTCCAATCGCTTTCTCAATCTGCCTCGTCTTCTTTTTCCTGGTACTAATCCCTAGAGGTAGGTCTTTGCGAGCCATGATGACCTTGTAATATGGCCATAAAGTTTAACTTTGCTTTTTTGACAGTAGTTAGCACATCATCATAGGGTCCCATTGCTGTATTAATTTCTAATCTCTTCATTTGTGATTCGGTCTTTGTAACTGATACCTCGGAAAGGGGTCGGCAACCTGCGGCTCGCGAGCAACATGCGGCTCTTTGGGTGTTAAGCTGCGGCTCTTTAGTTCCATACACAAACATGATTTATTTTATTGGGGAAAAAATAAAAATAAAATCGCTCTGGATTAATTAACGAGAAGATTCTATCTCTCAGCCACTTGGACTCGTTTTTCAGCTCAGCCCTCTACCATGTCTTGGTATGTAACATATTTGCAAGTGGGAAATATTCGCTTTTTTCTGTCTTATTACTTGCTATAAATGAATCACAAGTTGCCTTTTTTGTCATATGTCTTCTCGAGGTCCAAAAGAAAAACTTCTAGGACAAACTAGAGGGGAAGATAGAGCGAATGCCTTTCAAAAATACCTTGAAGACATTAAGATCGGTTTAAATAAAATCTTTTCAATAGCAAGTGATGGAGCCAGAAGTATGACTGAAAAAGTAAGAGGGCAACAACGATTTTATGAAGCAAAATAAACCTTGAAATTCTTACGTTTCACTGCATAATACACCAAGAAGCGCTTTGTACCCAAACAATTCCGGCAGAAATAGTTGAGATCATGAATTTGGAAATCAAGATTATTAACAGCATCTTGCCAAAACCACTTTTCCATCCAGTGGCGTAGCATCCATGGCGCGAAGGGGTTCAATGAACCGGGCCCACAACTATTTAGGGGCCGGATTCACCTCTATGCAACATTAGCTCTATCTTAGGACCTCCAAGATAAACTTAGTAGTTACATTTAATATCTAGATCCATATGGATCAATAAAGCAGTCTTAGTCTTACGGATATGTAATAAAATATCACCATATTACTAACGATGCCAAGGCAACAATGGTTTTCCAATATGAGTGCTTGCGCATTATGTTCACTTTGCTAAACAGTAATTAGACATGGTCTTAAATGATTCTGTCAGCTGTGTTCATGAGCTTGAATGTCTTTTAGTAAATGTAACAAACTACTTAATTTTTTTGTCATATGTGGGGGGGGGGGGGGGAGGAGCCCATCAACATATTCTTAAACCCAGGCCCACTGGTACTTTGCTACGCCACTGTTCCATCGTCAATTAAAAGAATTCTCAAACGAAATGGAGACTCAATATTCCGACATTCTTTTTCCCAATAAAGTGCAATGATTTTTCAAAGGTAAGATGTTGAAACGTTTCGCTTTGTGCTTGAATGAAATAAATACATTCCTAAATGAAGAAGGCACTAATCTCCCTGAATAAGAGAATGACAAATGGTTGCACAACTTTTTCATTAACAGGGAAACCCAACCTACGTTTTGGATAAAATTGAAGATGAATTTGTTGACAGATATGAGCAATTAAAAACGACAAAACCACAAAACCATTCAAGCATTCAGAGTAAATCTTCTCAACACAAATAGTAACGAAATCCACATTGATCCATTTGAAATTGATACTGGATTTTTAGACATGCAATTGATTGATTTAAAAAGTAAAGTTTTTTGGAGTGGGAAATTTACAGAGTTGAAAGTTAAGTTGGAAGAGTTGGAGCTCCAGAGATGTATGTACGTAACGCAACAAAAATAAAGCTTTAAAAGAAATGCCTCAAGTTGACGCATGGAATAGTCCTCCAGATTGCTTAAGTGGGGTGAAGAAGTTTGCATTTGGAAGGCTATCTATCTTCAGATTGACATATTCGTGCGAGTAAGCGTTCTCCTGCATGAATATAATTAAAACTAAAATAAGAAGCCAACTAGCAAATGAAAATTTAGAGGCGTGTTTGAAACTATGAAAGTGCTATGAGCAAAATTTATCCTAACTTTCTAAAATTACGCAAAGCCATCCCTCCCATTGAATTCGTTTGCTCAATTGTTTGTTAGTGTAGTACAAGCTAGTGTTGTATGTAAATGTTTAATTGTTTTAATTTTTTATTTACAAAATACTTTAATATATAAATAAATAGATATTTTTTCTATGAAATAAATAGATTCGTTTTTTTAATGAAAACATTTCATTTATACGAGAACTGTTTATTGTTGGCAAGAAAAATATATGTGGCTCTTTAATAACTTTGAAATTTTTAAAATTGTCATTTTTGGCTCTTCCGACTCAAAAGGTTGCCGACCGCTGACCTAGGAAACCTTTCTGTAACATCTCAATTCCATTGCTATGATCTTCCTCTCGAGATCTGCAGTCAGCGTCCAAGATTCGCAAGCACAGCATCTAAGAATGTGGCCGTGACCAGGGAGCAAATCAGTCTGATTTTAGTGTCAAGGGCTTTGCTTTGTCTTTCCACATTGTTTTGAGTTTTGCAAGTGCGGTTGTGGAATGTGCTATTCAGGCCAGGAGTTCATGTTTGGATCTTTCATCAACGACAATTGCTCCGAGTTATTTAAAAAACTACTGACACTTGTCAACTTTTTGCCACCAATACTAGTGTCCCTTTAAAGCCCTGTTGGCTATTGGTCATAATTTGTATGTTGTTGTTTTTTTCCAGCATGATTTGCATACCATATGCTGTAGAAGTCTTGTTTATGCTCATCCCCAAGTCAGCTAATCCTTCTTCTTTCTCTGCCAGACCATCTATGTCGTCCGCAAAGCGAAAGTTAGTAATTTCTTCTTCCCCCAATGCTTACAGAACCTTCGTAGCCCTCGAGAGCTATAGGCTTTGTAAAACGCTTCTGTACGTTTTTCTGATGACATAGTCTGTCTAGAACACAAAGCTCGATTTTTTTTGGGGGGGGGTTTTCATGGAATAACATGTGCTTTAGAACAAATCGATAACAATTTACACGTCAGCTCGCTCTGCCGTGAATGTTATCAAGAAGTATACAAGCGCAACTAAACTAGAAGATCATAAAAATTATGAAAACATTTGTCAAGGTGATTGTATTGATTACAATTTCCAGCGAAGGGGAGCCAGTGTGTAAAGGAAGCAAGCATCTAGTTGGAAAGGGAATAATGAAATAATTGTTCAAAATAAAATAGTGAACCGAAATGTTGTAATCAATACAATGAGCAGGCGCCCAAAACAATCCAACCTTTTCAGTAGGTTTCTATCAAAATGAAAGATTGGATGAAAAATACAGGCGAATGGTATCAAAATGTTGACTAAAGTGACTTACGACTATATGATTCTTGAAAATACAAAAAAAAAACAACGACATTATAGCAAACACTGAAACGTTGTTAACAAGGGAATTGTGAAGGACACCAAAAGTGAATGTAATAAAATACAAACTGCTGATAAAGTGTAAGTCCACCCCCAACCCCTCTCCGCAGCATATTTCAAAGATCACTTTCATTTAGTTAGCTATTCATGGTTTCTGGCTCTCTGGATAATGTCATATAACCACGTGGTTATTTTCAAAGGCTCCAGCTCAATTATTTATAGCGAACTAAAGAGATGGGAATTTTTTTTATGCCAGACCATTTCAACAAATTAATGTTCACCAGCCTAGGCTCAAGTTACGGAGTAAAGCAAACAATAATGATATGATAACAATAGTTGCACAACAAACGTTTGAAACAGACAATAGTTTAATAAACTAAATAAACGGATAATGGCTTAACCAATACAATGGATGGACAACGATTGGACAAACTAGCCAACTGGACCAAACAAAAAAAATCTATTACAATGAACAGTCAAAGTGTACTACGTTCAAGTTGATAAGTTAACATTGTCAAATGTGAAAGAAATGGAAATAAAAAGCTCTAGTCTAGAACCGGAAGCGAGATTGCTATTGAGAATATAAACTAGAAAACTGCACTAAGAACTAAGAAGAGGCCGCCACTTGGCGCCTAACAGATCAATGCTTGAACCAAACAGTTTTTGCACCACTGGGAGATTATAATGTGAGAACAGGCCAGTAGAAGGTCTGTGAAACAACAGGCAAAGAAGAACAAAGGGAAGGGGTGGAGGCCACGTGGTTGTCATAAACGTCTGTTTGAGACAGTAAAAGTCACTGGCAGCGAATGTTTGGAGAGAGTGAAGGTCAATTCAGATGTCAAGGGAAATGATTAGTTTAAAAAAAAAAATTCTTGATCTATTTCTTCATTGTTTTAAAATAGTTTAAAATAGGCCAAGTAAATGGCGAAAACTTATATTCTAATAGTCTGACAGGATGTCATTTCAAAAGTATGCGAATTAAAAGCTTTTAATGAAATTATAAAGAACGGACTTCAGAAGACAATGCTGGGAATTAAATACACACTTGATGCTGTACAAGCGCAGGGCATCAAATGTTCACAGGACACACTCCAGACAAACATATAGATCTAGAATGGCTGAATGGATTAGGATTACGTGAATCACTGAATGGAATGATAGCTAGATAAACATAACTAAATTTACACACATAGAATGACAGCTCGAGAGACTATTTCCCCCCACTTTATGGAATGTAAAAGCTTAGTAGATTTCTTTTTTTTTTTTTAATACAGTGATGGGAACTGACTTTGCAAAAATTTTAGGAAATTTTGTAAGCGCCCCCCCCCCCCCCCCCCCGTTTTTGAACTGGCCTGTCGCGGCGACTTAAAAAAAGGTGTTGCTGAATTTTTTTTTAAACTATGTAGAATCATTTTATTTAATATTTTCTTTAATTATGTTGTATTACATAACATTTACATTGCATTGAGCATTACTGCACACAAAATGCACTGCATTGAGCATTACTGCACACAAAATGCATTCATGGCACTATTGTTTGTATATATATTGATGGGAGGAGAAAGATTTTTGCAGTCTGAGTATTCTATAATAGATAACTGCTTTACAGATAGTGTAACAACTTCTTTCTCAAACAACTATAAGGATTAAATGTGTTTGAAAAACATGCTTTAGTTTTGGAAATACTTCAAAAGTATGAGCTACACTTCTGTTTGTTTCACTAATTATTAAATTTTGTACAGGAGAAACTGTTTACTAAGCTTTGCACATGAAGTCCACCAAAAATGCTTTGAAAAGCTGCTGAATCTCAGCTGAGTTCTTAAGCAAGATGAGCAAGAACAACCAGATGAGGAGCAATGCTTAGAGGAAGAGAAAGTTTAGCAATAAAACTGCTAATTGAGGCTTCCTTATGTGACTCTTTTTCATGCTGATACAAGTTGTTTAGAAGAAGTGGATCTCTGCCACACTGGGCCTTTATAGCATTAGTAATGATAAGTTATTAGCTAGAGAAAATTTTTAAACTTTTATATTAAAAAATATATATATCCCTCACTATAGATATATCTATAATCTAGAGCTACTTATATCTAATAACTTGACTCTAGATCCAATATATTATTATTAGATATCTACATTCTATCAGGCTTATACTCAGTAACTCACTATAGTCACGTAAAGAAGTTTAAGAAGGCCTACTTACTACTATATAAAAAAAGTATATTCTATATATAAATCCAGATGGCCGGTACACGGTAGGTCTATCACAGTATTACTCTATTAGATTTTGATGAGTAGATCTAGATCTCATTATTATTATAACATATCTAGATGTCTAAATCTAATCCCATTTGAACTCATGGAAGTCGGTAGGCAGGGTTCAAATTAGAAAAATCTAGGGGCCATCGTAACAACAGTGAAAAAATAATAGATCTCGAATTGTAGTAATAGCGGCGATTAGCGCTACATACGTAACATAGCGACCGGGCATCATTCATGATACTCAAGTTTAAGTCTAATCAGTCTAATAATTTTCAAAAGGTGGCAAGCAGCCATTGAAGTCTAGATGCTCTAGATCTAGATCAAAAGTATTCAAATTAAAGAATCTAGATATCTTATCTAGAATATATCTATCTAGACTGATTCAAACCACTCTAGTCTGGACCGAGATCTAGACTTATAAGACAATACTAACATAAGATTTTTTTTTAAATAGAACTTTAACTGTGTCAAAAGACCGGATGTACGCATGTTCAAAACAAATCAAAAATCTTATTTCGCATTCTTCCGAAAATGGAAACATAATAAAATCGGATTTTTTTTTCATAAGAAAAAATTGAAAAAAAAAAATCGAATTTTAAAAAAAAAAAATGTCTGGAAAACTTCGGATTTTTTGGCTAGAAAATCGGATCAGAAGAAATTATCGGAATTCCAACAATTGTCGGAAAATTCCCATCACTGTAAATAGTGGAACTAATACTTAAGTGAGATACAATTATATTAGGGAAAATATTTTCAAGTAAAATTCCCCCTCCGAAAAAAAAAAAAAAAAAGCACATTTAAAAAAAGGTCCTGTAAGATGTGTGTTCGAGTCGTTCATATCAAGTGTCAAGAAGCCAGCAGTCTGCAGAGACATCCGTGGATAGGCTGGTATCGACATGCCCCGCGGACAGTCTGGTCTAACAATAATGTTGAGTAGCGACTAAGTCTTGTGCCCAAGTAAATGATTTAATTGGTATGTTTAGTCACGTGACCAACTTCTCTTCATCGACCGAGTTGAGAGAGAGAGAAAGAGAGAGAGAGAGAGAGAAGCATATTTGAGTGAGCTCGCTCAAGTTTATCTAACTCGAGAAATACCAGGACAAAATACATTTCTAAATCTTATTAACATGTCAAAATGATGATATTTCAGGCCCTTACTCAGCATAATGAATGTTAGCACACATTGTTTTTTATGTTCTTTGCAAGTTATAGAATCATGTTTGAAGTTCCCAAATTCAGATCTTTCAGAATAGAATCAATGTCTGAATTAGGTTGTCACTGATTTATTTGTATAGAGTTGATCCGCTAAAGTCGTAGATTTAGTTTATTTAGAATACTTTGCCTTTCGAAGAATTAAATATAAACAAGTTTGAAGATAGATACCATCCATAGTGTAGGAATTCTCCGTTTTCAGCAACAAAAAATTCTGCTTTAAGAAATAATTATAATCTAACCATACACAATAGCAACAGTAGCTACAAGAAAGCTGGAATATTTAAAGACTAGTGCTGAGAACAAAGAGTTAAAACCTAAAAGAATGGTCTATGTTTTATAAGTATTTTAACTATAGAAAATTTTGGTTGATGAGTTGGCCTGATGAAGGGAAAAAGTGCAATTAATGAATAAACAAGAGAGCGTCTGGTGAAATGGAATGGACTTTAAAATCTGCTTCAACCAGAGAAATACGACCTGTTCAAATAATTACTTTGCCGATGTAGCAAGTTATTCTTGACACAAGCATATTTTTAGGCAGACAAAAGTTTGGCACAGTACCAGGTGTGATAGAAGAAATTCTTAGACGAGCATAGGAAGGGAGAGAGTCGCTCTTTGTATAGATCCAATTCTTTAATAATTGTGTTGCTTAGCGACTGAAACAAAAACAAAACAAAAAAATGATGTTCTCTTTTTTTTTTTTTAATTTTTCTAATTAAACTTTGACAAAACGTTTTCAGAGAAAGGAAAAATAGAATTGCCAAACTAAGGATATACTGCGAGACTCTTGACACGCACACGAAACTTGAAGTTAAAATGCTTACAGTTCTACAAATAGCACATACTTTTTCTACTCCTGTGTAAGATTAACGTGCGCCACCGCCCATTTTATCTTCTCTGTGGGGGGAAACAGAGTTAAAGTGGCAGTTTTTTTTTTTTTCAGATCAGCTATCTCTCGGATTCATCCGGGATTTGGTTCTTGAAGATTTATATCAGAAAAAGGAGTAACAGCTTCATCGTTGGTTAACTTTTAAGAAACTTCTTTCAAACATGGAAGAAAAAAAAGTTATTTCCAGGCAAAGCAACAAAACAAAATTGTCATTTTTTATTTAGATCTAATAGAAAACTTCTTTGTTTTTATATTCAATTTTCTAGCGAACAAAAAAAAAATAAATAAAAGCAATACCATTCTTTTAACGTGCTTGATTTATAGAAAAACAAAAACAACTTTGCCTTTATGAGAAAATAAAAACAATGATTGCTTTAAAGTTTATGTTTCAGGTATGATATTTTGAATTTAGCCTATTAATGTTAAAAGGTAATGAAAATGCTTCAGATGTAATGAATGGGTTTTTCTTACAGGTAACTTAAATTTGGTTATTAAGAATTATGAACAAGAGATTATTATGAATATTTGAACAAGCCAATGGTTGAAATCATTGCCAGATTTCGTAGTTCAAGATAAATACTGGTCTAGAATTTAGCAGGAAACTAGAAATACGACTACTAGATACTACTTTCTCGCAGGAACCAAAGATTAAACCCTTGAACACCGTTTGTTATTTAGGCCATGATCTTTTGTTTTTTTACCGGAAGTGCCTCTTCTATTTAACAATAGATATTCTAACTCAGTGTTTCCCAAACTTTTTCCTTAACGGAACACTTCGCACATTCTGAGTATTTTGAGGAACACTTTGCTTATTTTTTAGAAAGATGAAGTCACGTGGTGGCCTACTGGTTAATTATTCCAGCAGTTCGTGGAACACATATTCAGGACTCGCGTAACACTACTGTTCCGCGGAACACAGTTTGGGAAACAATGTACTAGCTAATCTAGTGCTGACATCGCTAGACATTAACTGAAAACGTTTTGCATGTAAATTTTGCGCCCCTCAATACTATCAGAGAGCATCAACTTTTACTCGGACGAGGCTAGTTATTTAACATAATATAGACTATACTTAGCTGGGTTTTTTTGGCTTCACTGTGGCGTAGATCTAATTAGCAAGTGTGTTTTGTATGCTGCCAACTGTTAAGGATGGGTCAAATATCAAAAGCAGATGCTTAGGTGAGTTTGACCTCACATTCGGTGAATGTGACCCAAATACGGTTGCTAGGAACATAGTATATATTTAATGAACCCTAACCCTGTCTACACAAAAAAAAATGTGTTCACACTTAGATCTAGATCTTTTTTTTTTTTTTTTTACAAGTAAAACCTAGACAGATTACAAGTTAAAAAAAACAAACTAACAAAAAAAAAATTCGATCGTGTAACCTGAGTGTTCAGTGAACACAACAAGCAGATACCTAGATATCGATTTAAACCAGAGTAAGCACGCGCAATGCTTGCTCGTACATAGCTTCATTGACTACACTCAACAGGAAAGAGTTTAATGCGACCTGTTTATCCAGAATGTTAGATCACAGTTCTCGCCCAAGTCCAACTAAAGACATAATACTGGTCTATATCATTCTATTTTATTACTAATGTATGGACTGTTTTTCTCAAAAGCTTCCCGAATGCATGCAATTCATGTATGATGTATCAAGGTATATTATATTTGTCTTCTACTGCAGATCTGGATAGACTGGAGTGTTCTTGTTTGATATTTGTATTAATGTTTCGAGTTCAGTGAATTCAGTTTCTATCCCCCCCAGATAGCCCCCCAACAACCTAAGTGTAATACACGTGTTTGAAAACCAAATGTTTGATTGAGATCAAACGGAGGAGACGAACAGGCTTCCAGGAGACAATAGAGTTGTCACAGCTCCCTGGAGAGATTAGAAGCGGACAGTGACTTAACATTCGCCTGGCTTAACCTTTGAGTCCGTGTGCCATACAGGGAGATTGCTTCAGGAAGAATTACTTTCTCAACCTTAGTTGTAGATGAAGTTAGACCGTCTGAGGAAAGGGTTATAACCTTACCCGGAGTCAAACAGACACTATAACAGTTGTTATTGAGAATCCACGATGCTCTCTGTTGCCTGAGTTGCACATATGATAATTTTTAAACAGTTTTATAGAAATAAGCAATTCATTAAACCCAACACTGTCGAAATGTTGTAATGCTTTCATATTGGACACGTTGAAACAATTACAATAGCAAGATGCTTAATGTTTTAAAAATAATGAACAAAGGCAAGGTCAGAGATATCAGGAGAGAAAATGTATGGAGAAAGTAGACAAAGAGATAAGGTCGAGAGAGACTAATTATTCAAGTTATATGAACACATCCACATAGACATGAGAACGCTAATATAGATTTACTTGAGACCTCCAGAAGACAAAAATAGAAAAAGGAACAGACATCGATAGTCATAAGGACTTCGTCTCATTCAACAACTGCATCTTGCCATCTAACATTCTATTTTCTTTCCTCAATGGTGCTAATACAGCTGGCCCAGCCAAAGCTAGGCAAACTATAATTTCTTGCAATCTTTTGTCAGTGCCTGGGAAAACAGGCAACCGAGTCGGCCGATCAGGGATGGTGATGTTGAATAATTAATGGGCGAGAATTTCCATCACAGGTGGTTTCCGTGGCAGCGTCCAGCTTTCAACTGATTGGGGAATGCCCTACGAGTTGTTCAAACACTGGACGCACAAAGTCTAATAACAATGTTTCATTTAGCCAGTCGTTCATTTAGCCCGAACTTGTCGCGTACTTCACGAGAAGTCTTACTGACAATAAACATGAGTAGTGAGATGTGAACACACACACACACAATCATGAACGTAATCGAAGTACGTTGCAATGAATACACCAACATTCACAAACTCAGAACTCTTCTGCAAATGTTCATAGTGTTACTTAAGTGCCTAAAGAAATTAGGAACGCTGTCTTGGACATTTTTAGCCCTATGTTCATTGTATAACTATAAAATAGCGGTAAAAAAATAAAATAAAAAAACAGAGAAGTTTAAAAAGCCACTAGAGATGAGATCGTGCTAATCGCGTCCCAAACAGAGCGTAAAGAATGTCAATACTTCAGGTCATGTTCAGTGTGTCAACAGAGCTGCTGCATACGTCTATAAAAGAATGAACCAAAGTGAAATGGTATGACTTTTCACAGACAATAAACAATTTAGTGTTACAATTTCTCAGTCTCTCTCTCGACTAGTTGCGAAGCCTAGATTTAAGGACATAAAATATATGTGTCAGCACTAAGCATGTGTGTTTTTGTGACAAGAGAAAAACTGAAATACTCTGGTTTATTGTTTGAATACCCCAGATATCACACATGCCTAGGACTAACACTTGTGTATTTGTCCTCCAGTACAATCCGGAGTTTTTCAAAAGACAAAGTAAACAGCCTCCCCCCCCCTTTTTTTTTCGTGTTCCAGTGTGTTACAGCTGAGACCTAACAGCAGGACATTGTCCACTAATCTAATCAAATGTCTGTACAGTAAAATCATGCCTGTGAACATTGTATTATAATCTTTTCTAGAGAGCAAAGGGGGGAAAAAAACACTTCCTGCCACTCAGGCTATTATATCCTGCTATTACATTTGACATCGCTGCAGGGGTTTACCATGACGTTATCGATTAGGGATGGCGTCAACGGAACAATAAATCTTATTATAGGATACAAGAGTTTACTTGTATCATCACTGCCTAGAGTTGTAGTTTATACTCAAACACTTCTAGAAGCACTTGCTTTACTTCTAACGAAGATGCTTTCAAAATAGAAAATGTCAGGCTTTGCAGTCACAACCTGGTTCCATTCAGAATGCATTGACCACAGCAATGAGACTTGGACACCAAGAAGATATGAGATGATGACTAATGTGCACAGCAATGAGACTAACACCAAGAATATAAGAGAGGATGACTGTAATGTGCACAGCAATGAGACTTGGACACCAAGAAGATATGAGAGGATGACTGTATTGTGCACAGCAGTAAGATAAAACAAAGATGTACATAATAAAAGTTAATTACTTTAGTCTGCAACTATCATAAATTATACAAACACAAGCTTTCAAGACTTACTATAAAGTCTTTCAGAAGCAAAATTTAAAAATTGCTTTAAAATAAAAAAGGAATATATTTTCCCAAAGGTGACTAAGAGTAATAAGGATATACTGATGGTACGTATGCGATGTTTAATTTCTTGCTTTGTTTTTATCAATAGTGACGTGACAATGGCTTATTGAAATGACCGTGATTTAGAATGGAAAAGATTAATTTAGAGTTTGGTAGAAGAGTGGGGACTTTGGGATTTGAGACTCCACTGTCTATAAGTTAAGTATTTCAAAAATGATAAGCTTTGAAAGTAATAAGCTGTTTAAAAGAAACCACTACTTGAATAAAACAATCTACAGATGAAAATGATAGCTACTTATAGGTTTATACAATTTGTATTATGATAATCTAGGATAGGTAAGAACAAGAAAGGAGAAGCATCTCAATCCTTTGTTTGATAGGCTTACTTTGTAATGTTATGGGAGTGCCTGCGTGTTCGTGTGTATATATGTTGGGAGTCAAGCAAACAGTGTTTTCAAAGTGAACAGATTTCTGCAACAAATTCACAACTTACCTATATTCGGATGCTTGAGTAACCTGCATATCCTGGCTTCACGTTCCAGTTTTTGGTGATCTGGAAACACGAACCAAAATAAAAACATGGGTTATTGTAAATATCAGTGGACAGACAATGTTCTTTGTTTTATATAAGAATTTTAAATACTGAAATACAATAACTACTTCTAACAGCAAATAATAAAATTGTGACTCTGAGACCTTATTATACAATGCATTCACCTTGTTAACTGTATGAACAATAATAATCTTTTCTTCAAGTGTCTTAAGTCAAATGACGTATTCTACAATTTGCTTCTATTGAATTCGATCAGCAAACACCATCCCTAAATATTTATACCAAACTTGCAAACAATAAAAAGAAATAATTTTCGCTAACAGCTTTTGGGCGCTAAAAGTGAATGCAAACAAATTAAGTAGCCATCCATGACAGTTAAACATGCTTCACACATCTGAACAATATCATGCACGGCGTTTTCATGTCTGTTGGCATAGTCTGATTAACTGTGTACACCATATCAACAGAGATAGTATTCAAAAGGCACAAACAAAATATTAAGTATAGAATTAAAAAATGACTTCCATTCGTTTGAACCAAAGGAAGAACAAAAAATATATTATAAATATAAATACATATTGTTACTATTTATGAGTGGAAACGAATCTATAAATAGCAAGCTTGTATGTGTATCCAGTGAAAAGAATACAGAAATAGTGATAAGCCAAATACATGGATTTAAATTACTCAACAGTGGCGTAGCTAAGGTGGGGGAAGAATTTGAAAATCCTCCCGGGCACCCACTTGAGGGGGGCCCCCAAATGAGTGTCCGAATTTTTTTTACATTAAGTAATAAATATTACATAATATGCAAGGGCCCCCAAAGAGGCCCCCCCCCCCCAAATGATGGCTAATACTAGCTACGCCACTATATCCAAATAATTTTTGTGTACATTTCAGTAGCATGGAAGCTTGCTCACGTGAAGAACCAGGCCATTTTTGTATTTAGTCACCTACAGTGCTGCTACAGTCATCTTTAAATATGGAGTCCATCACATTGTTGATTGTGTCGATGTATTGCATCATAACTCTCTCACTATAATTTTATTTATTTATAGTCATGTATTTTAACGTTTAGTATTCATTTATAAATAGTTAAAAGTTAGGCAATCCATCCATGAGTACCGGCACCTTTTTTTAAAAAAAAGCACTGTATATATCCACTTTCAACCTGATCTAAAAAGCTGCAACAAAGATTGCTTTATTTCGATGATAGAAAAACAAGTTTGATAAGATTTAGTATGTAAGTTACGACCAAAAAAAAATTGTAATTCTCTAGTTAATGAGCTGTACCACACGACTGAAGGAGGCCAACAACAATTCAATCCCTATAGTTTGAGTTAAGATGAATCTGCAAGTTATTTAAACACAAAATAGCTGCAGAGAGGAAAGTTAAAATATAAAATAATCATTTAAAAAAAAACCTTTTATGGGAAAAACTCCGCACTTACAACTATATCTTAATGTAGAAGTTATTTCCCCTTTTCGATATTAAACAAAATAATTAGTTATCAATAATTGCTTAATTTTTTTTTTATTCGTGTTTTATTAAATACAATAAATACGTTTTTAACTTGAACCGAGTCTGGGTGTGGGAGAAATAACGTGTTCAATTATCTAAAGGGACGAAACCCTATATATTAAGCCGTATCTTAGATTAGTGAAAGATAAATTCCCTTCTTGGTATCAAACAAAATAATTAATTACCAGTACCTAATAGATAAATTGTTTTATTTTTAAATTGATTCATGTCTTGAATAATGAATAAATTTGCAAAGTTTCAACATGATTTGAGAATGGTGTGTGAGAGAAATAACGTGTACTATCACCTTTTTTAACAGACAGACAGACGGAGTGAGTGAGTGAAATGAATCATGATAGAAACTTTGTGAAAGGAAAATATGGAAGACTTATTCAGCAATATCTATAAGTGCTGTTCTGATGGTTCATAAATTTCTTAATAGCAAGCACACAATTAAGTGCGTACTTCAGTCGTAAAGCTAAGCGTTGACTAGCATGTAGTAACGAATTGGCTTTCGATCAAGACTTAAACATACGGTACACGTGTTTGGATCACCTACAAATATTGGTTCAATCTTCGACTCCCGTGTACAGACACAGTTTTAATAGATTTCGTTGTTTTGATTGAACAGAACTCTTTGACGGTAAGTATTCTGTTAGCAGTTAAACATGACATAATTGGTTTTTAATACCCGTAGATCAGTAACAATGAACACGTGTTATAAATAAAAATAAAGTGACAAGGAGGTGATAGTTGAAAGCGGCAAATGTTTAAATTTCCTTTAACGGTTGGCGCTCAACAAACTTCCAAGAGAAAAAAAAAACTGACGTGAACGGGGAAAAAATAAAGCCCTGGCAAAATACTGAATGAACTTTGAAAGTAAAAACAGGTGGACAGTTTTTGAGCTATAGGACATTTGAAACAGTAACCACTAAGTGGGAAGGAATATTGCACGTTAAATATGTGTCCTTGTAAATGACGACAAGCTTTCTTGACCATTACTGGTTTCACAATACGCTACTCTAATTTTAACTGTGACAAATGTGGCGCGCTAGGCTATCAAAGAACCAAATTTACACAGGTTGTTCAATGGCTTCTTTTGGTCCCTCGAGTCAAGACTTGTAGTTGTCCAATGGACTTCAGACGTTCCTTTCATGAAAAAGAAATACTTGACATTCCTTGTGCTTCTCAGAGACAAACAAAAAAAAAGCAGAAGGCCTATGAGAAGACACGATGGCTATCTTTACACAAAATAAAATGCAGAGTTGTCAGAAAACTGAGCTTTTCCATCCACTATACAATAAGGTTGTATAACCATTCGACATTGTGATAAAAATATCATACAAATGGTACATTATGTTAATAATACATTTTAGCAATAAAAATATATATATATATAAAAAGGGGGGGGGGAGGAAACAGGTAGATTTTAAAAAATACTTTTAGGGGAAAAAATTAAACTGAGTAAAATTGCATCAATTACCTTGAATCAATCATATAATTATTTTGAATTAGATCTAGACTTAACATAATACATTTGTACGATTGGAAATATTTGTATTCATGTTTTTGTTTCACGTGACTTTCATGCTTATAGCTTACTCAGTGCTTTATGGTCCAATCACTTTAGTGGACTAATTGGGAGGGGGGGGGAGATGTGTGTTATATGGGAGAAGGTTTCCGTGCTGCTTTTTCAATTTTTTAAATATTTTTTTTAAAGTTGCCGAGACTGAATTTTATTTTGAGCCTTTACGATGGAAGGACGATTTGTTAGCCACTCAGCTATCCAAATACTTATAGAAGTAGAAAGTTTTATAGTCTATTGTTACTTTAAAAATTGTAGCGAACGACCTAATACTCTACTCTTAACTTAGTAGGTCCTACCAAAATTAATTAATTACGACTAATTGATAACCAATCGGTTATATTTTTGTTTTATTGATTCGTGTGTTTTTTAACTTGATTCCGAGTGGTAGAAATAACATACTGGTATACAAGATTCCATCCAGACAGAGTGAGTTGATATAAGATTTTTAAAAAAACACATTTTAGCTATGCATATACCGGGTAATTTTATTATTAAAGAAAAAAGTATACTCGCATTTCTTGAAATTAAAAACAAAGTCAAAAGCATATATATGATGTTCAACATTAAGTACTGTATAGCTGTTGTTTTTTTGTTTTGACTGCCAAGAGAAAAAAAAAAGAGGGTATAGCCTATAGCCCTATACCAATGAAAATGGGTTAGCATTATTCACTATCGATCCAGTAGATCTAGAACTGTAATAGTAGCCAAAATGACTATAAACTTCAGAGAACAGACAAAGCACTATATACAAAGGTCAGGTCAGAATAGGTAGGATGCGGTAAGCCGAATTGACTTATTGTTCAGGAGTAAGAATTCTTTATTCCAAGAAATGGGTTCCATGAATGAACAACGTTAAGTTCAAGGCTCATAAATATGTATAACTCTCGTGCTTGCCACTCCATTATTCTACCAACAAGATGCACGGCGCCGAGGAAAGAAAAAACTAGGTACAAGTGAACAGTCCCCTCCCCCGCAAGAAAATAACCCGTAAATATATATATATATAGAGAGAGATATTCTTTTTTGAAGTTAAGTCTGTGTTCTATAATATATATATACACACTTTCAACCTGATCTAAAAAGCTATGATGTATAGTCTAAAGATGTGTACTAACTCCTTAATCTTAAAGCACCAATTAAATAAACGTATGTCCCTGAAGTTGTTTAAACAACAAAGCAATAAAGAACAAATTAATGCTACAGTTTAAAAGAGTAACAAATGTTTTTGTTCAGAGGTGGACACATTTCAAAAAAGTTTCTAAATTAAATGTTTTCATTAGTTACGTTTTGATTAGAAATTCACGACTTGGTGATATGTTTTTACCAAAGTCTGAGGTACTTTTTACACAGCTTATATCAGCTTACTGTGTTTAGTAAACTAGTAAAAAGTTTGTACAGGTTATATCTCGGATATAATATTTATAATTATTTATTGTACCGGTACTTGACAAAAAATTATCTATTTAAAAAATTAATCAATGAGTTAACTATCGGTAATTAATTATTTTGTTCGGTATTGAACAAGGGAAAGAAATTGTAATTGATTTGGTGGTGTAAATTGATTTAGTCCTCTTTGTACTTACTGTAATTGTAGAGTAAAAGTTTGAAACTAGCAATAGATATCTATAAACCATTCATAGGCAGCTCGTTGGCACAGTGGCTAGTGCATTGACTACTGGAGGTCTTGAGAATTCAAGTCATACATTTTTTACATTCACAGAGGTACCGCATTCCCCCCATAGTTCTAACCGCACAGATTTATTAGTCTGGATCTATTACAAATTTAATGACATTATTGATAGAATTAGACTTAATATAAGCTATGGTTCTTTTCGTGTTCATTTTTACTTTTTCTTATATTTAATTAACACGATTTCATTCAGATTTCATTTACCCTATAGGTTTATGTAGGCTATGTTATCAGCCGAACTAGGCCCACATATGTGATCTGTCTATCCAAATATCAAACTGCTGCAATCACAACAGATTGCTTCAATAGGTAAACTGAAAATGTCTTGGCCAATGCTAAGCATTTCTCTATGCTGACAACCAGTCCAACTCTTGGCTTTCACGTGTGACTCGGATATTGAGTCCGGCGGAACTGTTTTCACTAACAGGAAAAGGGGGTGGGGTACCTATCGCCTAAACCAAAGAAACGGGCGGAAAGGGGGGGGGGAGCTCGTTGGCCATTGCTGGCTACCCACCTAGGAGAAGAAAATAACACTGCAGCCTTGTCTACTGATTCCGGTCAATTAGGAGCCCGCGACCCTTAGGCAGTTTGCAGCACTCACTGCTACGCCTTGGCAGAGCCTGCAACGCCGCTGACCCCAAACTGTCTCGGCACTTGTCGTTCCTTTGGCTACATCAGCTGCTTGGAGAGTGGGGACGTGATGTGTGGACGACAACGTTCCGACCACAGCTAATGCCAGACATTCATCTGAGTTTCATGAGATGATCCGTAGTCGCTTCGTGACTGAAGCAGACCGTGTAATAAATGTGTCAAGCTGAAACAAAAGTACGAGGCAAAGTGGCTTATTTTTTCTTCTCTGCAATATATATACCTACAAATCAAATCAGGTAGTACCGGTATGTAAACTGTGGGGGGAAAATGAGTAGATAAAGTGCGCGTGTACAGAATCAAATCGTATCGAAGTGTTATAGATATGTATGCAATGATTCTGCACCATTGAGTTTATACGGGGAGGCTGTATTAAGTTTGGGAGGCGATTTTTCCTTCATACTACTACCCTTATATTAACTCGCTTTCTATCATTGTTTATGTTTCTTGAATGTTTCGATTTTCGAAATCGATATTTGACCACTTCTACTCATCCAATCGCTATAAAATTTTGCATAAAAGCTAATGCTCGATGACAACACAGGAATGAATATAAAAAATCAACCAATTTGTTAATCCGTTAGTCGTAATTACTTGTGTTTTTATATATAGAATGTAATAAGCTAAAGAGAGATAAGCCATGTGTAGACTAAAGAATCAGGTGAATAGATTTGAAAGATAGAGTAAAATAAAATAATAAAATTTTAATTCGAAGATTACATCAAAGATATGTTAATATAAAGAGTATATCAAAGACTATAAGTTTTACAATCAATTATTAAGAAAACTTTGTAATAGATTTGGTAATTATCATTGTCTTATTACCATTTTTACAAATGATATTTACTTCTACAAAAATACAATAAAATTAAATAGTATAACCTTACAATAATAGACTCGCATACATTAGTTATCGAAAATGATTATAAAAGTTTAAGACTAAAGGCTTTTAACAAAATAAAAAAAAAATATTAATAGAACGCTTATATAAAATGTTAAAAAAACGCACTAAAGCGTATCAATTAATTACGTACTAATAATAAAAGCGTTGGCTGTGTTTACAGAAATATTCTAAGTGCCGGGTGTGAAGAGTACTTTAAAATTATTCAAAACACACCCAACGCTTTGATTATTTGTATACTTTTTATTCTTGTTTTTTTAAACTATTTCTTATTTTTATTATAACATTTATGCAAATGGTTCTCTCGCAGAATAAGGTTATAGATAAAAGATATTTTATTACAAAATTATGTATTAATGCCAAATTATGAACATGTAGTCATTTATCAAAGGAAGGATACATTTTAAATCATTTAGCAAACTTGTAAACATTCAAAAAGTACCAAACAAATCAATGCCTCTTGTGATGATCTATCGCCACCACAAATAGCACTTCATGTTTTGATAGTATCAAGGTGTTAAGTACTAAATCAGCAGAACATCTCAAAAACAGCAAGCTATCAGCCGTATGCTCTATTGATGCCCACTTAGAAATAACAAAATGCCTCGTGATTGCGTCCGTAATAGTATTATGAGTCACTATCATTTTGTCTATCATCGGCTTTTTACACTGGAGAGATGTGAGTTCACGTTTCTAATTCAATAGTAAGAACTTTGTTGTTAAATACATAAAATAAGGTTTACATGAATTTAGCCAAGCAACACTGACTTTTGTGTGTGTGTGTGTGTGTGTGTCTGCTTAGTGTTGAAAGAATAAACATACTAAAACATGCGATGCTTTTATGTCTATGTGCTTGCACCATGACTTGGCCTTGTTTTGATGTTAGAAATCTCTTGCCAACTACTACAAGTATAAATTCGAAATTTGTTTTTGTTTTTTTAAATGATACAACGTTAAAACGAGACATTAGTTTAAAGTTGCCATATAGCTAATGTTATATGGGACAGATACAGGTACGACTTAAATTGTGAAATTCCCACCGCCTACACAAATCCAAACATCAATGTGGTCTGTGTTAAGTTTAAGACCTTGACATTGCATTTACGCAAATATTACAACGTAAGGACGGATGTCACACATTCTTTTTAACGCAGCCAAAACTGTACATGAACGCCATACCGTGGGGGCGTGAAAAAAGTTGTATTTCAGCAAGTATCAAGACGTTGACTCTCACGCTCTGAATATGTAGTTGTACTAGCATCAAATGTCTATATTTATGTTCGTATACATACGTATTTACACTGGTGGCTTAGATGTCATCGAACAGCTAAAATATAAGAATCGGATATGAAATTATGACTGATTATGTAAGTCACGAGTGTATGGTCACACATTGTGTAACGTCTGATAAATTGGGTGTTGCGTCACAGGGATTGTGACCTGTAGAGCCGAGAGTTACATTTCCTAAACCTGATACAGATGTCCTGAAGGTCCGAGAACGTCCAGTTCCCTATTAAAGGACCTCTGGACCAAGGAAAGGCTTTTATCCATGGCCAGGATGAGGCATCGGCTCTTCACCAATCCCTCTGTCCGAAATCCCGCCTTATCCGAAACGATCATATAATCCCGTCCGGTATGTCGCTGGACACGACCCCCTTGAGCCACGCACGAATTCCCTCTCTCGTGCGAGGCCGGAGGCCGAGCCGCGTGGGGGCCTTTCGTATGCCTATAATGTCCCACCGAACCCGTGCGAGGGTCCATCACAGCGCGTATGGCCCCAGTTAGGGAACGAATCGATGGGGGGTTGGACGGGTTAGCGAGCCTTTGTTACATCCCTACCACGTGCAGTGTACAGTCTCTCGACCGTACGTGTGGTAGCCCACTGAGAGCTATGTGCGCTACCGTTCTTAGCCTATCTGATTCCCTTGGCAGACGTTTCCACGGAGACGCCACTCTGAGTCGACGGTAGCTGGAATTCCTCCGCATTTCCTAAACCAGTGATGCCCAACCTTATACAGCCTGCGGGCCATTTTAATTTTCGACACTCGTGTCGTGGGCCACATTAATGAAAAGATACAGATAACTGAAATAGAGAATAAATCATTTTAAATAGTTTTCTAACAATCCCGTGGCTTCAGTAGGCCTTCTTAGACCCATAAGTCAATTACGTAACAAGTGTCTTAGACGTCTTAAAACTGAACAAGTTTTTCTATAAAATTAAATGCTTGTAAACATTGTGATCGTACCCAGCAATTGTTTTCAGAAATGTGCAAGGTTAATGTAGACAACACGGCGAAGGAATCTTTTGTCTGTATTGCTCGAAATTTCTTAAGTCTGGCTTTGTAAGTCAATCAGTTCCAGTTGGTGTCACTCCCCAGCGGCAATAGAAATGATTTCGAAATCTGCTGCACTGTCATTTAGTTTTGAATGAAGATTTTCACTAACATCGTCCATCCGTTTTGCAGTTGTCATGCCAGAAAGGCGGCACAGCTTCAATTACATTTTTTTTTTCAGGCCGATTTTATTCCATCACTGCTAGCAAGCACATTTTAATGCTTCATTTCTCTTCTAAAAATGTGAGCAACTCTGTAGCCTCTATTACAGCTGACTCATTTTCTTGACTTCTTGGTAAATACTTTCGTCACTCGCTCAACTCTAGACGTCACTTAGCAACTCTTTTCTTAGCGGCTCAAATCAACAGTGCCTCCATATTTTTGTAATGGTTTGTTATAGAATGCCTTTTTATATTATGTTCTTTAAAACAGCCACTTTATCAGAACAAATCAAACATGATGTCTTGTTAATTTAGATTTAATAAAGATCTGTCCATTTGTCCTGGAAGTTTTAACATCCAATTTTCGTTTCTTCGACACTCCCATTTCATAAACGTACAAATGTTACAAGGAATGGCACCTAGCATGTTGGTGTCAAAAGTACACAAACCAAAATGATGCAGAAAAGATGCGCTGTATTACACGCATGAGATGTCAAAGACACAACTAGCTCAAAACAGCCACGGAATCGTCCAAGACTCTAAAATAACTGTCAATTCTTATACCCCCCAAAAATTTTTAAAATGTGTTCTTATACAAAAAAAAAATTAACATACCTAACAAGACAATAGATTAGTATGAAATACATCAAAGAAAACGTGAGAGCCCATACATAGAGAAAATACATTTTTAAACCTTTTTTTTTTTAAATTTTTTCTACATTTTGTGCCGATGTTTTGGCGGGCCGGTCAGAACCACGTCGCGGGCCGGATATGGCCCGCGGGCCGTAGTTTGTGCATCACTGTACTAAACATTTCGCGGATTTAGGAATTAATTTTTCTTTCTCGGCTCAATATCGAAATAAAAAATAAAACAAAGTCCGAACCATGAATCATAGCATGCAGACGTTAAAATCATGGATTAGTGCTTTTGTAGCTGTCGTAAAATATAGAAAGACTGGAGAAGCCAAGCTCTCAAACTTTAATTAACAGTTAATAATTTAGTAAGAGAAGCAATAGAAGAATATTCTTTTATAAAGTTAATGTCGTTTACATATATACTTTTAGACTTACTGAAATGTAGATTTCTCGATTTATGTTTTTTGATTGGTCCATACTAATTAAAACGCTAAGCTATTTAGACTAAGATTAGACCTAAAACTTATCTACATATTTAGTATGCTGGGCAGAAAAAAAAAAGGTAATGTCAAAGTATGATGTGTGATGACAATTCCAATAATAAATTCATTTCAAACTTTACTGTCCAGTCCAATATTTTGGAAAAAGTTATAGACATTAAATTTTGTGAGTGAGTGAGTGAGTGAGAGTGAGAGAGAGAGTGAGAGAGAGAGTGAAAGAGTGAGTGAGAGAGAGAGAGAGAGAGAGTGAGAGAGAGAGACGAGAGAGTGAAAGAGAGAGTGAGAGAGAGAGAGAGTGAGAGAGTGAGTGAGAGAGAGAGTGAGAGAGAGAGTGAGAGAGAGAAAGAGTGAGAGAGAGTGAGAGGGACGAGAGAGGGGGAGAGAGAGCGAGAGGGATGAGAGAGGGGAGAGAGAGTGAGAGGGACGAGAGAGGGGAGAGAGAGTGAGAGGGACGAGAGAGGGGAGAGAGAGAGAGAGGAGAGAGAGAGGTGAGAGAGAGAGTGAGAGAGACGAGAGAGGGGAGAGAGAGTGAGAGGGACGAGAGAGGGGAGAGAGAGAGAGGAGAGAGAGACGAGAGAGGGGAGAGGGACGAGAGAGGGGAGAGAGAGGGGAGAGAGAGAGGAGAGAGAGGGGAGAGAGAGAGAGGAGAGAGAGGGGAGAGAGAGAGGAGAGAGAGGGGAGAGAGAGAGGAGAGAGAGAGGAGAGAGAGAGTGAGAGGGACGAGAGAGGGGAGAGAGAGTGAGAGGGACGAGAGAGGGGAGAGAGAGGGGAGAGAGAGAGGGGAGAGAGAGGGGAGAGAGAGAGGGGAGAGAGAGGGGAGAGAGAGGGGAGAGAGAGAGGAGAGAGAGAGTGAGAGAGAGAGTGAGAGGGACGAGAGAGGGGAGAGAGAGAGGAGAGAGAGGAGAGAGAGACCTGGAGTTTGATAATGCATACACAAGAAACACACTGAAATGTTGCCAGCTCAAGAGAAACGATAAATCGTGAAAGCACGTGAATCAGATCTGGGGCTTTTCCTAAGTCCGGTTAGTGTAGTCAGTGTTTGATCAAGAAACAGTTTCTTTAGGAAGTCAAGACTAGTGTAGGAGGAAATAAATGGTAGGCCAATAACCGGTGCATATAATGTGAGGGGTAAATGTGGCCAGCTAAGTACAGTGAGATAAGGCATTCTAGTGACTTTGCCAGTTGCGCCTCTTGAAATGTTTGATCTCTTGAAATGTTTGATATCTTGAGGAGAGGGCGTCTAATGCAGTGTCATTATTGTTTAATATGGTCGATTTAGGGCATTTTCGTTTTGGGAAAGTATAAATGGACTTTTTATCTAATTGGATAGTACAGTTTAATAGGGAACATTTAGGATTCAAACTGATCAATTATATTTAAATAATAAGATAAAAATTATTTTTCGATACTATCCGGTAAATTTGGGAGATTGAGCGCCATTAACATTTTTATAATCATCCCAAAAAATGAAAACAGATAGTCGATGAGATAAAAGCCATTATGAAAGAGAATGCGATTGAATAATTGAATAAACATTGAACAAGTAAGAAAAAATTGACACTATATGATACGACAATGTAACACAATGGATGTGGATTATTGTTTACACTTTCCAATTGAGAATCAATATTGCACAAAACCCATACGATATTTTCGCTTCTATTATACACAGTTACTGCACTAGCATCCTGAATGTCTGCTCTGGCCAAATGCGTAGACTAGTGACAAATTGTTCTCCCAGGACCTCGGGGTCTACAGGGCAAGACAAGTGGATTTCATCCGTTTCTAGGAATTGTATGCCCAGAAGCCATCCACTTTCCCAGACCGCTGGCAGATATCCATTAGTGCTGGCTAAAACACGCTGACAGAAAATAACTTAAGCCAGAGCTCTACACTGATACATGTAGATCTATGTAGAATTGAACATACCGGTACTCTTTCTTTGCCTGGATCGATTGCTCTTAGCTAAACTATGATAACAAAAAAAAAAAAAAAAAAAAAAGCACCACAGTTCAACTTGAACTTGGTTTTAAGTGAACGCAATATGGTCATTGTTATTTTTAGCATCTGTTTAGTTCTTCTTGTTGATGTGAGCAGCTGTTGATTTATCCACATAAATACCGAGCCGGTGACCCAATCAAAAAGTGGATGTGTGCTCTCTGTATTGAAACACAACATTCAGGTTGCCTACTCACAACAGGCGGGGTCATCTGCACTCAAAATGTGTCACATAATATTAGGGTGAACTATGAAAAAAAAGACAGGTACGCCATCACAAAATATTACATCACTAAACATTAGATCCCTGGCCACACAACAAGAAAAGGTCACCTACAGGTGAGAACACCATGCCCTTATAGTGGTGTGACATTGTTGAACCGAGGTGTGTATTTTGTTCAAACATGTTCTTCTAATGTCAAGTTCAAGTGGACCCTTGTATATTTGTATAGTGAACAAATAATGTATGCAAATGTTAGAAAAAAATGTGTAATATTATTATAATTATATAAATACATAAGGAGCTTATTTTCTCGACACCAAAGCATATCGTGTTAACACTTGCACATCCCACCCAATCTATGAAATCTTGCTCTAGTTTAAAATCGTTAGGGACAACCAATACGACAGTCAACATTGACAACAAATTATGTCGATACATAGCTACACACTTTGAGCATGTGGGAAGGGGGGAATAGGAAGGCAGCAGCAAAGACAAGGAATCCGGTGAAAAGAGGCTAGCAGACACCCTGAAGACGTACGTGACAGTCAGGCTCCAAGTGTAACTAATAAAGTGTCTCGTCCAAACCTTGGACCTCCCAACCTTCTCGCGCCTTTTTTTTTAAAGGAAAGAAGCACGGATGGCTTTCATCATCTATGTGTTCGCTTCTCCATTGTGTGAGCACAAGAGAGAGAGAAGGGGGAGCGAGAGGTGCGCGCGTGTGTGTGTGTGCTTTGGTGGCGTGAGAAGAGGACTAACAAACAAGATATCGAGCTAACGTTGGGGGGGGGGGGGGGGCACACCAACAGGTAATCCTAGATTACACGACGTGCAGACTTTCAAAACTGAACACAATGTTTCATAACTGAATCTTAGGAAAGGTTTCATAGGTTTAGTTTTACAACTTTAGTCAATGACAAATACGCTTGCTTTTAAAACTAGTATTTGATGCAATGCATTTTTTTTATTTCATCCAAGCTAATTTTCTGCAAAGACATTAAAAATTATGACTACTCACACGCCAAAAGCGACTATAAAGCCTAAAACTAATTTCAGAACTACAAGCCAGTGTTGTTGCTGTTGTTGTAGAACATTTCAATGAGTACGTCTGAGCAGCTTATAACGTAGTGAATCTCTCGCGTGAAAGGAAATCTGCTTGTCCACATACATAGTGGAATAAAGTCACGAGTTAATTTTTTTTTTTTTTTTGTTTACTAGCCAATCTCAATACTACTCTTCGATGTTCTTACATAATGAAGTCAACGTAGAATACACAGAAAACAATGGAATGAAATAGTGGAAGTCCTATGCAGACATCAGATATTATGGTAGAGAGTGACAAGTTGCTGTATGATACTCAGAAATTTTGAAAAAAAAAAAAATTGTTGGTTTCTAATTTAAGCATGATTTTATGATTATGATATATATGATAAGCCTGAATATATTATGATATAATGTCAATTATTATTCTTACAGGCTCTTCAAATCTAAAAGTTGCAGCTGCTATTCAAAAACTAGAATATATCATTAAGGAAAAGCTTTGTAAATTTGCATATTTTTAAGTGCTTGCCCTTAAAAGTTTGTTTACTGAAGACTATGAAATATAGAAGGTGCTCTTGAGAAAAAAAAGAAAAAAAAAAGACCAAAAAGTGCTAAATGGTCATTTCAGAATAAGAAGTAAGGAAGTATAAACTGAGATAAAGTTGGCCACCATATAAACCTTCTCACTCCAAATGGAATTAGTCTTTCATAAATCAGCATTAGAGGAACATACTTGTAAATTAACACATATTTGTATTTATCAAACTGTAAGTATGGTAAACAGAATTTCTTGCAGGTGATTAATGATGCTACATAAATATAAAAGTTAATCAAAATATTAGGGAAACAAATATGCACAATGATGGTAAGGTGTGTTAAATTTAAACAATTTAAACAAGCTCAACCAAATTATGTAGGTAAAAAAAAAATAGTTTTAATAGCAGTCAAAGTAAATAGATTACATAAAAAGTCAATGATTAAAAAAAAAAAAAAAAAAAAAGAAACAAAAAAAAAGATGTATTACCATCATTGTCTGAAGCTAATTTCATAGTGATAAAAAAAAAAAAGCATTTAAAATTAAAGTTATGATCATAATGAGAATAAACTTAATAGTTAACAAGTAGGTTAACAGTGACAGATGAATATGTTAAAATACTGAGCGATCTGTAAAATAATTATGTTTTGTGTACATCTGAAAAAAAACAACAACATTCAAATCATTTATAATATCATTTCTAAATATGCAAACAACATTCTAGTAACAGATTACAGAGACACATAATGGGCAGGTTAAAAAAAAATGTAAGGAGGGGAAAGACACAAAATAAATAAATAAATTTCACAACTAAGTTATTACTACACAGCTAAAGGCTAAACAACTACATTGATACATCCCATTTGTATTCAATGGCAGAAAATGGTAGGGAGGGAATGAACAAACAGAGGCATCTACACAATTCTGTAGCACAAATGAAACCAGTAACAACAAACGCTAGCTAACAGCAGGACACAAACAGCAGTCAAAACTTGCTATTTGAATATATATATATATATATTATATTTTAATCAAACACTTGTATTTATTTCAAAGTCGTTTCAGAATTCTGCTAAGAACAAAGTTGGGTTGACAAGCTACTGCTAGATAATGCTTTGGATATTTTAAAATGCTTATTAAGTTAGAGACAACAAGGTTTGACTGTATCATTACTACAACTTACTACACATTTATTATAGGGGGAATTTTTCTACAGACAAAAAAAATATTTCTATGAAACCTTAATTTATTCTATTATAAACTTTTACGCCTTTATTTTTTGAATGAGCAGGCACTTATTGCAAGGGTTATTACTAATAGAATATTAAATTTAATAAATTAAATTTAATTTAATTAGAGTTACCTCCACCATTTGCAAAAAAGCTAATCTAATGATGATGCAAGCTATTTCAAGAGTTAACAATAATATAAATAAACATATAGTACATTATACTTCATGTATTTAGATTGATTGGAATTTATAACACTTTCTTGACTTTAAAAAGTTTTTTTAAAGGATTTTTCATGTGATTAATCTAGTCTGAAGAGCTGAATGTCAGGGATATAAATAAATGTAGCAAAAAAATCATGGTAAGAAAAAAAATCTTTATTTAAATGCCTTTAAACCAAGCTTAACACATTTACTTCCCTGTATCTTTAGGAATCTAGATTAAATAATGAAAAAGTAGCACTATTTTATCTTTTAACAATAATAAAATCAATTTTTACCTCTGGCAGACAATTTCTTGGTATTAATTATTTTTGCAGCAAATTCTAATCCAGTGGCTTTTTGCACACATCTCTTCACAATTGAGAAAGCTCCCCTAATGAAATAAAAATTCAATGAATGTAATATTTATGCACCTATAAATGTTTAGAGCTACATAAAAAAAAAATTAGCCTAGATAAGTTATACCTGAATAATAAGTTTTAGAAAGAAATTCAAACAAAATAATTAATTAATAAAGAAATGGAATGATAGTTATAGATTTAGTACCATATGTTCACTGACAGTAAATAAAAAAAAATATCCTGGCAGGTGATATATATATATATATATACATACATACATAAAGGAAGTTGATTTCTTATTTAAACAAGATTATAACTCAAGTTCCTGACATAAAAAAAAAAATATTTATAAATAAGTTTGGCTGGTAAAATTATTTTCACTAACTTTGAAAGTGTCAAAATGGGGATGAAGAATGCTAAGTTAAGGTTCTATCCACTGCATTAGACTCACCATCCAAGCATAAAGTGGGTTACTTACAAGCAATCATATATATACTAGACATAAATGTAATTTGTACAGATGACTCATAGAATGATGTTGACGATGTTGAATTTTAAGTGTCATCTAAAAAAAGCTATTTTAAAGAGCTTTATCACTGATAGTGAAATTTTGTTATTCATTGTATATATTAAAGCCTTTCAAAAGAAATCAAACTAACAAAGAAACAAAAAGTAAGATCGAAGTAGGCTTACAAGTCATGCCTATATAAATAAGGTACTCTCAAAGAAGCAAGGATTTATGACCATATTTGTTTTGTTTTTTTTTGCTTTTGCATTTCTTTTTTTTTTTCCCAACACTATTGAGGGCATGTGGAGGTGGATAAGGAGAAAGATAGGAGCTGGGGCAAGAAGAGTAGGGGCAGGGTGCTAAAGCTTTCTTAAAATGCATTTTCATTAGACATGGGAAAGATCTCTTTGTTACTCTGTACTTGGCTAGATATTAATATTGTATATAATTATATATATATATATATAATGACTAGTTACATACATTAAAGTAGAATATGACCAAAGTAACCACAAATTAAATTTAAATATGAAAAACAAATTGAACAACAGGATATATTAAGAATTAAAACTTGTTTTTGTCTTTTATGTTTTTGTTTATTTTGTTTTTTTCACAAGAATTTTTTTCTTTAATAAATTAGATCAGATATATCTAGAATCTAGACTTATTGGTTAAAAAAAAACAAAACTATTTTCTACTTTTAGTTCTATGGACTAGACTAAATCTCGCAAGCTGCAATAGCCTATAGATATAGATTTCTATAACAAGATCTAAATAGAAAATGGCAGGTGCATTATAAACTTCACATGCTTACAGGATTAGAGAGTTGTTAAACTGTATGCAAATATGTTACAAGTATCTTGAGATATTTTAAGTACATGAATGATCATCTATAGAAGAATAGCGAAACAAAGAGATATTTTCATGTGGTCAGTTTTCTCTGAATTTTAGAGCCAAATGTTCTTCATAAGTTGGGACAAATGAAAATGAATGGTATTCCCTTAAATTCAACATTATCTAACTATAGATCTATCTAGATCACTCTATACTCAAATCTAGATCTAGATAGAGTAAAGCCACCTCATTGAACACATATTGCACAATCTTTAGCATTCAAATTTTTTAAATTCCATATTGGTTAGATCTAGAGAAAAAATGAAACATCTATAAACTTGTCATCAATTGGCCTATAAAAATGAATGTTGAAATGTTTTACTACACATAGACTAATTATAAAATCTAATGTCAAGTAGGGGTGGGTAGGTATATATGCCAAAGTGTCTACCTCAGCAAAAACATTTTTTCCCTGACTACAGTATTGAAAGCCTTGTAAACCATATGAACAATATGTATTAATTTATATGGTTTAAGTTTAATTTAAAAATTAAGTATGATGTGGCAACATTTCCAGAATTATAAACCTTACACACCCCCTTCCTCCTATATATATTTATAGAGAGAGATCTTCTTAAAACTAGAGTAGTTTATTTGACTTTGACAGCGCATTATTTGACAATGGTTCGGCATAGAAAAGAAAATGAAGTATCAAAATCTTCTTTAGTTTCAGGAGAATAAGGATGCCTACTTATATTTGTACCCCTAACCTATATTTGTTTTTATATTTAAGGTCAAAGAGGCCATGTGTTTTCATTTAATTCAGACAAATTTGACCCACATTATTTGATTCCGGACACCATAATTTATTTCAGACAGTCTCTATATTTAGGCATCAATAAACTCAAATTTTAATACTATATTAACATTAACTAAATTTTAAGATCCCCAGGCATAGCCCCTCACATGAAATCATTAAGATATTTTCACATTATGCATAAATAAGAACACAAAAAATACAAATATGAACACACTTTTTCTACCAAAATTAGGTCACTGGGATAGTGACTTCTACACAGACTTTTAGACTTATTTTATGTTTGCATGATTAGATGTGTATTGAATGTTTGTGTTTTTTGTTTATTAATTTACTAAATTTATAATACAGATGATCTTTTGTAGTATAGTACAGGTTAGGATAGAATTTCTTGCCTAAATAGCTGAATCCTCTATATTCTCTCTATATAAATCTAGATCTATCTAGTAAGTCTATAGATCTAGGCATTTAACTTCATTAAATGTATCAAGATCACTCCAAACATTTGCCCATTTATTCTCTATAAAAAAATTTAATATAAATATAAGATCATTAACACTGATGTCCAAAACTGGCTGTCTGAAATAAATTTTGGTAAGAAAATCGTAATTTAATACAAACACCCTATTAATGTTCTTTTGTATGGAATCAAATAAATCAGCTCCAAAAACAGAATAAATATTGCTGGCTCATTAGCATATACTTAGCCAATCAAAAAATATAGTCTTAACCCTATGAAGAGGTTAAGTCATCCTGGTAACATAGGCTCATAGGAAACAACAACAACCTCACTTACAAATTTGAAATTCTTTATTTCTTACATAAAAAGATAGCTAAATGGAAGGAAATTGGGTTAGAATCATTGGAAAATGGTCCATGGACAAGCACGATTACAATGTGCTAGTTTCATATCAAATATCAAAATAAAGATGTGATGAACACAAAATAGTGAGTGTCCGAATTCATGTAATGTCCTGTCCGGATTAAATAAACTATTCTTCTATATTAATATATTATTTTTTAATATAGAATCTAGATTCTAGACATAGACTAGATTTAGATTCTAAATCTAACTAGAATAATCTAGATTCATAGTCATAGATCTAGACTTTTACTAGTTTAAGATCTAGAGTCTAGATCAATATAGAATCTAATCTAAATTAGTAGATCTAGATTCTAGATCTATATAGAATCTAATCTAAATTAGTAGATCTAGATTCTAGATCTATAGTATATGCAGCGGAACTTAAGTTACAGTGATTTACAGTGTGAGTGTGCTGATGCCGACACACAGCAGACGACTTGTTATCAACCGTACTGACTGCTGTTCAACTGTTAGTCAACTTTTATCATTTATGGGATACCGAGCGATGGATCAAAGGGCGATTCAGTGAGTGTTAAAATGAGCATGTCAGTATAACATTCTTAAATTGTAAAAAGAAATAGGCGCCCTACGTCTAAGCTAATATAAATAAAACAATGACTAGCCTACTTACTTTCCTAACTCCTCCTTTAATTCGTAAATATCGCTAAACTTGGCGGTGGACGTTTGGGCCGCCATATTGAATGTTAAATGACTTCATAACATCACTCTCGGAATATCTCGCAGGCCTAGTAAATGCGAGATCCAAAGAAACCCTTCCCTACTTCTACCATAACCGTACCCCGAGCAAGCTGGGCCTCTTTAATTAATTCATTTATTGTTTAGACAGGAAAGTTTTTGCTGTATTTCAATTTAGATCTTCTGAGAAAATGTAAATTCGTTTTAAAAGCCTTATTGAATGTAGGAAGTTTCAAGATTCCTTGTTAAAAGGCTTGAAGTTTTTAAAAAATTGATACGCAATATATTATTATACATTTGTAGGCTATTTCAAACTATTTGATCTAGATTCTTGACCTACATTCTATCAATAATAATCTTAATTTAATAATATAGGTCTAGTGTCTACAGCTTTGTAATATCAAGGCCTCTGTTTAACAGCCTTTATTGTAATTGTGTACTGATTTAAGCAGGGCCGGATTAAAGGGAGGGCAGGCGGGGCTACACGCCTGGGAATCCACAACAAGGGACCTTCATAAAGGATATACCTGGACACCAGGATTTTTTTTCGGGGGGGGGGGGATTTTTCTCCCCCCCCCCCCCCCCAAATATATATGTTTGTATGGATGGATGTGTGTGTGTACACAATTAATCTCTATTACATTCTGACCCTTCATTCTTTTGAAAGACGTTTATTGTGCACTTGAATAGGTTATTCCTGGATTTAGTGAAAAAATTGTAGAATCCTCGCCCTTGCCAGCAAGTGGTCTGGGGGAGCGCTGAGAGCTCACCCAGCACGGGGCGGAGCTCCGCCGCCAAGTATTATTTCTGGTATTGAAAGCCAACTAAATGCATATTCTTAGGTACCTACAGTGCATTATTTTGATATTAAAAGTTGTATTTCAAAAACTTAATGTGCTATTCTTACTGACTTAGACCTCCCGCGCCGTTCGGCGCATTTGCTGGCAAGCTGTTTTTCACAAAAATCTGTCACTGGCAATGTCTGAAGCCTCTTCCCACCTGCTCTGAGGACCTCCATGAAAGTGTGGCGCCAAGTTGTACTATGATGTCATCGCAGCTCTTATTATGCGTAATTCATTTTGTCGGAAAACATGTCCCACAAACCTAATGCGCCGCTCTGTCACAACCTTACTAAGGGGTCGACTTCCACTTCGGCGTAGAATTTCCTTGATTTAGACCCGATCTCTATAACTGACTCCTAAAACATGTCTTAGCCATCTTTGTAGAGCCACATTTAGTTCGTTTAAATTTCGGCAGATGACTATTCACTGCACTTTATTAATGGAGCCCAGCCACTGGTAGACATGTGTAACTTCTCTTGACTACGATCTTGGAATTAGGTGATTATTTTGCTTTAGATGTTATGTCGAAAAGGGAAGTTTTATCGTCAAAATCATCTGTTGGGGGATTTTAAACTAAAATATATCTGAACTTTTTTTGTTTTTATTCAAAACCCCATTTAGCTACGGTCATAGAATTTGGTGACTGTAGTTTGCTTTTGAAATAATATTGAATAGAGAGGCACTCAACCTTAAAACGCTCTGTAGGGGGATTTTAAATTTAAAACTATCTTGAGGGGTTTTAAACTTTTAAAAAAAGCCATCTGGAGGAGAGGTTTTGAAACTCAAAACCTCCTTGCCTTGGCTTCGATCAAAGAATTTTAGTGTGTAATTTGCTTTTTTTTTATATTGAAGAGGTTGTTTTTTTTTTTACATCAAACCCCTCTGAAGGGAAATTTAAACTCAAAACCCAATAGGCTTGGCTACGCTCATAGAATTTCGATTGCGAAATGTTTGTTTTTTTATTTTGAAGATTTATTTTTAGCTTCAAACCCCGCTGGCGGGGGGTTTAAACTAAAAACCTCTTTGGCTATGCTCATGGTATTTTGTGTGCGTAATTTGCATTTTTAGCGGCCCCCGAAAGGGGAAAAGACGCTATTAGTTTTGTGCGAAATGTCTGTCCGTCCGTTCCGTTTAGATCTCGTAAACTAGAAAAGATATTGAAAATCCGACATCACAATATTTTAGACCATTCAAAGTTCTGATGCAACGGCTACTTTTTTTTTTTCTAAAAGCGAAAAATCTTATTTAAAAATCAGTTATGCAAGCCATTTTTAAAGAGAAAAAGCTAATTAGTATGCATTATAAGTTAGACCTAATTTAAAACGAATAGTAATCTTATAAATTTCATTTTCATAAACTATAATTAGAAGTATAGAGTATATTCCTTTTAAGGATTCGAATAAGAGATTATTAAGTAGCTAACACTTGAGGATTTATTCTGTGGATTACTTGTGTTTCTGTGTTGTTGTTTTTTTGTGATTCTGTGGATTTTTATGTGTTACTGTTAAGAGTGGACGGCGCCAGGGTTGTGTAGTAAAGTACGGTGTAGTTATCGTCTCTTTTCTGTCTCTGTACTTGTGATAAACCCTTGTAAAAATGTCAGTTAAGACATTTTTTATTGAAAAAAAGGACCCGGATGGTGGACTTGTCCACGCCCCAGGTACCTTGCTTCTAAAGCTGTCAGGCCAAGGGGCTGTTAAGGCCACTATGGCGAGCCTAATAGAGTGCCTGAAACTAACACCGGACGAAGTGAGTTCTCTCTATCGCTTCGAGAACCCCTTTGTCTGGTTCCTGGTCCCAACTTTCGCCCGAGTGAGAACCCGTATACTAGGGAAATCATTCGGGAATGATAAGGACTTCAAGGTAGATGTCTGTACCTTAGAAGACGAAAAAATCAGGGTTACCCTTCACTGGGTAGCACCAACCATAAACAAATCAAAGATAGGAGAAATATTTGGAGCCTTTGCAGAAGAAGGCTCCAAGATAGAGCCAATCAAGCTAGGCAACTCAGATAAGTGGGCGGCTTGGATAAAAATCCGCAAACAGACTGAACTCCCCCATTATATTCAGTTACGATACGAGGACGATCCGAGGACCTACAAGGTCCTCGTGACCATCCCGGGACGTAGACAACAGTGCTGGCATTGCGGACAGGATCAGCACTGGTCAAACCAGTGTCCAAATAGGGCGAACCCCAGACGGGACCAAAACCCCACAGAAGGTGCAAAGGAGGTAGGAGGGAAAATCTATGCCATGGCCCTTAATGGTGAGGGAGAGAAAAAGCAATCCGAGATTGATCAACAGCTAAAAAAAGATGGCTTCACAATGGTTGAAAGCGGCAAAGGAGGGGGAAAAAAACAAATAGAAGCTATGGGAGCTACTCCAAGTGGTCTCCCCACACCTAACCCCTGAAAACAAATCTAAGCAAAGTAAAAAAATTAAAACATCCGGAGGGGCAAGTTCAGCACCCACCACCCCAATCAAAATAACAAGAAAGAGGGCCCTCTCTCTCTCTTCCTCATCAGAGGATCTAAACGAGGATCCCCGAGTAGAGGAGGAGAAAAGAGAGGAAGAACAGTTCAAGCTCGAGCTGAACTTTCCAGACTCCCCGTCAGTGCTAGTCATAGATGAGGGCGAGGACCCCAACACACATTCAAACACATAAACAACAAAGCAACTCTTAAAGATAAAATGCATACACACACAATAGAATAACAAACACGCAAACCAATCTCACACACTCATGGCAGACATCAAAATTTTGACACTCAACATCAGAGGGCTTAACAATAAACACACATACATAGCACACCTCACAAGGAAATACAAGCCAGATTTTATCTTTCTGCAAGAGACTAACACACAGTTAGAGTACAAGGCCAAAAAAGCAGTCTCTCTTATGGGCCTCCGGGAGGGTTATTTTAGTTTAGGTAGAAAGCCACGAGGGACAGCCATTTTACAAACATCCAATAGGTTTTCAATCACACACTCATATCAAGACAATAGCGGGAGGATAGTAATAATTAGGACAAGCTCACAAAAACACACATACACGTTAGTCAACATTTATGCACCCGCTCAAAAAAAAAGAGAAACACGAGTTTTTTGGAATGCTAAGTGACATTCTACACACTCAGTACGCAGGAGAAAATTTGATAGTAGGGGGTGATTTAAATTACATTGATTCCCAATTAGACAAGCAAAACACAAACACAGAGGGTCCTGCTCCTCATGTAACAATTAAAACGCATGACTATTTGGGGGGAGTCATCAAGGCATTCCGGTTAGTAGATGCCTATAGAGAAGTAGAGGTCACGGGCCGGATCACCACGTTCAGGGACAAAGCACACCAAATATAAACACGGATAGATAGAGTGTATGTGCCAAGGGCGTGCGAAACAAAAAGTGTAACACATCTCGTAGAGACGTTACAATATACAGACCACAAAGGAGTCTTAGTGGAACTGCTGAAGCCAAAGCTAAAAAAGAAAAAACAAAAAACACCGATCTGGAAACTTAACAACGACCTCCTAAATGACCCGCTCTATTTAAAAACAATCGCAAACCTCCTCAAAAATATAATACATGACTCAAACACACCCCATTTCAAAGTCACACAAATATGGACGCTAATTAAAAGCTCCATTAAGCAGCAAAGCCAAATACTGGCCACACTAGTCAATTCAAAAAGGAAAAAAGAAGAGGAAATACTTAAAAATTTACTAACACACGAAGAAGACGAAGCAGCCAAAACACATATACTAACACAACTAGAAGAACTATTTAACTATCAATACAAAGGAGCGGAATTGAGGTGCAAAAGTAAAAAAATAACTGAAGGGCCTAACAAACTTTTTTTATCAGCAGAACAAAACATTCAAATTGACAGAACTATTGACAACATTGTTGATAGTAAAGGAGAAACTATACACGACATGGACAAAATAACAGACACATTTACGAAACACTTTACTAATTTGTATGACAAGGAACAGACGGACGACAACGCACAAAAAGTATTTTTACAGAACTGCAAAGAAATACCAATGACTGAACAGATAGAGACAGACGCTCCCTTTACGCTAGACGAACTGAAGGCTGCTTTAGATACAACACAAAACAACAAATCTCCTGGCCCAGACGGTCTGACGTTTGAATTTTACAAAGCCTTTTTTCCCCAAATGGGACCCCTACTATTAAATCTATACAGCGACATGTTAGTGACAGAACAGTTACCTAGAAATTTCAACTTAGCATACATCACACTTCTACCAAAAAAACAAGAAAACAACACCTCACCTAGCGACTTTCGACCGATCTCACTTCTAAACACCGACTACAAACTCCTGACGAAAATGATTTTTCTAAGACTAAAACCCCTCATTCCACACTTAATAGGACAGGACCAATACTGTAGCAACCCAGACAAAAACATCGACGAACTTAACCATTTTTTAAGAGACATTATATATTACTGTAAAGACAAAGACTTGAAAGCAGCCCTCTTTTCTATTGACCAGGAAAAAGCCTCGACAGAATAGACCATGACTACCTTTTCAAAATACTAGACAAGACGAAGACAGGTGGAAGAAGGAAGAAATACATAAAGCTAGTTTACACTGATGCCACAAGCAAACTCATAATAAACCAAACCCTTAGTGGCAGTATCCCTATTAGAAGATCTGTTAGACAAGGGTGTCCCCTTTCTCCCTTTTTATACACCCTTTGCCTAGAACCCATTTTAGAAACCATCAGGCTCGATAGTGAAATCACGGGGATAAGAATCCCAGGTCCCACGCCCGTAGTTAAAGTTAAAGCATACGCTGATGACACCACCCTTTTTCCCTCCTCAGAAAAAGACATAGCCGCAATCATAGATAAGTTTATTCAATTTGGGAAGGCAAGCGGGTCAAAAATCAACATAAATAAATCTTGTATTATGGGATTGGGCAGGTGGGAAATCCCCTCAAACATCCCCTTTAACCTTAAAATAGAGAAGGAAATTAAAATATGCGGCATCATGTGGACAAGCAACCCAACATATTACCACACACAGCAGTGGGAAAATATTTTAAAGAAAACCAAAAACACACTTAAAAGATTTCATTATGCAGCAACTACTATATTTGGTAGAGCAATACTAGTTGTTACGTGCGCATCTTAGTGTAAATGTGAAAACGTGCGCATCTTAGTGTAAATGTGAAATGGTGCGAATGCGTGTTGAAAATAGGAAGAAAACCAAAATGGAGGAATATGAACAAGAAGGTGTTTTCAGTGTTAATAAAGATTAAAGTATTTATAAACGGTGATTTGTCGTTTTCCCTGTCTAAAGAGTTTCATCTAATATGAAGACGTAACAAGTGGCGCCCAACGTAAAAGGTAAAACCCACATATCCCTCTATACACAGTGGATCTCCTGTCAACAGACAGTAGAGATAGTAAAGTCTAGATCTAGAGACAGGAGAACATTCGAGTCAATATTATTAGAAATAGACTATGGCGGACAAGGCTGAGGTAGCAGCGTTGAAGGAAGAGGGAAGGTTGTTGGAGCTGGAAGGGGCAGAACTAAGAAAATACGTACAAGAAAGGTTAATGGAGAGGGAGAGATTAGCGATGGAAAGAGAAAAAGAAAAGGAGAGATTAGCGATGGAAAGGGACAAAGGAAAGGAGAGATTAGCGATGGAAAGAGAAAAAGAAAAGGAGAGATTAGATAAGGAGGACAAAAGAGAAAGAGACAAAGAAAAGGAGAGATTAGATAAGGAGGACAAAAGAGAAAGAGAAAAGGATAAGGAGATAGTAGCAATTGAAAGGGAAAAGAAAAATGAATTAGTTGCCATTGAAAGAGAAAGATTAGCGTTTGAAAAAGAGACAGCAGAGAAAAAGTTAAAAACAAACCAAGAAAAAGAAAGTGATAAAAGAAAGAGTGACACTACAGGGAATAAACTAGCAAAATATAAAGGTGCGATATTTGAAGAAGCTAAAATGGACATAGACATTTTTTTGAAGAAATTTGAAATTGAAATGAGAGAACTGGAATACCCCGAAGACAAATGGTCATTCTTATTATCAAAGTCATTTGTAGCAGAGGTTCCATCAAAGATATGCATGAACCAGAGCAACTATAGCGTGGTGAAAGAACAATTACTGCGAACGTACGGAAAAACAGAGGCGTACTACCGTGAACAATTTGTTAACTGTGCGATCGAAACAAATGATGACCCACTGACATTCTTGGACAGAATGACCAGTAGTTTTGAAAATTGGACTGAAACCGCTAAAATAGAAAAGACATTTGATGGTCTAAAGACATTTCTAATGATTGACAAAGCAATTTATGAGTGTCAGGAGGAATTAAAAATATTTTTGTTGGAGAGGAAACCAAAATCCATAGAAGACATAGTAAGACTGATAAGGGCCTATAAGGTGGCACATCCCGATAAGAAACTATCCAGAGGCAGTGACATAGAAGAAATAGTTGCATTTAACAGAACAAGAGATACACGAGACAACTACATCAACAACGGCAGACGATTTAGATATGATGAACAAAATAGGTATAGAGGGCAAGGAAGGAACCAAATTGGTAGTAGACAAAGCCAGTTTTATAGTAACCGAGGTCGATACCAAAGAAATGTACAGGGACGATTCGGCGGAGTAAGAGATCGAAGAGATCAAAGCCTGTCAATGTTAACATGTGCCGGAAGCCTTGAGTATTTTGAGACCTTCGTGAGAAACAAAATAGCAAGGACGATACGAGATTCAGGCAGTACAATAGTGGGTGTTAATAAGAAATTAGTAGAAGAACAAGACTATACCGGCAAAACCAGGAATTGTGTGATGTTTGATGGGAAGACGGTACAATTACCAGTTGCTAGAATTAAAATTGATACACCATATTTTACTGGAATTGTGGATGCATGTGTAATAGACCATACTCACATTGATTTGATTATTGGAAATATTCCAGGTATAAAGAATTGCAATGAAAAGGATATGGGAAATTGGAAGAAGTGTTTCGGAATGAGTATAACTCGATCCAAATGTAAGGACCTGGATGCAGGAGATCTGGAAAAATTATTTCAGTTACCAGATAAGAACGAAAAAGAAGAAGGATTATTAGAAAACGCAGAAACATTAGAACTTAATAATGTAGTATTCAACAAGAAAAGGTTTATTACAGAACAAAAAAATGACCCAGAGACGCGTCAGTTGGCCCAGAAAGGAGGTAGAGGAGGAAAATTTTATATAGAAAGAGGAATTTTGGTAAGAGAAATTGAGTCACAAGGAAGCAAAATTATACAGGTTGTTGTACCAGCTGAATTTAGAAATGTCATATTGAAGAATGGGCATGATGAAGCATATGCAGGCCACATGGGAATTCACAAAACGAAACAAAGAATATTTAGGGACTTTTATTGGCCATCTATTAGTAAAGACATAAAAAATTATGTGTTGTCGTGCAAAGTTTGTCAAATAAAAGGCACTAAAAAAATCAGAGCTCCATTACAAAAGGTAGATATACCAGAAAGGCCATTTAGGAAGATTGCGATTGATTTGATTGGACCCATGCCGGTGATATCAAATAGGGGTCATCGATATATTCTAACTGTGATAGACGTGTGCTCAAGATGGCCAGAAGCTATTCCACTAAAAAGAATTGAAGCCAGTGATATAGTTCAAGCGTTATATACATTATTTACACGGTTTGGATTTCCTGAAGAGGTACTGTCAGATAGGGGCACACAGTTCCACTGTCAACTAACGACAACATTTTTGAAAATGTTTGGAATTCAGCAAAGGTTTACAGCCCCGTACCACCCGCAGAGCAACGGTATTTGTGAACGTTTTAATTGTACGTTAAAGAAGGCGTTATCGAAAGTAGCAGATGACAATCCCAAAGAATGGGATGTGGCCTTACCCTCAATTCTTTTTGCGTACAGAGAGAGCCGTAACGAAACCACGGGGTTTTCGCCATTTCAGATGATTTATGGAGGAAATCCAAGAGGCCCAATGGCAATTCTAAAAGAACTAATACTCCCACAAGAACATGTTGGAAATAAAGAAAGTTACGATATAGTGACAGAAACCAGAAATAAAGTAATAAAGGCTTGCGAAGAAGCGAGCAAACATGTGCTTGAAAAAAATGAACTAACACAGTCTAGGGTGAATGAACACAGGAAATTGACCAAACTAGAAGTAGGTCAAGATGTTTTAGTATTACTAAAGGATAAGGAGAATGTACTATTCACGAAATGGTTGGGTCCTTATAAGGTAACAAGGAAAATTAGTGATGTGGATTATGAAATTAAAATTGATTCAAGGCTGAAAATATTTCATGTGGATATGCTAAAAGAATTTAGGTCGCAACAAAAAAGTGAAAAAAGCAGTAAAGAAGACCCATTGGTCATAGGTGCATCCGTAAGTGTAGACTCTGAGACAGAGGAAAGATTGGGACACATAGAAACAATTTCAACTGATGTCAGTCAAACATGGAAAGATGTGGAAGTGACGGGAATCTCGTCGGACAGAACTAAGGAAGTAACAACATTATTAGAAGATTTTAAGAATATTTTTACAGATTTACCAGGAAGAACGAATATCATAGAACATGATATCAAATTAACAGGTAGAGTTCCAAATAAACTACCACAATATGCTGTACCATTGCATCATAGAGAAGCGTTACAGAAAGAAATAGATGAACTACTTAAATTGGGAGTGATAGAGCCATCTAATTCGTCATGTGCTGCACCAGTTGTGCTGGTTAAAAAAAATGTGGCAACATTAGACTGTGTGTGGATTACCGTCAACTAAATAAAGTTACAGAATTTGACCCATTCCCAATGCCACAGGCGGAGGAAATGTTTACTAAATTGAAAAAAGCGAAAATTTTCACTACGTTGGACCTTTCTAGAGGATACTGGCAAGTACCTCTAAAGGCAGAGGCTAAACCACTATCCGCATTTAAGACACCGTTCGGCGTCTATCAGTGGAATGTGATGAGTTTTGGCTTGGTAAATGCCCCAGCCACTTTTAACAGGATGATGGCAAAGATACTGGGCCACAGAAGAGACACAATTTGCTATTTAGATGACATCTGCATCTTTAGTGAGGATTGGAACGAACACTTACAGAGTCTAGGAGAGATATTTGCTATTATCAAGAAAAACAATTTGACATTAAAACCAACAAAAATAAAAATTGGACTTAGTGAAATTCCTTTTTTGGGATACAAGATAAAAAATGAATCAATTACACCACTGGAAGAAACAGTTAAAAAAATAATGGATATTAGTATACCAAAAACAAAAAAACAAATTAGAAGTCTTTTAGGTCTTTGCAATTTTTATAGAAAATTTGTTCCAAATTTTGCAGAAATGATTGAACCTCTTACAAATCTTACAAAGAAAGGGAAATCTAACACTGTAGTTTGGTCTGAACAATGTCAAAGATCGCTAGACAAGATTAAGAGGGTGTTTTCTGAAAAACCAATATTAAAATTGCCCGATAGTACTAGAGAATTTATTTTGGCAACGGATGCTTCATCCATAGCTATAGGGGGCTGTTTGATGCAAGAGTATAGTGGAATTGCACATCCTGTTTTTTTATGTAAGCAGGAAACTAACCCTTGCAGAGTTAAACTATGCAACTATTGAAAAAGAGGGGCTGGCAATAGTGTGGTGCATAACAAAGCTAAGTTTTTATCTGATGGGGGCTAAATTTCAATTATGGACTGATCATGCTCCGTTGGCATTCATTAATTTAAATAAATGTGGTAATAATAGAATTGCTAGGTGGGCATTACAACTGATGGACTATAAATTTGAGATCAAGACAATACCAGGGAAAGAAAATGTTGTGGCAGATACATTATCACGCTGTACTTAAAGGTTGTGGAGATTGTGTAGAGTATATCATGACTATTGACATTCTGTTAAGAATTAAGCTATTTTATTGTGTACATTGGTAAATCAGATATAGATTTGGATTGAATTATAGTCGGGGAGTGGTATAAACGAAATCTGCATGATTCCATAGAGATATGTATAGATATATATGTGTCAATTTTTCATAATAACAATTAGTATTGTGATGGTTACTGTCACAACTGGGGAATATAAATGTTATATGTTAATCTAATGTTAGAAGTGTATTATTATTAATATGTCATTATGATTTTGGTTTGTATTACATTTTGGTTCCCTATGTTACAGAGAATTTAGATTATTTTTTTTTAACTTGGAATAGGCTGATAAGATATGTGGTGATTTGTATTTTGGACGTTCGATGTACATCAAACTTGTCAAACAGGGGGGGGTGTTACGTGCGCATCTTAGTGTAAATGTGAAATGGTGCGAATGCGTGTTGAAAATAGGAAGAAAACCAAAATGGAGGAATATGAACAAGAAGGTGTTTTCAGTGTTAATAAAGATTAAAGTATTTATAAACGGTGATTTGTCGTTTTCCCTGTCTAAAGAGTTTCATCTAATATGAAGACGTAACACTAGTAAACAACCTGGTCATCCCGAAGATAGTTTATTTAGCAAACATCACAGAACCTTCACTAACTTTTATACCAAGCATAAACACAATCATTAGGAATTTTATATTTAAAAGCACTATCAGAAACATTAAACACACAACACTTATACAAAACAAACAGGATGGGGGGATAAACTTACAGGACATCAGAACCAAAATACAAGCACTTAGATTAAAATACATAGGACAAGTAGCCAAGAACCCAAACAATTTTCCATTAACAATATACTACTACGGCTTAAGGTTAAATAAAATAATTCCAATAAAAAATGACACCCCACACCACTTTGGTACAAACACACATCCATTTTACAGATCCATATCAAGAATACTCCCCGGCAATGAACATCTAATACACAGTAAATTAAAAGACACATATACAACACTTAAGAAACAGTTACAAGAAAGATTATTCAATAGGATCAAATGGAGTAGAGAGTTTGGTGTAATAGATTTCAGAGACACTTTTATAAATCTACACAGCAAACACATTACACCCAAAGCCAGAGAAATAACATACAGACTAATCTTCGGGATGACCCCTGTAGGAAGGAAGAAAAGAAATGTACACACATGTGTTTTATGTCACACAGATAATGGTAACAATGAAAGCCTTATGTTTTTAAAATGTAAAATATTTGATAATGTTAGATGCACTATGAAAGACCTAATAGAGGCAAACTGTAACACCAATGTTAATCTTAATCTAGCTATTGTTTTAAATAAATTGCCTAAGATCAAAAATAAGATGATTCATAAATTTAATCTAATAATAGTGAGTGAATACAGAAGTCTTGTGTGGCACAGTAGAATTAAAGTTGTTAATAACAATGTATCTTTAAATCCTTATAATCTAGAGTTAATATTTAGAAAAATAATTGAACATAGAATTGATAACTATACTGGTTAGATAGAAATTGTTATTATTGTATAATTTATTGTCCTTGACTAAATTGTCAGACCTCAGAGATAAAAATGTATATACTGTAATCAATCTGTAAAGTTACTCTATTGGTATTATGTCAATTAGTTTAAGTGGTTATGTGAGAGTGTGTATGTACCTGGGTTAAAGAAAGTTTGGGCTGAGAGATGCGGGATAGGAATCAAATTGAACTTTATTTATCTATGGAAAACTACTAAAGAACTGTCTTATAATAGGAGAATTCAACACTTTTAATTATTTCTCCCTCGTGGTTACGTCCTCTTTGATCACATGATCGGAGAGCATGCAACAAGTCAACATCAACTGTGTATGTACTACACTCACAGAACACGGCAAGCCCGTGGATACGTATCAAGAACACTATGACAATGTCAATATCGTAGCGGCAGCCTCATCCTAAACATACTGGGAAACAAAGGAACAAGAAAACAAGACGCAACTGAATGGAGCCTGCGAAGAGACTAGAAACAAAAATAACCAAAACCAATAATCCTAAAGAATATAGACAAGAGCAGACTATTGAAAGTCAAGAATCTTTTATGAATAATGTAATATTTTAAGACAAATTAACTATTTTTTATTTATTTATTAGTTGTTTTTTTTAAACCCCTCGTAATGAGAGAAAAAAGAATCCTTAATCGACACCCCTATCCTGAAATAATGTACACATGACCCTAACAGAACCCTGAACAATTGTGATACAGCAGTACCTTTGCTTGGTTAACTATCCCAGAATGACCCTAACAGACCCAAGAGCCACCTTGATGATGCCAGAGTAGCCCTCTTACATCTCAAGGAGACCTTTAAAAAATTGTCGTGAGAGGGATTAACCTGTTCCCTGATCAGTCTTTTTTAAATACATAAGGCATACAGGGCAGCTGTATAAAACCCTATATTAGCTTGCCTTGCCTAATTACTTGATATTACCTGGGAACATAGCATTGCTTCAAAGTCAACTTCCTGAAAGATTGTCTATGTTGCTGTGCAGCTTTGTTAATGAACTCATTTATGTTGAAGATTGTTACTGTTAAAGCAATAATACTGAGTCTACTTATCAAGGAAGTCCTTTTTCTCTGTATTACTTCATAGAAAAGATGTTGTTCTGTTGTGTAAAATTAAATATTATTATATGTCTAAAATACTATTTGACGAGACAGAATGGAGGCTTAGGATGAAATCCGTCACTTTTTCCTCTTCGTACTACCACCAAGTTCAATACATTATGTCCCCTTTAGCCATAAAGTGACAACGACAAATGCCAAGTGCTTAAAAGGAAACATAAACTAATTGGATACAATTACAATACAGAGTTCTTTTTGCTTCGTTTAATTTTTTTTAAAATGTCTACAAGATAAGATAACTTAAATTCAGTTTGACTACAATTGACAACCTTAGCGTTGTCAAATTAGTAGATATTAAATGAATTGTAATTTCTTGACCACTCATGTTTTATTTTTATTTTTTTTAAATGACTACAAATTAGTAGATATTAAATGAATTGTAATTTCTTGACCACTCATGTTTTATTTTTATTTTTTTTAAATGACTACAAATTAGTAGATATTAAATGAATTGTAATTTCTTGACCACTAAAAAAAAAAAAAAAAGAGATTGAGCCTTTTCAAAAAAAATTAGATCCATTATAAGACATCAGTTAGGCCAGGGGAGTCGCAGTGGCTGAGCGGTAAAGCGCTTGGCTTCCGAACCGGGGCTCCTGGAATCCTGGTGAAGACTGGGATTTTCAACTTTGGAATCTTTGGGAGCCTCTGAGTCCACTCAGCTCTAATGGGTACCTGACATTAGTTGGGGAAAAGTAAAGGCGGTCTGTCGTTGTGCTGGCTACATGACGCCATCGTTAACCGTAGGCCACAAAAACAGATGAACTTTACATCATCTGCCAAAAGGGGAACTAGTTAGGCCAGGTTCACATCTAAATTTACATTTACTTTCACCTTTTCTTTGATCCGCGGGACCGTTGGGGCACTACACAAGATCTAATAACCTTCTTTCTCCATTCTTATTTCTCATTTGTCTTTGAAATTATTTCATTTGGATGTTCTTTCTGAAAATATTGAAGCCTGCCTGGGTGGACCACTTCGGGGGCCGATTTTGAGTTTGTGTTTCCACACAAACTATCTTTTGTAACCTTGTTTTATATTGAAGAGGTATTTTTAGCTAAAAAAAACTCAAAACCTTTTTGGCTACGCTCATACAATTTTGAGTGTGTAATTTGATTTTTTATATTGAAGAGGGGTTTATCGTAAATTTTGGAGAGGGGTTTAAAATCAAAATCTTCCTTACATGTAGGCTATCTAGTCATGCATGTTAACCAATGACTAAAATTCTGCAAAGTCACTGGTTTTCCTAGCTAGCTCAGACAACCCATTCCATGCTCTAATATCACTAGGGAAGAAGAAGGAGCATTTGTACACATTAGTGGAATGAGGAATGTACCTTTATGTTTGTGCCTTTCTGAGTATTCTATTAAATTTTGTTTTTGTATTTGAAGATTATGGTTCAGTGTTTTATGTATAATTGCTACTTTACTTTTGGGTCTTCTATCATGAAGGCTTTCTAAATTTAGTGATTTTACTAAAGGTGTTACTCAAAGGTAGTCAAATGTGAATATCTGTTTGTTATGAATCTCATTGCTAAATTTTGTGTCTGTTCAAGTTTCTTAATTTTTTTCTTGAGTTAAGGGATCCCACCCAAACAGAGGTTGCATATTCTATTATTGGCCTAACCAAGGTTAAATAACATATTAGTTTTATGTTCTTATTTATTTTATAGAATATTTTTTTATAAACCCTAATGCTTTGTTTGATTTTTGATATTTTCATCAATATGTGGATTCCATGACAGTTTTTTCATTTATTATAACACATATTTTTTTGCCTTTTTAGTCTGTGTTACTGGTTTACCATGAATAAAATAAGTGGAATTAATTTGTTTTAGTTTTTTTTTTGTTCTTTGTTGTTGTTGTTGTTTTTTTTTGTTACTCTTAACAACTGACATTTTTCTGGGTGGAAAGACATGCTCCAATTTCATTCTCATTTCTGTAATTCATCTATTTCTCTTTGTAAAATTTCTGTATCTTGTTTTTTTTTTTTATTTTTCGATATATTATGCAATCGTCTGCAAATAATCTGACTTTTGTACCTGAACTTATTTATGTTAATTAAAAATATAAGGCGACCTAAGACTGTTCCTTGAGGTACACCTGAGTTTACTGTTATTGGTATTGATTGAGAGCCATTTATTATTTCATTTTTTCTCCCCTATCAGAAAATTCTTAATCCACTGATGCAATGGACCATCAATGTCAAAATATTTTAATTTTTAAGCTAACTGTGTTAGTGAAATTTGTCAAAAGTCTTGGAGAAATCTAATAAGATAGCATTTTATTGCTCACTATTATCTAAGAAGTGTCCACTAGTAGCATGCTCGGAATAAGTAAATACATCTAGGATTTACGACAGTGCGTCTGCCTTACCCTCCACAAAATCAAAAATAAAGTTTGAGTTTTTGGCACATCGGCACACTTTAGGCCATGTCGTTACAGTCAAAAATATAGGCCTACTCTTTTTAAAACTAAAATATGCATATTCCTATTTTTTAAAAAGGGAAAATGATATTTAATTTACAAGACCTCTCTTTCCTTCCTCTACAATATTGCAACCTTTAAATATAAGTATTTTCATTTTAAGTGGATTTTTATTCCAGCTTTCGAAAAATTGAAGGGGCCACGACAAAAATTCTTTCCCCAGGGTTTTCACATATTTAATCCGGTCCTGGATTTATGAAATCTACAATATTTACCTGTGTATATATATATATATATATAGGTAGCATAGGCGTAGCCAGGGGGAGTTTTGGGGTTCAACCCCCCAAATGAAATGCCCCCGCGGGGGGTGGGGTATTTTGTGGTTGATTTTGTTCTTTAATTTTCTTTATTTTAGGTGAGATTTTATAGTTAAACCATCATTTGCCCCGATGAAACCAAATGGGGTTTTGAGTTTAAAATCCCCTCCAGAGTGGTTTGAGGTTAACCTCCATCTTTTATAAAAAAAAAAAATTAATAATAACGCAAACGACAGTCACCAGATTCCACGAACGTAGCCAAGGGGGATTTGGAGTTTAAAACCCCCTTAAAAATTTTTTACGATAAAACCCCCTCCTCAATATAAGACTAAAATATACAGCAGTCACCAGATTCTTTGAGCGTAGCCCTCCAGAGGGCTTTAAGTTTAAAACCCCCTCCAGATGGTTTTGAGTTTAAAATTCCCTATAGAGAGGTTAAAACCCCCCTCTTCAATATTATTCTAAAGCAAACTACAGTCACCAAATTCTGTGAGCGTAGCTAAGGGGGCTTTGAGTTAGTTTAGAAAAACAAAACTCCAGAGATTTTTAATTTTAAACGATAAAACTTCCCTTTTCAATATAAAATCTAAAGCAAACTACTGTTCATGCGCCATTTTTTTTCAATTCTGATAGTAATTAACTTGGTGATAAATATGTCTATAAAGGCACCTATATATATATATATGACTGTTACGTGTGACTTCTAAATATTAAATATTAATTTTAATTGCTTTCTTCCAAATTGCGGGGCCATGAACAAAGAATTAAAAAAAAAAGAAACTGGAATTTAATATTTTTTTTGTTGGAAATAATAGCTACACAAGTTTGAATGTAAACAAATTAAACACGCGACGAGGATATATAATATGAACAATGTGATACTATCCAGTGAATGATTTATCTGTGAACAATTTGTCTGTGAAAGAATTGTCAGTGAACGATTTGCCGTTTGAACGATTTGTCGTGAGCCAACTGTTTGTGAACAAGTTGTCGGTGAGCGATTTGTCGGGTGAACGAATAGTCGGATAAATGAAAAGTCCTGAACGATTTGTCGGTGAACGGAATGTCATTGAACGAATTGTCGTAGAACCGTAGAAACTATTTGGAATCAAAGTGGGACGTCCCTTGTCTGAGCTCAAAAACTGAAGGACTTTTTGTAAAACTCACTATCTTCTGATAAATTTCAAATTTTCCTTCTTAATAGAGCATACTAATGTCGGATATGTATAAAATAATCTTTACTTTATCAGAAGTATGGCCTGGCCTAGCTGCAAAGACTATTTATCGTCTTTCGAAGTGCTTTCTTTTGCTTTTCAAATGAAATATGAAAATGTAGGCCTATGCATCAAGGGGAGAAAAAAGGCTATTTGCATTACGCACGATCTTTTCTTGAAAACAATATTTTCTATTCAGAATATATTTCATTGTTGTCTCAATCGTATTCCCAAAAGACGCAGCATCTTTTTTTCATATTTTAATTCTTTCAAATACTCACTTTAAAGATTTTAAGAATAGGCCTACTACTACTTGTACCCTTTTATTAAGCAAAAAAAAAAAAAGAAAGAAAGAAAGAAAGAAGACGATTTGACTAAAGCAGTGACGTCTAAGTACAGTTGAGAATCAATGTCATTTAATTGATGTGCAAAGTCAGTGCTGCATTCTCTATTTTTGATTTTCCGAAGCGTGATCTTTTGTTCTTTACTACATCTGTTGAATGGGGACAGGGTGGTGTGTTCGGCATTCTCGTGTAGGCGTTCTTATAAATTATATAAATAGATCAATTAAGTGTATAAGAACAGCATCCAAAGAAATGTGTTGAGTTGAGATATCTTACGAAGTGATCATTTTGGAATAAATCTTATCTAATTTCATCCATATTTTTTTCTAACTTTTAATTTTAGTTCACATCTTTTTCCTTAGTCGAATTAAGTGGAAGATGGCCTAAAAATCTGGAAAGCGCTGATGACAAAGCGTAACACTAAACAATGCGAAGATTCTATTCCTATCCTGGAAATTTTTTTTCTCTATTTCTCAATGTTGAGTTGACTATGAGGGCTATATGAACCCAATGTAAGTGTTCACTGATCTGCTTCTGTAAGAGTCATTCAAAATAAATACTACAAACAACCCGCGAAAATTCAAGGCCAGAAATGAGTAGGCGCCTATGAAAAAAACAAAAAAAATGGGAATTCCTCGGGTACTGCTCCATTTTTTAAAAATAAAGTTTCTAAAATAACCGAATATCGTTTTCTAAAAATTTTTTTAAAGGATAATGGAATAATTAGAATTCATATAAATTATTTAAGTTTTTTGTTCCCATATTAGTAGCCTATCAATTATTTATTAACAATTTAGAACGCCTACATTAGTTCAGTTGTACTAACTGTTAAGCTACAAACCAACTACCGACCAACAACAAGGGGGGGGGGGGGGGGGGGGGGGGCAAAAACACAGTTTATTTTCATTGTAGTCATTAATCCATGTCGGAATATTATTAAAATTACATAATTATCAATGTTTAAAAAAATTAAATTAAAATATCTTAATAAAGAGATGTCATTTCAACTTCTAAAAGGACCTTGTCAAATGTAGCCCTTTTTTTGCGAGAGGCCTATGCGACAATTTGGGTCAAAACCTTTTTGAAGGAAACATTTCAAAACGTCTCCGCTAGCGCGATACTTTCGGATTTTCTCTACTTCCGACTCTTGCACTTCATTATATAGACGACTTGTGTGTGGAAAAGTGGATTTCGACTCTTGCACTTCATTATATAGACGACTTGTGTGTGGAAAAGTGGATTTCGACTCTTGCACTTAATTATGTATACGACTTGTGTGTGGAAAAGTGGATTTCGACTCTTGCACTTCATTATATAGACGACTTGTGTGTGGAAAAGTGGATTTAGACTCTTGCACTTAATTATGTATACGACTTGTGTGTGGAAAAATAAGGTCCACGACAGAGATGTACACGAAGATGACCTTAAAAAAGATCACGCCCATTACAGACGTCCCTGAGCTATATGTACCTAGAATGTCCCACGCATAATACTATAGACCAGCGCTACCTGTTTATTATTAGACTTAATATGGCCCTCGACTTTTTTCCCCACTAATATGAATAGTGCATTCTGAAACAAAACACACCCATATTGGCCTTTTTGACATTCTTACTACAAGAAAAAAAAGGCGTTGTAGACGCCGGAGAAACATTTTCTGAAACTGAAAACGTGAAATGCGCCGTGTGCCCGTCCCGAAATTAAACCCCTTGAGCGGGAACCTGCCGCATCTTCAATTTTATCTCCACGAAAGAACTTTTGACAAAACTTAAAATATAGGCAACGCTATTATTATTATTGCTTCTGTTTCTTATACACCTCATGTAGTAACACATAAACATTTTCTTGGGTTTCGCCCAATTACTGATACAACTGGAGAAAGACTTTGTGACTTCGTAATAAACAAAAATGCAAAGTTAAAATAGGAAATAAAACATCTTAGAGGGCATCAGGGATAAGACAACGTCGCGATTATGAAAGGAAAACAAAAAACGAATGGTCTACAAAAAAAAAAAATGGTTTTAAATCAAAGAGCGCTTTTGGTACAGCGTCTAGTTCAGTCTTAATGAATTTTTTTTAGAAAAAAGGGGGAAGGGGCGGCATTTTAAAATTTCGCACGCAGGGGCCACAACCCTCGTGGCGGCGCTGATAGAAGGATTGGCTACATCATGTGGGGCCATATATGCTTTATGACACTTAACCTACACTGCCCAACACCCAACCAACCTGACCTGGAAGGCAACTTCAATAAGAAAAACATTAGAAAGAAATACATATTAAAAAAAAAAAAAAAAGCTTACGTTAAGAGTAATTATATCAATTAGTTTGGATCAGTCATGTAATTGAATTTGTAATGGACTAACAATACTAAATCTGTCCGATTACAAATATTTTAAAAACAATTGTTATCGTTTAGCACAATTTCATGCTTATGGCTTTCTCACTACGCTATTAATGTATCACTGGCCCAGAGTGTCTGTCTATCTGGTACAAATTTTTTACAAGCTATTTCTCACACTTCCCATTCTCGGATCAAGCTGAAACTATGTATATTATTTCTTTCTTATGTCTTTCTGAGTATTTCATTAGGTTTTGTTTTTTTATTTGCAAATTGTGGTTTAGTGTTTTATGTATGATTGCCACTTTAAGTTTAGTTATTTTAACAATGGTGTTACGCTCATCAAATTTGAATACCTGTTTGTTCTAAATCTCAACTGCCTCTCTATTTGTTCTAAATCTCAACTGCCTCTCTATTTGTTCTAAATCTCAACTGCCTCTCTATTTGGTCTGAATCTCAACTGCCTCTCTATTTGGTCTAAATCTCAACTGCCTCTCTATTTGGTCTAAGTCTCAACTGCCTCTCTATTTGGTCTAAATCTCAACTGCCTCTCTATTTGGTCTAAATCTCAACTGCCTCTCTATTTGGTCTAAATCTCAACTGCCTCTCTATTTGGTCTAAATCTCAACTGCCTCTCTATTTGGTCTAAATCTCAACTGCCTCTCTATTTGGTCTAAATCTCAACTGCCTCTCTATTTTGTCTAAACGTTTCTGGATGTAGCAAACAAAACGTGGATCGGTTAAAAAAAAAAGACCTGATAATAATATATTTTTGTTTGATATAAAAAGGGACATAAATCTTACTGTATTCGGTGTTATGGCTCTAAATGTGCAGGTCTTTCCCTTTAGGCTATAAGATTTTTAAAAAAATTAAGGTATGTGGAAAACTTTTTTTTTATTTCCCCGGTTATATCCCGTAAAAAACGACTTTCCAGAGAAGAAAAGAAAAAAAAAAGATTTCACTAAAAGGGAATATGAACATAAGAAGTATAGAACATGAAGCACCTTTAACTTTGAGAAAATAAAAGAACAATTTTTAAAGGCAAAAAATTTTAATAATAAAGGATTAGGCCAAACTATGAAATAGGCATGGAGAGCCATAAATGGGTTAGTCTCCTTTTACAAAACTGCAATTGATGTAAAACTATTTCTTTCATAGAAATTTTCAAAACATTTGACTACAGACCTTTAGCTGTAAATATTTATGGTTAATAAATTACCTTTGTTATTCTAATAAAGCACTAATGATAAACAGATGCAATGTTGGAATAGCAATAGCCTCTCGGAGCACACAAATTGACTTATAAACGAACTAACAAGGGGACCATGAAAAAAGAGGCCTGGTATGATTACAGAAATACAAATACTTACAGAAAAGTAAATTTTAATATAATTTGTATTTTAAAATATAAAAACAAAATATTATTATAACATATTAAGCATTTCGTAGTTGAAATTGTGCACAGACACAAGTGAGCACGTCTTAACGTGGTTTGGACAACTTTTTGTCCGTTCAATTTGGTGAGATTTCTGCAGTTTGATTGCGAAGTTTTGGTTTTAACTCTTTAACTCTGTATGCGGGTTGTTACTGTACTCTTGACACTGTAAGTTATCCCACAATGGATGGTTGCGCAGTTTGCGCACTGGTTGTCTCGATAGTCCCTGGTTCATACCCTGCCAGCTGCCATCCCCCGTCGTCCTAGGCGTTTTGGACTAGGAAATAGATTATATTCAACTCTGAAGGGACATCCAAAACTTGTAAATATCCAAACAAAGTACAAATTGCAATAAACTTCTCGATTTAAATATCACGTGCAGCAGAACTGCGGGCTTCTTTTATCTTGGTCACGCTGTATATAAACTTATGAATTACAAACAGGCTGTAAAAACGTATATAAACGAATGACTTTCAAAGAGATTTAAGGCCTACAGACATACTTAAACTCTTAAAGACATATTGACAGTCCAGTCTGTAGTGTGCGACCCGCAGATCTTCCTTGACTTAGAATTTATCTCTATTATCGTTTTAATTCCTGTCATCCTTTCGCCTTGTATCTTGAGTAATTATGTGTGATTTGGTATGGTACTAAGCAATATCTTTGTGGTCTCGTTGACTACAATCATATTTTTAAAACTATAACTTTCAAACAATTTTTTTGGAATTGATTAACCTTTATTATAGTCATTAGCATATTGGCTAGAATGACTAACAAGACAATATGAAAAAAAAATACTTCTTAAAAAAAACAAAGCTTACATAATGCATAGCATCAATTAGATTGGATCAGTCCTGTAATTAAATTTGTAATAGATCTAGACTAACAATAACAAGATTACAAAGAGAGTTTGTGTTGCCACACAAACTCAGAGGCGGCCCCCGTGGGAGACTGATTCCTGTCGGATCCGGATATTCGCTGGTCGTCTGAGGATGGCATCAAGCAGGGTATGAAACCGATACCTTAGAGGTAATCAGTTCTGTGCGCTAACCGCACGACCAGGCATTGTTCAAAATCTAATGACAAACTGGTTACAAACTAATAGCCTATTATTGATAATATACCTACACATTACGGAATGAAAACTACCGGATATGTACAATATGTCTGAAGAGCGATTTTAGATAATCTTTTGGTATTGACCATTTTCATTTCAATGGAACTAGAATGAGGATGTAGATCTACCTAAATTAAACTACAAATTTAGCACTCTCAATATCTATATCTACTAGATCTAGATCTAAAATATATATTTGGGATAATGTAGATGTAATTTTAATAAGATTTATATATAAAAAAAAACACTAGATAATCAATTAATAGACTAATTGCAACATGAAATATTAAAATAGTAGATTAGTTTTAGTATTATATAACATTGCAATATAATTGACATATTGACAATCTAGACTTAAGAAATAAACATCTACACTTTAAGCCTAGAAATTAAAATTATAGATCTTGATCTAGTCTAAATTATGGCTGTCTGGTAGTGCGGTTTGCACGCTGGAATGTCGTTTGAATTCATCGATGGTCCCAGGTTCAAACCCTGCCCGCTCCCATCGTCCTACGGGAGGTTTGGACTACAACTCTGAATGAACACCCGAAACATGTAAAACAACAAACATTCTAAACTAGACCAAGAAATTCTAGATCTAGATTCTATAATGATTTTAATTAGAACTTAAATCTAAATCTAGTTTTAAAAATCTAGCTCCAGTGTAAGAAAAAAATCTAGATCTAGTGTAAAAAAATCTAGCTCTAGTGTAAAAAAAATCTAGATCTAGCGTAAAAAATCCAGATTAGATCTAAATCTAGCTATTATGTCTTTTTAAAATGCGAGTCACATTACGAGATTCAATAATCATTACTATACCGAGTTGTTTTAGCATTTCATTTAAAGAATAACTCCATAAGACGTCAAAGGAAAAAAATCAACTACGTCACACAGCCTAGTTAGACTAAAAAATGTCATCTATACGAGCAGCTTGTCGAGTGTTCATAGACATTGGTGTACCGAGTGAGATCTTTGTGCATTTCATTTAAAGAATTAACTCCGTATGACGTCAAAGGAAAAAAATTCCATTACGTCACACGTCCTAGTTAGACTAAAAAATGTCTTCTATACGAGCAGCTTCTCAAGGGATCATATACATTGGTGCACCAAGTTTGTTTTTTAGCATTTCATTTGATGAGCAAGTTAGACTAAATATATACACATATATATATATATATATATATATATAAATATATATATATATATATATATATATAAGGATTAAAGACACTTTTTTTTTGTATTGTCAGTCAGTCTGTCTGTCCATCATGTTAATAGCGAGGAAAAAAAAAAGACTAAAAGCTATTGAAAATCTGATTAAAATTTAATTTCCCTTCCGAAACATCGCATTAGTTTAAAGTTTCTTAAATAGATTGTTCCGGATGTTTATATATTTATAGTGAGTGAAAATAAGAAATCCAAATCCGTTAATTAAATTTGTGGAATGGTCTGTTATGTAAATTAGATGTACCATAGCCTTATGAAGAGATTTTTAAACCATACTTTGGTATTTTTCATAAAAATCCGGAACAACCAATTTTCGTAAATGAGAAAATTATTTGTTTCATTTATTAGAAGAGGGATTTCATACATTTATTAGCATTATTAGATTTTTCATATACAACTCAGGTCATTTTTGGCGACGATTTGCAAGAAAATTAAGGTAATGTAGGTCGATTTCTTTTTCGAAACAAAATCTGGAACATTCTTTACCGTTTAAACAACTTTTATTATGTTTCGGCAAGAAAATTGACTGTAAAATAAGTCTAAAACGTGATTTTCAATAATCGTTTCTAGTAAATTACTTTCCTTTTTTTTAAAATCTTGAACAACCTATTGTCGATATTTTTGAAAAAAATAAAATTATTTGACATAAATTTGTTTTAAGATAAAAATTCGGAACAATTGATATTTATAAATAAACTATTGTGACGTAGTGTCAAAGAAGATTAAGTTTAATATTAGTCAATTATGCGATTTCAAACAATCCTTTGACATAATTTAGTTTTTATAAAACAATATCCGGAACAACATTATAGTTAATGTTTATAGTTTATTATTTATAAAAAGGGGGAACGACCTGAAATCTAACTCGTGGGCTAAAGCCTTCTCAGACTTCTTAAGTAAAAACGTTAACCACTCTGCTAGTGAAGAGCTTAATGGTGCATTGCTATCTATTGTTTCTATACATAATTTATTTTTTATAAAACAATATCTGGAACAATTATAGTAACAATATAGAACAATATAGTTAATGAAATATAAATCAGTATAGATATTTTTATTTAGCATTTATATGGTATTTACATTAAAAAACCGAAACAATATATTAAAGATCATGCACATGTGTTTCTTGCAACGTTTAAGCATGGAAATAAAATCTAATATAAGTAAGAAGAGCAAACAAATATTCATCGGCATTGATTGTTTTTCACAAAACATCCGGAACAATCAATTATAGATACTTAAAACTATTGTAATATTTCTGAATGAAAAGTTAAAGGTTATATCAGATTTACAATAGCCTTTGATGTCATTGGTCAATCTAATCGTGACGGACAGACCGACCAACAGACAAAATAAGCTTCTTTTATTCGGATGGGGGCACTAAACAAAAAATAAATAAAATTTGATTTTTTTTAAAAGTTAAAAAAATTAGTTTAGCACCATATCATGTTGCAACGTTACGCTACTGCACGAAAGTCGCTGCATAAAAAGTCCATTTTAAAAAATGTGCGTGATATTTACATACAAAGTGTATTATTAGCCTTTATAAACAAACAGAAATGTTTTCTTTTAATTTTAGCAGCTAGTTGACCGAAAAAAAACATCTTTAACTATTATTTATATTTGTTGTAAACATTTTCTGTACATTTTATAAATATATTTGACTTAGTGATACTGAAAATACACGGAAATTTTTCACCAATGTTGGCATATTGTAACATTGCCTCCCTTACATTTACGTAATTGATTTAGAATTGGTGTATTTATGAAGAAATCGCTTGCATAATTAATTGTATAAATTAAACGGTTTACTTTTAGAAAACCAATAGTAGCCTTTGCACCTAAACTTTTCAAGCCGCATTTAATGATGAAATAATATTTTTCTGTATTATTCTGTAAATTACACTAGTTTTCGAGATCTGAGTGAGAGACAGACGGACAGACGAACATTTTGTAGAAACTTAATAGCGGCTTTTTCCCCTTACGTGGGCCGCTAAAAAAAGCATTTTTAAAAATTAAAAAAAAAGGGGGAACGACCTGAATTCAAACTCGTGGGCTAAAGCCTTCTCAGACTTCTTAAGTAAATACGTTAACCACTCTGCTAGTGAAGAGCTTAAGGGTGCATTGCTATCTATTGTTTCTATAGTCTCGTCCTATTTTATCTTTGTTTTCATATAGACTAAGTCCTATAAAGGGGACTAATTCAGATTATACCACCATTTCAGTCAAATACAATTTCTTTCCCTTGTTCGAGATATCAAACAAAATAATTTATTCTTAATAGTTAATTAACTAATTAGTTAATTTTTTAAATTGATTCTTGTTTTGTCGGATAAAAAAAATAATTGTGCAAAATTTCAGCTTGATTCGAGATTGTATGTGGGAGAAATCACATGTACAAACTTTTGACCAGACAGACTGACAGAGATGGTATAACAAAATAAAAATAATTCTTTTTTTTATACAGCAACCATCAGCAGTCCAATTAACTTTGTTACCTGCTGGTATGGTAATATTTCACTGGCTCAAAGACTTAGACTAATTAAAAAAGCATCGTATATCACTCGAACACAGCTACCATCTCTTGAAGAGCTTTTACATGAAAGATGCCTTTCCAAAACACTCACGATTCTTAAAGACAACCTGCAAAACAGAAAGATTAAAAAAAAACTCCTTTATCCCACTGTTGGTCAGAGTGTTACAAGATCATCTGTCATTATCGAGAAGTTCATAGAAGATCAATTCATAAAGCGCTGGTTGTGAGTGTGTATGTGTTTCGTATGTGAATGTTGTTTGTATTTGCATCTATAATGTTAATGTTACAGTAGTTATGCTGAGGTTGTCAATTGTCAAACTGAATTTCCATTGGATGGGATCAATAAAAATTATCTTATCTAAATAGAATTGCGTTAAATCCAAATCAGTTTCTAGCGATCCACTGAAATGTAAAGTATCCCCTCCTCCAATACCTATTCATAGTTTCACTCCCATGACATTGACTCTGAGCAAAAGCTGCTACTGGTGAACTGTAATGCACCATCCATCTTGTTTTGTTACTGGGTTGTTTCTGCCTTCTTGGTGCAGTGTGTTTCTGCTTGAGGTTTTCTTTAGATTATTCTTACAGGTTTAAGAAAAGAATATAAAGTAGTGTGTCAGATTATTTTAGGACTAGAGATTAATAAAATCTGAATTGTACTTTACGTCCAAGCAGGACCAGATTTAGACTTGATAAGACCCAAAGCTATTTGAGATAGCCTATGTCCTCCCCCCCCCCCCCCCCCCCCCCCCCCTGTAATCAACATAAGGCAATTTATTACAACTCACTTTGTCTTTTTGGTACACATTTTGAACACGTTATTTCTCCCACTTCCCATTCAGGATCAAATTGAAACTATGCAAAATTATTCATTGTTAAACATGGATCAATGGAAAAATTAAGCAATTAGACATCGAAAAGGAAATGAATCATACAGTATTTAGATTATTGTTGTAGCCTAATTGTGGAGTTTTCCCCCATGGATAAGCGTGGCTGTTTTCAAAAAGTATTTTTCCATTTCCTTTTTTTTTTCAAAACAAAATTTAGGGGGCCTCAAGCTATAGTTTAAGTTGTCTATAAGTAAATCTAGAACTGAGGCCACCATATTCAATAAAGAAAATATTAGAGAACTGTTTTGATTTTACTTACTGGTTTAAACGTCCTTTTTAAAAAAAAGTTTTAGGTCACCTTTCCCCATCAGTGTTGTTGAAATAAATGAATGATATATTTTGTTCCTACACGAGCGTAGCAAGGATTTTTTTCTCTCCCCCCCTTCCATACATATATATATTCACCTCCTTCAGTCGTAGAACGACTATGGTTCATCTCTAACACTTATTCATATGGCTGTGGCGCCCGTCCACATATATTGCAGTTCAATGTGGCTTTCGCTTTGGTGGTAGAGGACCCGGACATTTTCCATGTGGCACGCTTTTCTTCAAGAGCTGAAGCCTATCTTTTCTCGTCTCGCTGTCCATAGCTTTCTTGGCCACCAAATCTGCTATTCACTGCACTTTATTAATGGAGCCCAGTGACTGATAGAAATTGGTAACTATAACTTTGCTTTGGTTATTTATTGGAGGGGAGGGTAACCACAAAACTCCTTTTGGCTACGCTCATGAAATTTGTTAATTGTAGCTTTGTTTTCCTTTTGCTGGAAAAAAAAAGAAGAGGGGGGGGGGAGGGTTAAACTCTAAACCCATCTTGGCTATGCTCATGGAATTTGGAGATTGTAGTTTGTTATAGATTTTTTTTTAATCGAAAAGGGGAGTTTCATCACCAAAACCATCTGATGGGCGCGGGGGGGGGGGGGGGGGGTTTAAACACAAAATCATCTGGAAGTGGGGTTTTTGTTTACTCCCCCCCCCCCTCATAGAATTTGGCGACTTGTTTACTTTAGTTTAATATTGAAGTGGGGAGTAACCTCAAACCTCGCTGAATGGTGGGATTTAAACTCAAAACCCTCTGTAAAGGGTTTTAACTTTAAGTCCTCTAGAGGGTGGTTTTAAACCCAAAACCCTCTTGGCTACGTTCATTGAATTTTGTGACTGTCGTTTGCTTTATTTTTTTTGTATAGAAGGGGTCACGTGATGGTTTAACATTCAAATCTCACATACAATAAACAAAATGAAAGCAAAAAAATCACTTCTTCCCCCACCCCCGGTTCATATATAGTTCTCTGCTTAGAAAGATAATGTTCTTAAGTTATACGACCAGCTAAATGACGCCCGTGCTTCCACATTGTCAACAAGTTTGCACATATGTTAATTTTAATCGGGACTGATTATTTTTATTTTTTGCACCCTTCAATAGTGCTAGCCATATTAACTCCACAAATTCCTCGCTTCACAAGTTAAGACACTGCTAGGAGGCATTAATTTTCCCAATTCAGAAAGTAACAACACACACATTAATACATGGGTGAGATTTCATTCACTCAATCCATTTTTTCTAAAAAAAAAAAATGTTTTGTAGTAGTCGAGCGTTATGGGTCAGTTCTAGTGCAGTACTGGAGTTAAAATAAGCTACCAGTATTTCAAGGATATGATAATTAAGAATTGGTTAAAAATATCACATAATATTAATATTAAATCAATATCTCCTGACGGCATTTTTCTTTTCTATATATTTGATTATTGCACTTAATTAAATGTATTGTCATCATTTACTATAAGAAAAGTACCTTTTATTTCAGCTAATTTTGCACTCGACCATCCCCCAATCCTTAGCTTCAAATTTACATGCCAATGAGAGTGACGTTGCAAATACATACAATAAAAATCCATTCAATTATTTTTTTTTAGTTTAATGAATATCTTATGAAAAAAACAAAACAACTAACAATAACTAATGCAAGAAAGAAAGAAAAAAAATAGTCATATCTAAAACGCTAGAAGATCAAGTGTGAACAATGGTGAACGTTCCAACCAAGTGTAATAGTCTACAAAAGAAACTAAAATAGTGACCTAAATAATTGTTTGAGTATATTGGTTATACACAAGTTCTTACATCTTGTTGTTCATCAACGTAATTGTTCAATATTTTGTTTTCAAACTTTGAAGTGTGGAATAATTTCTTTAAAAAAAAAATCAAGTGGAGGTCACACTCACACATAGTCAGCAAAAGTGACGTGTGGCCAGAACAATAGTTAGTTTACATAGCCAGAGAACTGATTGGATTTAAACACACCGACCAGTAGGTCAGTCAAGCCATTCCCCAAACATGTGGCTGATGTAATGAAAGATACCATTGGACAATGTAGAGGAATGCACAATTGAAGAGAGAAATGTATTCATTCTCATTTGGAACGTTTAGTGAAACAAACAAGAATTTAACTTTGGGACTTACATTGGTCAGTAGCAAAAGTAGGTCATGAGATTCATATTTGATAAAATAAGTAATTTAAAAAAAAAAGGAATCAGAAATTATAATATTTTGGCAAAAACAACAAAAATTATTTTTTTCTTTGTTAAATATGTTTGTTTTTTTTAAATTTAAAAATGTGTAAATAATTCTCAGAAAACATCTAATATAACAATTAACATCAATCAATTATAAATGGCACAATTGATAACTGTGATATGTAATGGCACTGTCAATAACAAAATAAATACTTCTTACAAAGATATTGTCAATCCTATGTTTATCTAATTTCTGACTGTAAAAAAAAACAAAAACTACTTGATGGGTTCACAGTAACTTTACATTCCTTAACGTCTTTTTTTTTTAAATTTCAAGTGATAGCTGTTATCTATGCCTCACTATAATAATGATTACAATTGAAGTATTGCAATCCGAAGACAACTGCATAGCAGCACTCAGTAATGTACCTTCTAAAATCTCCTGCTCAATTTGTTCATAAATAATATGACCTTGACGTAGGACAGGCAATGTCAAAACAATGATATCACAATGATCAGATTGACAACAAATTGACATATCAAAGATCAATAGTTACAAAATGTAAAGATATGAAATATCTTTAAGAAAAGGTGTAAAATAAGAGTATTCTCTTGTGAGTGGCAACAGATAAAGGTTTGAACTTTCAACAAAAAAAAAATGTAACAACAATAGGAGCACTACACAATGCTGTTAAAGAGACAGATCTAAATAATGATTACTTTGAAATGACATCTTACACATGGTACAAACCAGTAGTACATACATTTGGATTCTTTTTATGGAACAGTTTGTCATACGTTTTGATGTTATTAAAAAAAAATATGACCATTTGGAGTTCTGTCTCTTCAATGGCAACTTCAGTGCTTCAATTACTGTCCAAAGTTTTAGTCGTTGTTTTGTTACCCTGAGTAGCCTTAAATAAATACACACATGTAGATCTTATACACAATCAAATCTAGATCATTGGACCACTGGCTAAAAGCCCCTGCCACTTATCTCACCTATAGCAACATTGCAATATTAGTGTTTTCTTTAGAAAAAAAAAGAAAACCTTCAATATCTAATAGTAATGAAATCCCTTGTGTCAACTCCCAGAACTATGAACAATTGAAAACCCAAATGTTTCATGTGCAGAACAACAAACTGAAACTAAAAGAACTTTGTTACACTATAAATATCAAAACATAAGAATAAGAGTACATTGTACTAAATATTGATTTGATTAAATAAAGTTTATGCAAACATATAGAATAGATGAAAATTTGAGCATTGTATATTTTCTCATTAAAAAAACAAACAAAATCTCATCAAGCCTCGTTTTAAAACAGAATGTAATATTTGATAGCTAATGAAAATTGGCCTTAAAAAATCAAGTCTCTTTCTTTCTCCCATGGGAGCTCATCTCTACCAAAATGACCATAGCAAGCAGTTTGTTTAAAGATTGGCCTGCGTAGATTCAAGTCACTGTAATAGAATTATGAATCAAAATATTAACATATTTCAAATAAACAGTTTTTTGAAAAGATCATGGAACTATCCAGTAGACTAGTAAATCAATCTCTCTGGTCCATAAACTTACCATCTGTAGAAAATTGTTTTTTTTTACTTAATTTGAGGAAAACAAAAATTGCAGGACATAAGACTAATGGAGTAGAAGTAGCTGGACTTCAAATACAAAAGCAGCTCTATTTCAGCTTTCAAAAAAAAGGCCAACAAGCAACTTTTGACAAACTTAGACACATTTGGAAATCATCTTCACTAAAAAAAAATAATTTGCATGAAATCTACAAGTTTAACCTTCATTTAGTTGTCAGCTTAAAGAACTATTGGAACTAAACATTCCCTTTAATTGTATAAGTCTTAATTTGAAATTTTGTTCCTTACATTCTAGATTTAAATAGTTTAAAGCAAGAACAGTTTTTCATTTACTTTCATTTTAATAGCCAAGAATCACAAACTTTTTATACAGTATAAAGCATAACAATTGTGTTCAAGGTGTACATGTGCAAGATTTAGGTCAGAGGTCTAAATGACATCTTTTTCAAGATTAATAAATATTCTCTATTGTGGGCTAAGACTAGATCTAGTCCTTCTAATTTTCCCAACGATAACTTTTAAGTTTAGTCATAAACGTACAAACTATACTCTATATATTTGATTATTGAATAAAATTCACCTTCTAATGTGTCTTTTAAAAACGTTTTGAAGCTACATGTTTACTTTAATTCTAAGTCTTCATTTGGATTTTTTGTTAGCATGCTTTTTGGGACATCTCAAATTATATTTAGATTTAGGTTAATGTTACAGTTGTATTTTTAGATGTACCATGCTCCTCAAAAGTGTTTAGTCAATAACTACAATGACATACATATACCTTAGAATTCATTTAGTTTTCATTTACTTTAATCTTATGAGGTAAGAAGTGCTATTAGCCAGTGCCTGAGCTAGCCAGGAAAACCAGTGACTTGGCAGAATTTAAGTCATTGGTTAATATGCATGACCTAATGCATGACGCGTAGGACGTAATCATCTTCATTTTTGAAGTAACGTCTGTATTATATAAGAAGATAAGATAGTAGACATCTGCAGTCTTCTAAGTGTATTTCACTTTTTACGTGTGCAAACTAACGTCATGCAATACCGATTTGACACAGCCAAAAGGGTAACATGAGGCAGTGTCTTTTGAAGATACAAACATAAAATCCTTAATTAATAAGCTTATGGTATATTCCCAGTTCCGTATGGTTGTTATTGCTTTCAATGACATGCGTCTCTGACAACCAGTCCAACTCCAGGTCTTCATGTGTGGCTCAGATATTGGGTACAGGGGAAATGTTTTTGCTAAGAGGAAAAGGGACAGAGGTGAGTAACTAAAGCCTAAACCATTAAGCTTAAGCCTTCTATGGCTACCAACATAAAAGGAAAAATAAGAATTCAAACCACTGCTGCCTTGCAGCTGAGGAAAAATCGAAGCCAGCAAGCCTTAGGCCTTTAGCAGCACAGAGTGCTACACCCTGGCAGTGCTTATGATGCCCCTCATACCAAACTGTATTGACAAATGCCGTTGCTTTAAAAACATCAGTTGCAACAAGAGGGGAACTGCTATGTGGGCCACATCAACTAAAGCTACTACCCAGTACAATCCTATTCAAGCATAAATGAATGCAAATTGATTCTAGGTCTAGAACTATATTGGGCCTATTAGCACTAAACTAGCTTAGTTTATTTCATGAATAGAGCAAGATGGAATAGAATATGCTAATAATCTTAATCAAGCCATCCAGTCATCAGCTATTGTGGGCTCTGAAAACGAGGTCCACTAAGGTATATATTTTTTATTTAGGCCTATTTCAAGTAGACCTACATCTATAATCTGTGTTCATTAATTATATCTTTAAAAGAACATAAGCACACTCTCCACCTTGCCCAAGTTTTCTCTAGATTTGGTGGTTAAAAAATAACCATTGAATAACTAATGGAGACAAAAACAAAGTCTGTATCAATCTTGCAGAAACTTGCCATGAATGTGAAGCTTTTCCTAAACCTTGACCACAGGAGGGCAGTGGTCCTATATCTCAAATGTTCTCACTGGGATAAGGAAAATCCATTGTGTATTATAAGAGGCACAAATCTATCTGATCATATGAGTGAATGGGCCACAATTTGGAATATAGCAATGATCACTTCATTGCTTTATTGTTATGCCACGCTAATTAATTGAATTGCTCAAACAGGTGAAAAAATGGGGCTTTGATTTCACTTGCAAGCATTTTATATACATTTTTACAAATGAATAAAACAGCATAGATGCCTTTCATATATAAGCATATAAACAACAGAATACAAAAAACAGAACCTAGACGAATAAAATCTTAGCTAGTTTATGATAAATCAGCTTTCGTTATGTCATCAGATAATAATTAAACAAGAAATTGAAAAGCTCAACAAAAGATGTGCTTTTATTTTTTTATAGCATAAAAAACACTAAAGTAACTTTCACACAAAAATTCACTTAGGAGTTAGTGCCATCTTTATATAACACTTCCCAGACCAAAAAAAAGGAGCAACTTAGCACATTTAATCTATACATAACATTCTAATTGTACATCTTGGTTTATTGGCTGCTACTTACTTCACTATCTTTCCAGGGCGTAAGTCAAAGTTACTTTTGACAATCTGTAGCAGCTCTGCTTCACTTTTCTTGGAAGTGCCAAAACTAAAGACAGTGATGGACAGTGGCTCAGGAACACCCACAGCATAAGCAATCTTTTAACAATAAAAAAAAAAAAATAAATAAACAAAGGGCTCTCACAGTGGCGTAGCTAGGGTGGGGGTGGGGGAGGGGAGGATTTGAAAATCCCCCTAGGCCCCCACTTGAGGGAGGCCCCAAATGAGTGTTTTTTTACATTAAATATTAAGCAAAACTGAGGGGCCCCCAAAGAGGTCAAGCCCCCCCCGGGCCCCCAAATGATGGAAAATTCCTAGCTATGCCCCTGGGCTTTCAAGTAGTAGGTTCTTTAACACAAGCAAGATAAGAATCCATCTTCATGGTTGCATAATCTTATTACCCACTAGAAATAGGGCACAAAGATGTGAGTTAACTGAATCTAGAAGTATCAGAATTGTATAAATTTTGGCTGGAAAACTTAAGGACTCTTGTAATATCATGTTCAATCTTAAACCAGAACTTTTATTATACAAAATAAAAAAATAATTAACAATTTGATCTAATTTATAAAAGTTTTGAACTATAGCATAATTTGCTAAGTTATTTAAAACAAACAAATCAATAAAATGCATAATTGAAACTGTAAAATCACAAGATTTTTCCATATGTGCTAAAATCCTGTTGCAAATTGAGAAGCTGTAATAGAAATCGCAGAAACAGATCTGACACAAATTTGTGGGTAAAAATTAAGCAGCAGAAATATCAATTTTAAAAAAAATTATCTGCATACTGAATACATACAAAATTATAATAAGAATTTGAGTTTTTCCTTTAACTAATTTTTCATATTAGAAGTTACTGAAGAAGAATAAATACTTTTAAACTGCTTTTAAAAATGTGACATCGAAAGAATGAAATCTAAAACACAAGTGTTATAGTATAAATTTATACAAACATATACCTGTACCATAACTCTCCTACACAGTCCAGCTTTTACCAATGACTTTGCCACCCATCTAGCAGCATAAGAGCCACACCTATCAATTTTGGCTCCATCTTTTCCAGACAGAGCACCACCTCCATGAGCCCCCCATCCACCATACGTGTCCACAATAATCTTTCTTCCAGTTAGTCCCGCATCACCCTAAAATAAAAATTTGTTATAGATATTTTTTAAAATAGAACTGAGGTTTTCTTAGATATACTTTATTTTCTATAATCTAAGCTGCATCCTTTTTGCATTTTTAAGGGTCTGAAATTTTGTCCTGCTACAGCCACTAACTGTAACACAAGATGTATTTCTTTCCATTTTTTTTATACTATTTGCAGTCATTGAAAAAAACAACATCAACAAACAAAAAATGTTTAGAAATTAAATTTTGTCCAGTTCACTGATGTGGCAATGAGTAGCTTTTAAAGCAGGTGAAATGAGCATTTACTTAAATGAATGTTCAACCCTTTGAACCTGTGAATGTCTTTCCTGTTGACTCACATTAGAATACTGCCTCACCACCTGACACAAGGCTTGTCCATACCTTATACTTATATTGTTGCTGTTTTTCTGTTGCATTTCTTTTTGGGCAAGCAATATTTCAGTTGTAATACTTGGTGTAGGCCAATCCCATGTGAGGTATATCAACTTGTAATACTTGGTGTAGGCCAATCCCATGTGGGGTATATCAACTTGTAATACTTGGTGTAGGCCAATCCCATGTGAGGTATATCAACTTGTAATACTTGGTGTAGGCCAATCCCATGTGAGGTATATCAACTTGTAATACTTGGTGTAGGCCAATCCCATGTGAGGTATATCAACTTGCTTATCCTTTGTCCTGTCTCAGTTTGCATTGCTTGATTTAATGTTCACGTCATGTTCAGAGGTTAAAAGACACGTGGAACTCCTGATGTAGAAGACAGGAAGTAGAATGAAAAAAGTTGACTTTGAGTTCAGTCAAGTCAGTCAAGTGTTATCCTCTGTACGAGGCAGTCAAGTGTTATCCTCTGTACGAGGCAGTTATGTATTATCGTAGCAGTAGCGACTTTGTTAGTCAGGTTGTAACTCTGAAATAAGTAGTGTCTTTTGGGCAGTTGATGCCAGTGGTCTTTTTGAGACATGTATTTCTAGTAGTTATTCTGTATAGTGTTACCCGCTGAGATGCGGACGTGATTTGTGATTTGTAATCTACTCTGGAGAGTTTAACTTATTGGATATTTTTGATACCGCTGTTATGCGGATAGGATTTTCTTGACTTGTAGCACTAACAAGGAGTGCAGTATTATTATTATTGTTGTCAAATAAACTTTATATTTGTCTGCTGAAATGGACTTAAGTAAATTTGTGGTATATATGTTTGTCACAAGTCAAGAGTACTCCAGGAAGCACGAACCCAGCATTCCATGACATTCTTCTTCAGCATTACACCATTTAACCTTTGACATGTCCACAATACCAATAACACAGCAAAAGAAGGTATTGATTATTAAAAGGCACTTGCAAAAATCCACATTGACTGATAAAACAAAGAAAAGTAATGCAGATTTGACTCTCATCTGAATTTTTTTTAGAACTTGCACCTGAAATAATGGGTGCAGCTTACACTCAGATTTGTACAAAGAAAAAAAAGATTAAAAAAAAACTTTTGACTGAACTATCTAACACTCCTACAGAAATGTAAAACTCATAAAGAAATGTATTTAATTTAATGAGCGTTATTAGAAAGACAGTCATTAAAAAAGAAAACAAGTTAAATATAAAAAATATTTTTTAAAAAAATAAATTTCTAACAATATACAGAGTGAAATTGCATAAATGAGTTTGAATCAATCCTAACTGTACACAATGTGTGGCTTGGCTACCTGACAAGGAGGTTCAAACAGAGTTGTGTTCACTGAGCATTACGGAAAACCTTCTTCCAGATACCCCCTCCCCCCACCACTGGTCCACAAATGAGATTGAACCATAGCGCTCTGAGCATGCTCTAAACATGAAAGTTGGGCTATATAAAAGTTTTTTTGTTGTTTTTTTAAAAAGGGACTCTCTTTTATGGGTCTGCTATCTTGAATTTTGTCAAGTGTCCCAAGCGTTTTAGGAAGGATGAGTGGTCAGGGCCGGTCCTAACAATGGCAGGGCCTTATGCGAAATGGATTGCGCAGGGCCCAGTCTGAATAGTGATAAGGATAATAAGTAGGGGTGCACCGGATAGTACGTTTTGATATTCGTCCGGAGCCGGATATGATCGGATAGTAAAATTTGATATTCGGCATGAGCCAGATACCTAAGTGTCTTGTTAATAGCTTGTGTTGCTAAACATTTTACGAAACTGTTAAATAACATACCTATAATGGTTGGTTTTATTTTTTTTCCTTTTATATACCTTATTATTTTAAACTTTGTTACTGATTGATTTATTCAAGCTTAACAGGATTTCTAAAAATCTGTATAGCATGAGTGTGTCTGTGTGTATGTACGATGCCACCAAATGTAAAGGAAGTGTGTAGGAGAGTCAATGTAAAATATGTTAGCATACATTTAACTAGTTACTAATGTAAATCTCTCACAAGTAAAGTGCAATCTGTCTTGTATAGTGGTCGGATGTATGTATTCCTGAATTTCAGACCAACAACCTGGTCAGAAAGACGTAGTGAGCCTACACATGTAGTCCTAGTGTAATGTGTATAGTTGTTTGTGTTAACCATCACGCATTGTTTTTTCCTTGAGCATACGCACGTAATAGAGTTGGGTGTCAGTCAAAAAAGATAACACATTGGCATGGTCAGTCAATCCTATAGATAAATTATACCCGTCCACTAGTTAGAGGTCAAGTTTTTTTTTTTTACGCTCCAGCATATTGTTTCTTTGTTTGCTAGATCTAACTGCGGTACTATTATTCCATTTATTTTATGCGATTTTAAAATTTAATATAAGGTTTTTCATTATTTATTAAGTCAAAAGAATTAAACAATGAAATTAGCTTTCTTTCTAAAGGTTTTAATACAAGGCAAACAAATACACACACGCCAACATGCACATGTTGGTTTTATTTTATTGTGCAAAGAACATACGTAAGAAACATTAAATGCAAAGAATGTATGTTAGAAACATCTTCCTTAACTTCTTACTTATTGTATTCGTGGTTTCAGTAACTGTTACAAAATGGAACGATAGTAAGCCTATGTATGTCAGGTGCGTTAAAGTCCTCCTAGCCTGATACACAGTGGCTAAGTATGCATCTTAAGTAGAAAAAAAAAATTAGTAATAACAAGGAGTTAATTGACAGTCACAAATTATTAGGAATATTGTTATCAAATCAAGACACTTAACTGCAGGAGTAATAGTCAAGTTAGCACGTTAGAAAAATTATTTAACCGTAATATTTATTGACAGTGTAATATCCTTTGTTAGCATGTTGTGTTTTTACGTTGTTTCTTCTACAAAATAATTAGTTACTGGCTTACTGGGCTATATAATCTCACGGTTTGTGTTCTGTGTAGCTAAAGGTCACTTGTTTAGGTGTGTGTGATCTTTAGTCCAGCTTACTAATTGAGATTTATGTTCAAGTTACTCGGCACACTTGAAAAGGTGTGGCCTCCAGCCCAACCATGTGATTCAGATTTTTCTCCAAATAAGCCAACTCTTTGTCCCAATACCCGTGTAGATGTTTGGCTTGAAGTCCAGTCCAACCCCCCCCCCCCCCCCCAATTAAGATTAACTACTAAGTAAACAAACCTAGATCCCTTGTGTGACCTCTAGAGAGTGCTTACGTCCATCGTATCTGACTTAGGGTCGCCTGTCAATCAATGAACTCAATGTGATAGACTAAACAAATAAAAGGGGGAGGGAGTTGTTCATCTGGAAATATACCTAGTTACCTTAGAGGTGTGGCTCTTGTAGTCCAGTCCCCCAAATAAAGATTAGCTATTAAGTAAACAAACTAAGTTCCCTCGAAAGGTGTGACCTCTAGAGAGTGTCAATACGCTGATATTAAACCTATGTCCATCGTATTTAACTTGTGGTCACCTGCCTATAAAAAAAACTCAATGTGATGGACTAAACAAATAAAAGGGGGTGGGAGTTGTTCATCTCTACCTCTGGAGATAAACCCACACAGCTAGACAGACGTCTGGGTCAGCATGACGTATTCAAGGAATGTAGCATTTTAACATGTTAAATAACCTACTCAAAGGTCAAGACAAATTGAAAAAAAGTGCCAGCCATTGCTGCTCTGTATGTAAAATGCATTTATGATGTAAAGTTTCATTTTAAATTTATATTAACACGCCTTGTCTTTATAATAAACGATGTTTTGGTGCATATTCATAATGGCTCTATTTTTAAGCACATTATTTTGGTTTAATATAAACATTAATATATTCTACAAAAAACATTAATGGAATGAGGTCCACTTTATGCATATTAAATAGGTGTACTTTTTACTATCCGGTTTACTATCTAGTAGTGATATCCGGCAGGAGCCGAATATCGCCGGATAGTAAAAAATGCTGGATATTCAGCAGAAGCCAGAGCGACTATCCTGTGCACCCCTAATAATAAGTGAACATTAAGATTTTGTATTAGAAAATTAATTCGTCTTTGCATTTTATTAATTCCTTACTATGTACAAAATCAAGATCAAATTAACTTTACAAGCCTTGCGTTTAGCGAAGTCATACAGTATATCATCGAAATTCTGTTTCTGACATAGATCAAGCTCAATTGCAATAGCAGCATTGCCAAATTATTCAAATCTATCTTCGTGAATTGTTGACCTCAAGTAATTAAATGACACCCCAATATGATTATTTTGTCTATTTTTCAGCAGATTTCTATGATTCCAGGAGATTCCCATGAGTCCATGGAAAATCAGGAGGCCATGGATAACCCTGTAATATAAGTTATAATGATTTAATTTAATAATATCCACCTAGAATTAGCGCAGGCCTATGAAAGTGCAGGGCCCACTGCGGTCGCATAGGCTGCAGTGGCCTAAGACCGGCCCTGTGAGGGGGGATGTTACATGCACAGCATAGCGTGTATGTGGAATTGTGCGAATGCGTGTTGAAAGGGGAAGATAGAGGGGATCCAAAAAACGGAGTAATGTAAACGAAATTGTAATTGACATGCTTTTTTTGTTAATCAAGATTTAAGTCTTTATAACCTATTATAGATAAGTCTGTTGGTGTATGATTAAGAGTCTCATCTGTACCTAACTGGGGAGCACCGTTCAATCGTTGCTATATTTTTTATTATCGCAAAGCTTATCTCCAATTACCTTAGTACATTTTCCATATAAAACTAAATTAATTAATTAGGTCAAATTGATTACATAATTGGTTAACTTTTATGTCATCAACAATGAATAATTGTGCAAAGTTTCAACTTGATCCAAGAATAAGAAGTGTTAGAAATAACATGTACAAGATTCCACCTAGAAAGTTGGAGTGAGTAGATATAAGCTCGGTTCTGATCGGAAAGATGCTAATCATGATGATATGATATGTGAAGCTAGTGTCCTACACCAGTATGACACATTTATATGAGAATTGTTTTTACAAAGCATATATCAATATCAACTCACTCTGTCTGTCTGGTAAAAAGTTTGTACATTTTATTTCTCCCACACCAAATAATGGATTAAGCTGAAATTTTTTATTTCTTTTATCTGACAACACAAGAATCAATAAAATAAAATTAACCAATCAGTTAATTAACTATTGGTAATTAATTATTTTGTTTGGTATCTTGAACAAGGGAAGAAATTGTACTTGACTGAAGTGGTGGTATAAGCTGAATTAGTCCTCTTTATAGGTTGCTACTCTAAACTGAAACAAACAATGCAATACGATCAACTCTAGTCGCAGAGTGGTTATCACGTCGGCTCGAGGGGCCGTGAGCCACAAGTTCAAATTCAAGTCGTTCCACTTTTTTTTTTATTGTAAATGCTTTTAAAAAGCAATAATGGTAAAACCTACCTAGATCTCTTTCTTCCCTACCCCCTATTTTCCCAATTGGTCCAGATAAGTGATAGGATCATAGCGCATTGAGAAACCTAATTAAATGAAATAGCGCTAAACAAAAACAATTGGTAAAAATATTTATCCCACAGATTTATTGTTGTTGATCTACAAATTTAATTACAGATCCAAACTATACACTGAATATTGTTTTGTTCTTTAAAATTAGTTCTTGAGTTCATCATAAAGTGATTTGATATTAGTTTGAATAGCTTGAATACAATTACAATTCGTATTTAAGCTTTTTTTTAAAAAATGTTTTTATTGTTTTATTTTCAAAAATGTTTAATTTAATTAAAAAATGAAGAAACAAGTGAAGAAGATATAAAAAAAAAGAGTAATGTAAAGAGAAATATATATATATAACATAAATATTTTAAAGTGCAACATTATTTTCACTTGCTATTATTAATGCGAATGCTTACAACTTTAAATCTTATATTCATGAAGATGCTAGTTGATTTTTTTCTATTAAGTAGAGATAAGACTTACTTGCGGTCCTCCAATAATAAATCTACCAGAAGGCTGAAGATGGTAAACTGTGTCCTGGTCTAAGTATTGAGGTGGAATCACAGGCCTTATCACTTTCTCCATTAGATCCCTTCTGAGCTGCTCCATGGTGACATGCTCATCATGCTGGACAGAAATCACCACGGTATGGACACGCTTGGGAATTGCAGCCCCTTTCTCAAACTTGTACTCTACTGTCACCTGAACAAGTTTAAAGATGTTCCTTTTTTCACACTTTTAATTAGTAGAGAAACAATACAAACTAAGCCTCAGTTCTGATAGACAGGGCCCTTAACTCTTCTATTTATAATTGTAGTCTCTTTCAGATAATAGAAAAGTGCACAAAAGCAGTGAGAACGATGACGTTGTTGTATCTGTGGATTTGTGAAGAAGGCAATTTCTCGACTTCCAAATTTTATGAAGAATGAAGAGTTAATGTTGCGCTTGTGTAATTTATCCATTAAGTATGTAGTTCATAATGAGATACAGACTCATCTGTGTGTAGATACAGCTGTGGTAAATGTCAAACCCTGCTAGGATTGAAAAGTGAAGTTTTCCACTATAATGTTGTGCCAATATCTATATGTATAGTGTCTGGTAAAAAGTCCCAAATGTACACCCCAATGTCTACAAGTTGATCTCACACATCCTGAGAACAGGAGTTCAAGGAGAACAAGATTCTTAGATACAAAGCTGTAGAACAAAGTAAAGCTGCAAGCAAGACAAAGTAACTCCAACTTAACAGACATCTTACAGTTATAATGCCCAAGCGTGGAAACAAGTCACTGTTGGAGTTTCTAAGTGACACTGCAAACAATTTGACTTTGTGACAGTCCTTTTTTGTAAACCTGACATACGAAAGTATCCTTCAGTGTTTTTGAAGCGCATTTTTTAATAAAAATAAATATGATATTTCTTGAAATAATACAATTTTGACATATTCTATTATGTCTGCAAATTTTAATTTAACAATATCTAAATTGTCTACTACAAAATGACTGAAAAAAAAAATTAAATTAAAGATATTTGTACACTGCTATTTTGTCAGCACGATTTTGTCTGTGCTATTTTGTCGTGTCACCCAAATGAACAGCAGTGAACTAACACCCCTGTACTAGAAGAAGGTTGTCAAAAAAGTTGACTTCTTAATATCCTGCAAATGATTTCAAGATGGACATCATACATACCAATAGCTCATTCTTTTAGTTGCTGTATGCATAGAAATACATCATTTATGAATTATTTTGTGTGTTTAAACTAAGATATAAAAGGTTGAATTCACTTACTGGATAATATACCAATGCCCTAAACAACAGAGTAAAAGCAAACATTTTTTTACTTTATGACAATGCCTGCAGGAGGGAGGACATGATGTCAAAAAGGATGACATCCTATAGAACTCAGAGGAATTAGGGAACATGTCTTCAACAAAATTTGAAATTGAGACCTGAGTTTGTCACTACATCATAAAAAAACAGGAATAGTAATAAAAATGAAACTAAAACAAGCAAAAGACTCTAAGGAAAAGAAATCTGCATTTACAACTATATCTCAATAATGTAGAAGTTATTTCCATAATTTAATATCAAACAAAATAATTAGGTCTTAACTATTAAATGACTTATTGGTTAATTTTTTAATTGATTTATATTTTGTTAGGTAGGATAAAAAATTGTTTATAGTTTCAACTTGATCAGATAATAGATGTGGGAGACATAAAGTGCTCAATTATCTAAGGGGACAAAACTCTACATATTTACCATATCTGTGAATACAGAAGGATTACTTTCCTTTGTTGGTATCAAACAAATTAATTAATTAGCAGTAATTAATTGACTATATGGTTAATTTTTATTATTGATTCATATTTTGTCTACGGCAATGCATAATTGTTCAAAGTTTCAAACTTTTTAACAGACTAACAAAACAGACAAACAAGCTTTATAAAATAACAACCTGTGTCTTTGAGTCAGGTCTTGCCCAAGGTAGCTGTCCATTTTTACGTAGGCTAGCCATTCTAGCATTCAGCTGGTGTGATAATAAGATGGTCAGGGGCATGCACTCTTCAGTTTCATCAGTTGCATAACCAAACATCAGACCCTTAATTTAAAAAAAAATTAAGCTATTTACTATCTCTAGATTCGTGCTATATTATATAAATGCATTCAATGAAATATTCAGTCAATAACATTAATAGTAATTAGTTAATTACTGAGTTAAATAAAAAAAAATAGCCCCACTGATAAAGACAAAGCAATGACTTGTAAATGATATTTCTCTGAAAAAAGACAATGCATTAGATGAAGGGCAATGTTTTAGGCTATTCCAATCATGGAGAGCAATTATTACATTTTCTACAAATAGTTGTCTACATTGCTGAATTTATATTGATCTAAGGGCCATCATTCAATCTTCTGTAAACACCATTCTAAATATCAAAAGACAAATCAAAAGGTTGGACAAAACATTACCTGGTCACCTGCTGGGTCATTTTCATTTTGTATACTGTCAGGTTCATGGTAGAAATGGCTAGTCAATGACAGTGCTTCTGGTTCTTCCACAGACAGCAGAACATTGCAAGTTTTGTAATCAAAGCCTAAATAAAACAAAATAAATAAATGTTGGTTGTGAAAGACAAGTGTCTTTATATTGAAATTTAATTTTTAATTCAACACATAATAATTGTAGTACTTCAAAAACAATTAAAGAATACACGTAAAGATACTCAAAAAGCAATTATTAAGAAAACAAATGTAAACACATGTAGCTTTCAAATATAATAAATGTGACATCATAGGAGAGAAATAATGTTGAACTATGAAATATAGTAATTGTAATTTTGTAAAAAACTTTTTAACTATGAGTGTAAAAATAGTTAAGCCTTTCAATAATAAATTTTAGAATCATAATAATTAACTTTCCTGTTTAATAAAAAAAAATACAATTATAAAACATTAGGACAGCTTCAAAATAACTTGAATATCAAACATTGTTGAACAAAAAAAAATTAAACATGACTCTGAACTAAAAGGTCATGCTAGTCCTCTGTTTAAAGCACATGATAATGACTGACTTGTGTGAACATTATCATTGGGTTAATTATGACACCTAATGAAGTATGTTACACCAATGTGAAGCTGACAGACATAGAAAATTTTTTTTCTCCCATCTTAAAAAATAATATTTCTTAAAACAGTTTTGTACCTCAAGTAAATTTACAGCCTTAAAAAAAACAGCAACTTACAATTTCCATCTGATGGACCAAGCTTTATTGAGCTATAAGATACATTATGCATGTTAGCCAAATTCTTAATTTTTATAAACTTTTCAAAATAAATATGTTATTAGTCAATGTCAGCATTTTAGAAACCAAACTAAGTAACTAAAATGTCATTGCTTTAAAGCTCATTTTTTTAAATGTAATTATTATGAAATAAGTGAGTGCTTTAAGGGCTAACATTTATAATACATGTATATAAAAACAAGATGAAAAGATGTTTATAGTATCCACACTATCACAGTTAGGTTTCTTCTTGTTGTTGAAAATGCTTATTTATCGAAGGGGCTAATATGTTGTAATTGTGATGCCAGGGATTCTGTAGATATAGCTCTAGATCTTTATATGTCTTAGAGATTCAAATAACGAAGATCCTTTCAATTCAAATACAGGACTTTAATTAAAAAACTTGTAACCACTATAATGTACAGAATTTAAAAAATAAACTGTATCAAAATGAATATCTTCTTTCAAAGCTTAATAACAAATAGATTCAGATTTATACTAGATCTAATTTCACAACTAATAAAATATATGACTTGTTGCTTCAAGTTACATCTCCAAACTTAATCTCTAAATCCCGCTCTTCCACATCATTTCCTTAGCTCCTCCCAAACGCTTGCTTTAACCAATCCAATCATTCCCTAGGAGGCGCTACCTAACGCGTGACAGATGACGTCATGGGTTTTTCTATACATCTGCATGAGGGGTTTTCCATACTCCAGCTGATATAAATTATACTAAGTTTATTACCCTAGATTAGGTTTATTTAAACTGAAAGTTGACACACACAAACCTAAAGTTACAAAGTTCAAACAGAAATGATCTATGTTTGGAAGCGTGACAACTAAATAAGTTTCCCAGAAAATATCTTATCAGGCAAGATAATCAGGGACATCAATCCTTACAACCCCTGCCTCCATTAGGATTCAAACTTGAAAACTAAGAATCATTAGTCAGTTACTACACCAAGCAAGCAGCCGTGCCTTTAACCTTGAGCTATCATTAATTTTACTATTTCTTTACATTAGTGATACATACCTTTTGAGCTTGAGTCATAACCTATATTTTTGATGGTCTCTCGAACAATTTTCTGATAATCAATCTGTGCCTTAGATGCCACATCACCACAGACAAAAATCATACCAGTTTTGGCGGCACACTGACAAGAAACTCTAGCATAAGGATCCTTCGCTAGGACAGCATCCAAAATAGCATCACTCACTTGATCGCAAATTTTATCTGTTAACAAAAAAATATTTCAAGGATCACTTAAATGCTTTAGAAAAAATTTTTGATAATTCAACACTTGTACTCAAGCTACCAGTACACAGATCAAGTCATAATAACAAAGTATGAAGTTTTAAGCCATTAAATTTGAAGTAAAGACTTAAATGAAATAGAAATATTGTACTTCTATTATATTTTATGGTAATGACATAAAGGTTTATTATTACTTAAAAACAATATACAACATTCATACCCTTATACATCTTTAGGCAATTGACAATGTGATTCTGAAGTAATGAAAACTGCTAACATCAGAGTTTTATAGAAAACATAAAGAAAACAATACAAGAACTGTAACATCACTGTGGTGGTTTATGGCCCTTTACTTTAAGGTCAAATCATGTTTTTTTTTGTTCTTAAAAACAGCCCTTCCATTCTCAATATTTAATTTTTTTACATTTGTACCCAAAAAATTTTTATAAAGATCTACATAATATATACTGTGTTACCAGATGCCTACATACCCAAAGCCCATTTATCACAATTATACATCTCTATATATAATTCTCTTCGTCGCTCAAAAGTTTGGACGAGAAGAAGAAGTAAAGGAAAGATCACAGTCACCCACTGAAAAAACAAGAAGGGTAGGGGGAACAAGTATTCACTGGTCACTACGGATGGCTGTCTGGTCGTGCGGTTTGCGCGCTGGACTGTCGTTTGGATTTATCAAACCCTGCCCGCTCCCATCCCGTTCGTCCTGCGGGAGGTTTGGACTAGGAAGTAAACTATCTTCAACTCTGAAGGAACATTCGAAACATGTAAAACATTTTAAAAACACTAAATAGCAGCGCCGGACTTAACCATTGTGACCAAGAAGTCATGGAAAGAGAACAAGTAATCTACTATGTATATTCACCCGTCACTAAATAGCTGGGCTGGACTTAACCATTGTGAGACCCAATGCGAAAGGGATTTCACGAGGCCAAGTTTTGGTAGGGAAGAGGATAATAAGTGAAATTTAAGAATTTGTATTAGAAAATAAATTCGCCTATGCATTTTATTCATTCTTTACTATGTACAAAATTACTTTACAAGCCTTGAGTGTAGCAAAGTCATACAGTATATCAAAATAAATCTGTTTCCTATATAGATCACGCTCAATTTTATTTTATAGCAAGAATGACCAAATGTTTCAATCTATCTTTGAGAATTGTTGACCTCAAGTAATTCTTCATTAGTTTGAGGCGTGAGAAGCTTCTTTCACCAGATTACACAATTACGGCTAATGCTTAATGCTGTTTTTATTTATCGTGCCTAGGATTGGCGTTTTCCATATTGAATGACACCCCAAAATGACAATTTTCGTCTATATATTTCCGTATATTTTAAGGGCTTTTTCGTATGTATTTTGCTATTTCGGGAGATTTCCAGGAGCTCCTGGTAAATCGTTAAGAGGGCGCTGGAAATCTGTCTTAAGTTATAACCCTAACCCAATTTAATAATTTATACACCTTGAATTAGTGCGGGTCCTATGAAAGTGCGGGGCCCACTGCGGTCCAAAGATTTTAGTGGCCTAAGGTCGGCCCTGCAAAATAGTGGTATATGCTACGCCACCGGTAGACTAGTAATATTACAACAACTTAAGGGAGACAACTTAATGAGGACAGGTGTTTTATAAACAGGACATCATTAATCCATAAAACAAAAAGGTCTTTAGCATAGCTTCTTCATCTGCTCCATTCTTGGGTGGATCTCCATTGTCTTCTGTCTAATGAAAACATTCATTTCTAGTCTAGTTCCTAGCAGTGCATCTTTTGCAGAACAGGATGTCAGTGCACATTACAAAGCAGAGTTACAACATTATTATGTATAAATGTTTATATTAATTTGATTTCTAGATTATATCCCATATGACATAAAAAGACTAGTAGATTTAGATCGTTCACGCCTTTCAGCATGTTTTAATAGACAAAGATGTCTGTAAAGAGCAAGGCTTAAAAAGGCTCTATTCTCATTAGATTGATGTTTCAGGTGGTAGTGATGTGGGATTTATTATATCATGAGCTCAAGACAATCAATGTGTTTTTAAATGTGTTTGTGATATAAAAATACATACATTTTTGTGTAAATATGAATAAATATCCTAAAAACAAAAATTATGTTTTATTAATTTGGATCATAATATTGGAAAAAACTCTTTTGAACATGTCATTGAAGTGCTAAAAGATGTGAACACTTTTCCCAACATTTCTATTGATACCATGATTCATGATAGAAAATAATATGATTTGGGAAAATAAAATTTTTTATTATCTTGTTAATGTTACTCTACTGGGGGGAAGTATTGAGTCCCTAAATACATTAATTTGTAAAAAATGTGATTTTTGATGTTACATAATGTCTGAATGTTCCCAGACCCATGCCATAGATCTGTATATTAGTTTTAAATCTATATGTAATAATTATAAAATGTCAATTATTGGCACAAGCTCAAAGTTTTCAGAATATTTATAAATATAAAATATACTAATATTAATAAAGTCTAGTAAATAGAAATATACATATATATATATATATATATAGAGAGAGAGAGAGTAACTGACACCAATTGAACACATTCATGTTAATATACTTATCAAACACCCACTGTATTTTTTAAAAATTCGCCTTTATTTCGATGATTATGGCAAAACCAGTCTATTCCTATTGTGCATCATCCATTTCTCTATAGTTTAGACATATTTAGTTTCCTTTTCACCAGAAGACAATTGTTTTACTTATATTCAAAGTGCATTGGTATAAAAATGTCACTTTACCTCTAGGGAAGAATAAAGTAGGTCACAGGTTAAGGGTATTTTTTTATGTCAATGATGCTTCAGCTCAAAGAACCTATATATTGTGCTTTTAATAAGGCTGAGAAATATTTGCAATAATTTGTTTAATCTATCACTTGCTACCCAAACATGAAAGCTGAGGTTAAATAGAAAGTGTTTGAATGTTGTAGGAGGCTAAATAAAGAATTGAAAACTATTTTAATGTTGATGGTTAGGTTTGGTTTTGGGCAAATCGGCACAATTTTAGGAGATGTCGTGCCTGCATTCCCTTAAGGACTACTCTCTCTCTCTACATAACAAGGGCTAAATTCTATACAGTTAAATCATTAAAATCATGGTCTATTCACAGTTAAAATAGTAAAGGTAGTAAAAATTTAATAATTTGGTAAAAATCTAATATAAATAGTACATGTTCACAAATTCATAAATCAGATCTTCGTAGACAACACACTTCCCGGATAAAGCCCAGTACCTTCCCAGGGTCGACATTATCGAATAGTGTTTTTAAGTTAGTGGCTCTAAAATATTTCTCCCTGACATCCTGGTATCTGAGGCAATCAACGAGGATATGTTCCACCGTGAGGCGAGAGTCACAGTACTCACAAAGTGGGGGCTCGTCTCTCTTCAGCACAAAAGAGTGTGTGATGTAGGTGTGGCCAATCCTAAGTCTGGACATGGTCGTGCTACCACGCCTTGTCAGACTCTTAGATGTGGGCCGCCACCTGACATCCGCCACAATCTGCCTGAGTTTATTGTGAGTCTCAGCCTCCCATCGGTTCTGCCACTCTCAATAGGTGGCAGAGGCAATACTTCCTGACACCGCATGATTTAGGGCTCTCTTTACTTCGCTGTCTGCTGCTTCGTTTCCCTCAATGCCAACATGGGAGGGGACCCAGATGAAGGTGACATCCCTATGGTCGGCTGTTATTAGGTCCAACAGCTTCAGGCTCTTATGTACCAATGGGATGTCAGTCTTCATCCGCCCCAAAACTTGCAATGCAGATTTGGAGTCGGAGCAGATTATAAATTTCCTCCTTTCTGATGCTTTAATGGCCATAAGTGTAAGCGATATTGCATGCCATTCGGCCGTAAAGATGGAGCAGCCATCGGGGAGTCTACAGGAGATTGTTTTGTTCCGAAAGGAGCAGGCACACGCGACCTTTCCATCCATTTTGGCTCCGTCTGTGTAGATGGTGCCACAATCTCCAGAACTCTCCTGCAGTTCCCTAAAGTGGACTTGTAGTATGCTTGGGTCTGTATTTTCTTTTTTGAAATTAAGGAGGGATAAATTTAATTTGGGTTTATTCATTAGCCAAGGAGGATTCTGAGGGGTTCTATTTTATTTTTGGTCAATGGGTGGGGTTAAATTTTGGATGGGTTCTCTCCTTCAAAGGCCCAATGGCTGTATGACATTAGGCCTTCAATTGTATAATTCTACCTCTATGGGGTTAAATATAGAGACAAAAGATGGGGGTGGATTTTAGCTTGACTATATACTGCATTGCAAGCTTTTTCATTCTTATATCCATGGAGAGTTCTCCAGCCTCCACATGGAGACTTGGGATAGGTGATGTACGAAACGTGCCGAGACAGAGACGCAGGGCAGCATTTTGTATTGGTTCCAGTATTTTTAGATAAGACTTCCTTGCTGCTCCATATATTATGGATCCGTAGTCTAGCTTGGATCAAATTAGACTCCGATATAGCAGCAGCAAGGTATCTCTGTCAGCTCCTCCGTCCGTATGGCTGAGTACTCTAAGTATGTTTAATTACTTTTGGCATTTCTTCTTAAGTTCCTTAATGTGGGGGAGAAAATTAAATTTGGAATCTAGGGCGAGGCCTAAAAATTTTGCAGTTTTCACGACAGGTATCTTCTTTTTGTGTATAAATAGTTCAGGGTCTGGGTGGAGTCCCCTTAAATTACAAAATGCATACTAACTGTTTTGGAGTCCGAAAATTTAAAACCATTATCGTTTGCCAAATTTTGAATTTTGTATAAACATAAATGTAATTTTCTTTCTAAGGTGTTCATGTTTTTCCCATAAGTAAAAATGACAAAGTCATCAACATACAAAGAGCACTCAATGCCAGGGGACAGAGCATTTATGATGCTATTTATTTTAATGTTGAACAGGGTGACTGACAGAATGCTGCCCTGGGGTACACCCATTTCCTGGCCATGAGTGTCGAAAGGGGAGTTGCCCACTCGAACCTGAAATTTTCGGTCTTTCAGCAATTCCCCCACAAAACGGGGAAGGTGTCCCTTAAGCCCCATAAGCTCCAGGTCACGTAGAATGCCATGTTTCCAGGTTGTGTCATAAGCCTTTTCTATATAGAAGAATACAGCTACTAGATGTTCTCTTCTGAGTAATGCATTTCTAATATAAGCTTCCAGCCTTACCAGGTGGTCAGTTGTTGTCCGCCCCTGCCGGAATCCGCACTGGTAGTTGGAGATCACTTTATTCCTCTCCAGGTACCAGACCAGCCTACTGTTAATCATTCTTTCCATGGTTTTGCAGATGCAGCTTGTTAGTGCTATTGGTCAATAGTTAGCTGGGTCAGAGCCGTCTCTTCCCGGTTTAGGTATTGGTATAACTGTGGCTTTCCTCCAGCTGTTTGGGAAAGCGCCTGTTTGCCACACACAGTTATAGACCCCTAGCAGGACTGCCAATGATGGTTCGGGAAGGTGCTTGAGGAACTGGTAATGGATTTCATCTTCTCCAGGCGCTGTGTAATGTGACTTGTCCAGCGATTCCCTCAGTTCCTCAAGCGAGAATGGTTTGTTGTAGTCTTCATTGTTCTCTGACCTGAAATCAATGGGTTGTCTTTCATCCCTGGTTTTGACTTTTTGGTTATTTCCTCCTCTCTCACCTCGGGCATCCTCTCTGCTTTGATTTCTCCCCTTAGGGAGTTGGTCAACCTCTAATTCGGAACATTCCAATAGGTCTCTAGAGCTGATTACACCTCTGCTGGTTTTCAGACTCTTGTGTGGCATGACTTCCACTTGGAGACCACAGAGTCTTCTGCATCTTAAAAGCCCATCAGAGTGTATCTTGCTATCTACTTCTACAAGAAGTTCCATTGACTTGTGTAGCTTAGACACACTCTTGGGCTCTCTAACTACTGACTTGAGTCCCTTATAGATAAGAAAAGGGCTCAGCTTGGTCAGGCTTTTCTCCTCCTCTGTGCACATGACCACCAAAAATGATGGCCAGGTAGTACAGCTTTTTGTGGCCTCCTCTTTTTTTGCCTCAATATGGCGTCTCTGGGGCAAGTAGTTTATTGGTTTTCTTTTTATCCATATATATTCTTGTTAGTTTGGCACCTGTGCTCCCCACCCGTCATCGAGTCCAACAAGGGGACGGGCCATTCGGATATCCAGAATGAGCCCGCCAGGGCTACACAGGTGCTATACTCAGCCAGCTGCTGCATCGGACATGTGTTTGACATGATTGACCCTCCAGCCACTGCCCTCCAGTGGTAGCTCGGCATGACCAGCCGGTTGACCCAGAGCGGGCCATCTGGGCCTCAGGTCTAGGGGAACTTGGAGCCAAAGTATTGTGTTGTGGTGATTTATCCTCAGATAGCCACCACTCAAACACCAGGATCTCTTTATCCCCCCTTACCCGTCGCAGTCCACGGCAAACTGACTGGTCTAGGACATAGTGAGATTTTAAAGATAATGAGACAGAGTGATGATCAATGAAGGCAGACTTAGGAAAAGAGGAGGCAGATACAATGATAGAAAAGAAGTAGGGCACTTTTGAGCTCCAAAAGTGCTAAGGAAAGAGGAGCGCAGTTTAACGTCATGTCTCGGGACGCTTTTAATGTTGAAAATACAAATCAAAAGGATATAGCCCAAAGAAGGCAAAATACCGGTATTTAAATTATAATATTTTTTATTGTTCTTTTTCAAAAAAAATGTAATGCAAACTACAGATATAAATTATGTATGTGTTACTATGTGAATCATCTATTTGTGATTTACTGTAAATGTGCTTCTTTTTTTAAAGTAAATAGATTTACATCGTTATGCACAAATTGTACCCATTTTAAAATCATGATTTTATGACACATATTATTCGATACTAATAACAGTAAATACCAAAGCATTAGTCTAAACCATATCCTATTGCTTTTTATTTTTAGATGCTCCATTCTATTTAGTTCTGTATTATGTGTTGAAAACCAATACCTAACGCATGTACTTGATGTGAAGAGAGATGCCCCATTCTATTTAGTTCTGTATTATGTGTTAAAAACCAACACCTAATGCCTGTACTTGATGTGAAGAGATATTAATAAAAGGAGAGTGGGAGATATAGAAAATAGATATGGTATTTTAAAATTAAAATATCTTTGGCAGGTAAAGGGGGGGGGGGGGGAGAGAAACAGTCGTAAAGACACTGTAGCAAAAGATCATCAACAATTGATCGACCATTAAAATATGACGTCAGCCTCAAATACAGAGTCAGTTGTGCTTCTAGATCTATTAAAAAAATTTTTGCCACAAAGCTCAATGCGCTACAAAGACACTCCTTTGAAACAGATAATAATGTCATCTCAAAATGGATAAAATAATGACAATGTCCACAAACACTCTCTTATTCTCCTATACCCATTTTCCCGCGCTTTCTCCTTACACAATTCCACTTTCCAATACTCACACATTTTCAGTGTAAAGTAACAAATTTTAAGACTCAATCTAAGTGCAGCTATCAGACCAACATACAACAAAAGAGGCTCAATGATTGCGCAACACTGGTATAAACCATTCTATCAAAACAGCCTCAAAACATTGTTTTAGTTGTAGTGAGTACAATGTTATGGGGAAAGGGGGAGAAGCCAATTATTGATCGAGTACCAACAGTCAAGCAGCTAATTAGCTCACAAACACTAAGAGTGCTAGATATGTTTTAAATATATATATATATACACGTTTTTTGCTTTTTTTAAAACACCATACTTCTCACAAAATTTAAGATTATAACATTTTTAAATCACTATACTTCTCAGGTGTTTGAGAGTTTCTTAAGATGTTCAATTCTTGAAGGAAGCTGTATAACATTGTTTGAAACTTTATTTCTTGAAAGCATCGACCCGACACACTTAAATATCAAATCTAATTTAACTATGAGTAGTAATACAATAAAACATATCTAATTTTATAGAAAAATGGTTAACGAGTACATAGATACAATCAGTGTTTTCCTAGGTCTAATCCTTACGGAGATACACAAAACCAACATCAAAAATGTCAGCGACTGAGCTAAACTTGTTCGAGTGGCATCAGTTACTCTATATATAATATTTTTATACAGACCTATATAATATATATATATATATATATATAAATCTAGACCCAGACTAGATCTATAATCTATATTCTATGTATTATATTTTATAGATCTATAAATCTAGGTATAAGTAGATATATATTCAATTTTAAGATTCTAGCATACTTTTGTGGTAATGTATTGGCCTCCTTCAGTCACAAAAGGACTATGGTTCATCTCAAACACTTTTTCAAAAAGCCCTATTTTGAAGAGACACTCCCGTCCACATTTATTGCAGGTCAAGGTGGCTTTCGCTTTGGTGGTAGAGGAAATGCCATTTTTTGTATGGCATGCTTTTCTTCAAGAGGTGAGGCCCATGTTTTCTTGCTGTCCATAGCTTTCTTGGTCACCGTCCTCTCCAACTAGTGTGGTCTAGAGCTATATCTTCCAGATGGTCAGCATCAATGTTCACTGATTTTTAATCCTGTTTTATCACATCCTCGTAACGAAGGTGAAGGCGACTAGTTTTTCTTGAACCAGACCTGAGTTGCCTGTACAGAATGATTTTCGGGGTGCGATTGTCCTCCATGCAGTGAACATGTCAGAGCCAGTGCAGGCAGTGTTACCTGAGGACTGTAAAGATGCTGGGAAGGCCTGTTCACGCCAGGATCTCAGTATACACACTCTTTCTTTCCATGTTATGTTATTTTCAAGATCCTTCGAAGGCAGTGCAAGTGGAGCAAGTTTAGTTTTCTCTCTTGCTTTGTGTAGGTAGTCCATGACTCTCTTCTAGATACAGGTCATCTTGAATTGTTGATCCAAAATAGCAGAATTCATTCCAGCTTGTTATCGCCAATGAGGATGGAGGATGGGGCTTAGCAGGTGGTCCCATAACATTAGTTTTCTTTGTGCTAATGGTTAGGCCATATTCTTTACAAACCTGAATGAAGCAGGACATTAGTGACTAAAGCTCCTCTTGTGAGTGTGCCACTACTGCTGTGTCATCAGCGAATAGCATATATATCTCTTATGAGGGTAGTTCTGATTTTAGTTTTGGCCCTCAGACTAGCAATATTTAGAAGTTTGCCATCAAATCTGGAATGAAGATAGATGTCTTCGGTGGATTCATCAAATGCATGGTGGAATAGCATTGAAAAGAGTATTCAAAAGAGGGTTGGTGCCAGGACACATCCTTGTTTGACTGTTTATACTGAAACTTTTGGAGCAGGTGGGAAGAGGCAGTTACAGGTTATAAGCTCAAATGCTCAATTGACATAGAGCAGAGCAACAGGGGCCACTTTTGTAAGTGGGAGGGATCCTAGGATCACAATGGACAGCTACCGCCTGCCTTAAGTTGGGCCTCCCCCAGTCACTAAGGTGCTGTCCTGTCATGCCTGTCTTCCTCGTTTGGGTACACGAGGATAGGACAAAATCTGAAAAGCAGGCACAAAGCTAATGTACCAGTCTATATGAAAAAAAAAGAGGAGCTCCACTCTTAAACTGGGCGCATGGAATGTGTGCACTTTACAAACTGGACTCAATGTAAACTTACCAGACATAGAAGCCAGAAAAACTGCAGTAGACATTGCTGCCCTCCAGGAAACTCATTTAGCTGACTCTGGTTTAATCAAAGAAAAACACTACACCTTCTTCTGGCAAGGCAAAGCAGAAAGTGAAGTAAGGGAACACAGAATCGGTTTCGCAGTTAAGAACACACTGCTGAACACAGTAGAGCTGAAGTGCAATGGTTCACTATGCCTTAACACATCTATTGGACACGTAACTTTGTTAAGTGCCTAAGGCCTATGCTCTTACTTTGAGTTCCACACCAGAGGCAGAGGCCAAAGACATGTTCTATGACATTGACAACACTAAAGTTTTGTTTTAGACAAGTAGGTAGGCAAGTCATAACTCATAAAATCATATTCATTCAAATAATAATTCAATAATTGTTATTGTAAAATTACCATATAATATATTTGTATATATTTATAAAATATATAGATCTAGAGAGTCAATAGACTAGTTTATTATTAGTAACATCTAGATCTAATATTATTATTAATAATATTATATTATAAATAATTATATTATTATTATTATACCAGGATGCCCTTCTCCGACAGATTCTGAGGTAAATAAAAATGTATCCTCGTCTCTTGAAAATTGTCCGGCAAAATTTTCATTTTTATCATGGGCCATTTAAATCTACTTTTGTTTAGTCTAGAATATTATCTATAGATCTAGTACTATAGTGACTATAGTCTAAATATAAAAGTAAATGATAAATTTCTCTCAACGAAAATCAGACTGAGAATCAGAGTCTACAAGCAAATAGAGGTCCAGAATCAGTTCCAATTTAAGAATCCAAACATTGACTCTTGTAATCTAAATCTAGAAAAAAAACGTAAATAAAAAAAAGTGTTGCCAAAACTGCATATTTTCTGACTTATCTTACAAATTACCTACAGACGTTCCTTCAAAAGATAATTAAGCTTAATTTTGATTTCTCTGTTAAAACAAATCTAGGTGGTCTAGATCTACTTATGATAATTATTTCTAGGCAATGTTATTCTAAGTTGTAGCAAATTCATCTTTTAATTGTCTTTATATATAACAGCTCAAGTTGCATAATATGATGGAAATTTCAGTATTAGGCCCTAACTCCGCCAGGTCGCCAACGACGGTTCCAAACCAGGCTGAAAAAGGAGGAGTACCAAGTTAGCATACCTGTTGAAAAACCACCAGCTTCAGAAACATGAAACATAGATTAGATAAGATAAGACAGACATTGCGGACCTCTGAGAAAATGGACCTCTAGCAGGGGCGGACTGGGTGTCAAAATCGGCCCAGGCATTTCTATACAATCCGGCCCCTAAATAACATGTGATATGGGGGACATTGAATTATATACATATCCTCAAAATCATTATGTGACAAAAACTGGGTTTACCAAACATAATACATTTCTACTAGTACACACGCAATGTTATTTGCTCTCAGATCATCACGTTCATTTGTTTAAAGGTAATCTGATATCGTTGTGGAAAAACAAATACTGTCAAGATTGTTTTATATTTAAGCTAAGTCTTTTTGTATTTCGGTCTAAGTCTACATCTTCGTTGTCTTGACATTAGTATTTCTTCGTTGGATAACGTGGCTTGATTTCCAGGAATAAATGGCGTTGTGCTTGTTCATTCATAGACGCTGTCATGGCCTTAGATTTAACAACGGTTATGTTGAATATCTCGTTCTTGCGAGGTCACATAGGTATAATTCCACTACATTTATTTGGCAAAGGATTCCAGCAATATTTGCATTATAAACTTTTTTCTGCTTATCCTTTGTGCTTCTTTTTCGATTCTAATGCATATTGACTCAAAAAAAAAAAAAAAAAAAAAAGGTTTGGTCACTTGTTACATTGCTCAAGATAATAATTGTGTAATTGTGATGATTACGAGATTATGCAATAACTCAACCCTATTGTGAGCTTGCGCTCCCAGAGCTATTTTTATGTATTCTATTTTTCATAGGCTAGTGCCAGAATTAATATTTGTACTTTCGCTTTCTGTTATATGGGTTTGGGCGGGTAGTAAAAATAGTTAAATCCAGGCTACATCCTGTACAGTTGACCAGCGGTCAGTAAAGTATATCGCTGTCTGTGTGACAGTTGATGATCTTAGTGATCTGGCGTACACTTATTTATTATTTTAATATTTCTGTACCTGGAACGGCCTGCTATTATTACTGCTGAATATAGCTGCTGAAATACATGCTGCTATTACTCTGCTGTAACCTCTTGCTGTAGATCTAGATCTAGAATCTAAATCTAGTGTTAATTTGTTGTGTTGCCTTAAGCCTTAGTTATAGTCTGTTTCTGTTCTTAGTGAATACTAATAGTAAGGTACTAAGACCAAGGTGTTCTTGTTTTAGTGTTACTGTTATGGGTTGGTTGTTGTAGAATATTGTAGATCTAGACTAGTTTATTGTGGTGTGTCTGTGTAGATCTAGGTCTAGTGTAGTAGTTGTAGTGATTTAGTAAGATAGTTGGTTTTATCAGTTTGTGTTAGATAGTTGGTTTGTTAGTTTGTAGTGGCGAAGATTTAGAGGGCTGTTTATAGTGGTTAGTGTATATATTATATTTTATTATTGATTCATTTATTTTTATGTAAATAAAGTTCCGTTTTGTTTATTTATCCTAAACTAAAGTTTCGTTATCTTGCTTTCATTTAGTTTAGGTTAGTAAAGTTAGTTGTCTTTTTACTTAGGCGACTCTAGCCCCTTGGTCACCATACCGAGGTGCACAAATTGAGCCACCCAGTAGCGCTAACATCTGCCTACTGTTAAATAATTTAATGTTGAGCAGAGAATAGGTCTTCACTCAGAGCCTCCTGACCTGCTCACACTATCAATAACTATTATGAGTGGACATTGCATCTATAAGACTGGAAGCGTTGTGATTGGTCCCTTTATACATTAATCCGAATATATTCACACCAACGTGAACTTATATCTTTATAAGAAATATAGTCCCTATGTTGCTTGTTAATCACTTAGTGTGTAGGCCCCTAATAACCCATATAATGGATGTGGCCTATAAAAGCACTGTATGCGGATGTAGGCTATTAGATTATTTCGGAAAATGCGATAGATTAGTGGTCCTAATACACTGTGGAGTCTGAAAATCACGACGCTCTAAGTGCTGCTTTAATAAAAGAATAGTATACAATCTTTTTACAATATAGCCAGTCCGCCCCTGACCTCTAGCTGCAAGGTGTTTGACGCCGTTCACTGAAAGCCAGAAAACCAGTCATCTGAAAGCAGACAGGCCGAAGATCATCGTCTCCAACAGGACCACCACTACCATCTACATTTCTCTACCACTTCATGGAACAGCCTAACCATTGTCGAGAATAGGAGGACAGCCTATGTGGTAGCAGAGATTAAAAGGTTCATCCTCATCATCTTATGATTCCTCGCATCAAGATAATATGGTTTCAGGCAGAAGCAAAAAACTTTCTGAAGCTACTGATGTTCTATAGAGAGCATGAGAATCAATCATTTTTTAAAATGAAATACCTGTAATTTCGGTAACTTAAATTTAAACATTTTATTATTATTTTATAATAGACATAGAGCGTGTGTGAGCTTGCGCTCCCAGAGCTATATTTTTGTGTATTCTATTTTTTTTTAGGCTAGTGCCAAATGTATTATTTGTACTTCCGCTTTTTGTGTAGGTTAGGGTGGGGTGTATAAAAAGTGTGCCACGCTGTTTTAAAAACAGTTCAGTGTACAGTTGACCAGTGGTCAGTATAGTATGTCTGTGTGACAGCCGAAGATCTTTGTGGTCTGTCGTGTACTTATTTTTATTCCTGTACCTGGAACGGCCTGTAAGTTTGCTATTGTTACTGCTGTGTTACTGCTTTTAGCTGCTGAAAGTAACTGCTGTTTTAACTGTTGATTTTAACTGTTCTTAGCTGCTGTTGTAGATTTATTTTGTTTCTGTAGATACTAGTGTAGTGTTGCCTTAGAGTTCTATTTGTAAACTTAGTTATAGTCTGTTTCTGTTCTTAGTGAGTAGATCTACTAATACTATAGTAAGGTACTAACTAAAGTGTTCTTGTTTTAGTTTTAGTTATGAGTTGGTTGTAGTAGTAGAATATTGTAGATCTAGACTAGTTTATTGTAGTTTGTTAGTGTAGATCTAGGTCTAGACTAGTGTATTAGTTTTAGTGATTTAGTTAGATAGTTGGGTTGATCAGTTTGTGTTAGGTAGTTGGTTAGTTTGTTAGTGTTTGTAGTGGTGTAGATTTAGAGGGTTTTAGTTAGTTGATGAGTTCAGTAGTAGTGGTTAGTCATTTTAGTGTATATATTTTATTATTGATTTGTTTTTGCATATGTAAATAAAGTTTCGTTTGTTTATTTATCCTAACTAAAGTTTCGTTATCTTGCTTTCCTTTAGTTTAGGTTAGTTATAGCTAGTTGTCTGGTTACTTAGGCGACTCTAGCCCCTTGGTCACCATGCCGAGGTGCACAGATTGAGCCCACCCAGTAGCGCTAACATCTGCCTACTGTTGGTAAATTTTAATGTTGAGCAGAAGAGAATAGGTATCTCCCACTCGCGCCTGTCTGACCTGCTCACATTTTTGGTGTCAGAAGTGGGATCTGTGCTTGAGTGTCCAGACGCACATTATTTTTTTTTGGGATTAGGATAGATTAGGTTTTTGTACGAGTTAAGTTAGGCAGTGATAGGAAGTAGTGATAGTGGAAGTTTAGTTTTCCTTGAGCGTTTGTTAGAGAGGTTAGTAGTTTTTTTTGTTGAGTAGTTACGCAGATGAACAGCGAGGCAGCGGCAGCAGCAAGAATGCAGCCGTCTCAGAGTGATTGTGGTGCCAAGGACAGAGATGAGTATCCGGCGCTTCCATGGCGATGGTCCTGCCAGGGAAGTTGAAGAGTTCCTTCAAAGTGTTGATAGAGCCTGGAAGTCTCAACACATGGTACATCGAGAGGAAAAATGTGACTTCCTCTTTGCACATCTAGGTGAGGCAGTCAAGGCTGAACTTAGGTGTCACCCTCAGACAACAAGGGCATGTCCAGATGCCCTGGTACAAGTTCTACGCTCCACTTCTGGAGAAAGGCGGAGCATCAACTGCCTCATTGGGCAGCTGTTCAGAATAAGCCAGCACCCGAATGAGTCTGTCCGCACCTACTCACACCGTCTCCTTCAGGCATTCGAAGCACTCACTGACAGGCAGAGAGCTCTATTGGAAACTCCTTTCAGCGAGTCTATCCTGAAGGACCAGTTCGTAGAAAACCTCAGTGACAGGACTCTAAGGAGAGACCTGCGAGAGAGACTACTAGATAGACCAGAAACTGAATTCCTGGCATTAAGAGACATGGCCATTAGGTGGGCACAGGACGAGGATGTGGCACCGCAAGTCAATCTCACATGCAGTGAGATAAAGATTGAAGGCCAACTAGCTGCTCTCTCCAAGCAAGTGGAGGAGCTTGCAGCCCAGATTGTGCGCCTACAACTTTCGGGGCCACAGAACTCTAACTGTCCCCACTGCAACCACCATCAACCTGATCAAATTAGCGGTAGCGTGAGACAGATTGCCTCACAACCAAAGCGCACCCTTAGCCAGAGGAGGCTTTTGATGAAGAACAGGAAATGCTACACATGTGGAAAACATGGCCATCTTGCAAGAAATTGCAGGCTGAAGAACAGGTTCCAAGGCCAACAAGGGAAACGTGGGAACCGAGATAATCGTCAACACCACAGACGCAACTGCTCTAACTGTGGAAGCCGGGACCACTTTACCCGAGCTTGCCCTGATGTCACTGCAGCAGTGAATCACGTTCAGGTTGCCCCAGTGGAACAACAACAGGCAGTACAGCTTAAACCTGCCCCCAAGCCAACAGAATTGTCGGCTGAGGTGCTACAGACTCCTAAGCGATCCGACGCTGCACCTGATTCTTTTGTTCGCGGAAGCCAACCCGCAGTGACAGAAATGATGTCGATTCATGCAGAAGTTGCCTCACCTGACACTTCTAGTCATCATGCAGAAGGAGGTAGGGAAACAAATCCTTTCCTACAGTTACATCCAGTGCAACCGGAAGCCACCTTGCTTTCCCATGAGGTTCCTGAGTTGCAGAGGAAAAGAAATGATCTTCTGAACATTGGATGCCGAGTGCTAGTCGAACGTAGAGTCAGAGGACAGGGCAGACAGTTCATGCAGTATGAAACCTCATGTTACATAATTACTGCTGTGCCAAAATACGCCTCAGGATGGTACATGGTAGAAGCCGAAGACGGCAGTACATACAGATATGTAAGGGAGGAGGAAATGAAGTTTGTTTCCTCCCCTTATGGATTCTTGTATTCGTAATTTATTTTTTTAATGCTGCTGTACTTCTATATAATATGATGCATTATTATTAAGTACTTTTTGGTCATAATATTGAAGCTCTAATATTTTGTGTAATTTATTTTTTTCCAATTGATGGAAGGTATGAACACTATGTATGTATTATATTTTTAGTAATTTGTTAGTATTTTGTTTTGCGAGGACGCAAAAAATTTTAGGCGGGATGAATGTGAGCTTGCGCTCCCAGAGCTATATTTTTGTGTATTCTATTTTTTTTTAGGCTAGTGCCAAATGTATTATTTGTACTTCCGCTTTTTGTGTAGGTTAGGGTGGGGTGTATAAAAAGTGTGCCACGCTGTTTTAAAAACAGTTCAGTGTACAGTTGACCAGTGGTCAGTATAGTATGTCTGTGTGACAGCCGAAGATCTTTGTGGTCTGTCGTGTACTTATTTTTATTCCTGTACCTGGGACGGCCTGTAAGTTTGCTATTGTTACTGCTTTTAGCTGCTGAAAGTAACTGCTGTTTTAACTGTTGATTTTAACTGTTCTAAGCTGCTGTTGTAGATTTATTTTGTTTCTGTAGATACTAGTGTAGTGTTGCCTTAGAGTTCTATTAGTAAACTTAGTTATAGTATGTTTCTGTTCTTAGTGGGTAGATCTACTAATACTATAGTAAGGTACTAACTAAAGTGTTCTTGTTTTAGTTTTAGTTATGAGTTGGTTGTTGTAGTAGTAGAATATTGTAGATCTAGACTAGTTTATTGTAGTTTGTTAGTGTAGATCTAGGTCTAGACTAGTGTATTAGTTTTAGTGATTTAGTTAGATAGTTGGGTTGATCAGTTTGTGTTAGGTAGTTGGTTAGTTTGTTAGTGTTTGCAGTGGTGTAGATTTAGAGGGTTTTAGTTAGTTGATGAGTTCAGTAGTAGTGGTTAGTCATTTTAGTGTATATATTTTATTTATTGATTTGTTTTTGCATATGTAAATAAAGTTTCGTTTGTTTATTTATCCTAACTAAAGTTTCGTTATCTTGCTTTCCTTTAGTTTAGGTTAGTTATAGCTAGTTGTCTGGTTACTTAGGCGACTCTAGCCCCTTGGTCACCATGCCGAGGTGCACAGATTGAGCCCACCCAGTAGCGCTAACATCTGCCTACTGTTGGTAAATTTTAATGTTGAGCAGAAGAGAATAGGTATCTCCCACTCGCGCCTGCCTGACCTGCTCACACGTGTAATATTTAATTTCTTTTACTTGTATTCTAACAGGGGGATTCCCCATGTATCTAATTATATATATTGTTCCCCTTTCAGACCTTGCGATCTATAGGGCAGATCAGTATCGGCCTTAGGAGTGGCAAGTGGAGCAATCGCTCCAGGCCCCGCGCCTGAGGAGGGTCCAAGGATAGGAGATTTTATTGTCACAAATTGATCACTACACATTTTCCTAATAAAATCCGATTGGACGTCGATGTTCATGGGCGTAGACAGGATTTTTTGTGACCCCCACCCCCGCGAAAAAATTATTTATTTATGTGTGTGTGTGTGTACATCATCTTTATTACATTCTGACCCTTCATCTTTCGGAAGACGTTTATTGTGCCTTAGAAAAGGTTCTTCCTAGAGTTAGTGGAAATTGTAGTTTCCCGCCTCTGCCGGCAAGGGGGTCTGAGGGAGCGCTAGGAGTTCCCCAATCGCGGGCTTCCGCCCCGCCGCCAAGCACTGTTTCTGGTATTGAAAGACAAAAAAATGCATATTCCTGCTATTAAAAAAGTTCTGTTTCAAAAACCTAATGTGCTATTCTTACTGAAGTAGACCCTCCCGTGCCGTTCGGCGATTTGCCGTCAAGCTGTTTCCATAAAAAGCTGTCACTGGTAATGTCTGAAGCCTCTTCCCACCTGCTCTGAGGACCTCTAAGTGTGGCGCCAAGTTGTATTAGGATGCCATCGCAACTCTTCTTATGCCTATTTCATTTTGTCGGAGAACATGCCCCGCAAACCTCATGCGACGCTCTATCACAATCTTACTAAGAGGTCGACTCCCACTTCGGCATAGGATTTCCTTGATTTAGACCCGATCTCTATAAATGACTCCTAAAATCTGTCTTAGCCATCTTTGTTGAGCCACATTTAGTGTTTTTCAATTTCGGCAGATGACTATTCAGCCCCGCCACTGGTAGAAATGTGTAACTGTAGTTTGTTTTAGAATAATATTGAAGATAGAGGTTTTCCACCTCAAAACACCCTGTAGTGGAATTTTAAACTCAAAACCATCTGGAGGGGTTTAAACCTAAAAATTCCAATAGGATTGGTTACGCTCAAATAATTTTAGTGTGTAATTTGCTTTTTTTATATTGAAGAGGTATTTTTTAGCATCAAACCCCTCTGACAAGGGGGGGGGGGGGTAAACTTAAAACCCGTTTTGGCAACGCTCATAGCATTTTGAGTGCGTAATTTGCTTTTTTTTCTTACACTGAATTTGTATCTTTTAGCTTCAAACCCCGCTGGCGGGGGTTTAAACTCAAAACCCCTTTGGCTACGCTAAATAGATTTTAGAGTGAGTAATATGCTTTTTTTTTTTTTTTTAATGAAGAGGTATTTTTTTAGCTTCAAACTCCACTGGAGGGGAGTTTAAACTCAAAACTCCTTTGACTACATTCATAACATTTTTAGTGTATAATTTGCTTTGTTTTTATTATTAGAGAGTGTTTTTTACCTTCAAACCCCGCTGAAGGGGGGTTTAAACACAAAACTGAGTCAAAACCCATTTAGCTACGCTCATAACAACGTGAGTGCATAATTAGCCTTTTTTATTTTGAAGAGGTATTTTTTAGCTTCAAACCTTACCGAAGAGGGGGGGGGTAAACTTATAACCCCTTTGGCTACGCTCGTAGAATTTTGAGTGTGTAATTTGCTTTTTTTTTTTACATTGAAGAGGGGTTTTATTTTTAAATTTTGGAGGGGGTTTTAAAATCAAAATCTTCCTTAACTGTGCTCTTGGAATTTGGGGATTGTCATTTGCATTTTTTGTTTGTTTTGTTTTATAGAAGAGGGGAATTTAACTGCAAAAACCCCTGGAAGGGGGTTTTAAAATCAAATCCCCCTGGTAGGGGGTTTTAAACTCAAAAATCCCTTGTAGGAGGCTATAAACTCAAAATTCCCTTGTGCTGGGGCAAGTGATGGTTTAGTATTAAAATCTCACCAAAAATAAACAAAATCAAAGCAAACAATCAGTCACTAAATTCCGTGGGGGGGGGGGGGGGGAGGTTGAATCGGCGCCATCGACATACGACAAAGATCCCGAAAATCACCAGATCTTTCTGCTGCTGAATAAAAAATAGAAAACAACTCGTTATAGCCTAATATCCAGATTATAGATCCTAGATTGACAAAGGCTCCTTCTCTAGTGCTATTAGAGCATATCAGTGGCGTCACTAGTGTAGGTGTCAGCCGGTGAAGTTAGTTCAGGGTGTCACCCCCCTCCTCGCCATCTACGTTATCCAAACTTTTCCCCATTAGAAACCATTATCGTTAGACCTAATTCTATATTTGTTGAACCAATACAGTGAGCTGAATACCTACTTTTTTGCACAAATGTAAAATGAATGGTAATTCTATGTTGAAATCCTATTGTTTATGACATTTAAAAAATAGTTTTGCATATTTTACAATATATATTTATTAACATCACTTAAATATGTTTCCTTTATTAAACTTATAGACAGTACAAACGGGAAACGGTACAACATTACGCTGTGTTATTCAAACTTTGACTACCACCTAAAGGAGAAAATGTACTTTGCCACTACCTTAGTCATCTATTTGTCTCGGCGAGCGCTTAAAGATCCTCCAGTGATGTTCGGGGAGAAGCCCCGGGCGCCAAACATTTTTCAGCATTTCTGAGCTTCAGAAACTCATTCTCCTTAAGTCTAGCTTGTAAAATTTCTAGTAGTAAGAAGATTGCAGGACAAATAAGATTAAATTATAAAGAGGTGAACGGGCCGTATCTGAGGCCAATGAGCAGTGTTTCTCAAACTTTCACTGTTGGCCCTCCCGGCCCGCATAACGATAAGTCTTTTTTTTTTTTTTTTCGAAAAAATAGTGTTATGTAGATAAATTTAAACTGTTTTATACAGTGCTTTTTGTTAAAAAAAAATCGGTGCCGGTACTCAGTGATAGATTGTTTAAATTTTAAGCACTAATAAATTAATAATATACGTTAAAATACAAGAAAAGTAATACTTTTTTCACCACATTCAAAAAGGTGCCGGAACGCCGTACCGTTGCATACCGTCACAAAAAAAGCTCTGGTTTTATATAACCGAAAGAGAGGCATCAGGTTCCTTATCCACCCAGCAATGTAGTCTGTTGAAGCACCGTTAGCTCCTCCAAGCGTTTTCCTTCGTTCTCAGCTTGTGTCGTCTTAAACTTTTCTTTCCGTAGTAAGAAGAAGAGTGTTGTATTATAACGGAGTGGGACGTTCAATAATGAGCACACATACACACAAAAGTTGCTAAAATTAAGTCCAATAAAGAAAGAGGCAGCATTATTGGCTAATACTTTTATACGAGGGATTCTCTAGGTACATATAACGCACTTATGTCTTAAGATCATCTTCATGTTCAGTAAGAAGACTTGCCGCGAATTAGTTGTTTTTCTCACAAAAAGGCGTCAACATAACGATGTTAAACACTTGAGAGAATTTGAACCTTTCAGACCATTCTAAAAGAATCACGCCAGCGTAGACGTTTTAAAAAGTTTTTAATCGATATTTTTTGCAGAAACCTTACACAAAAACGGTACACTATTAAAAAGACCCTTCTTATTAGAAGATACGAAGTTTTTTATCTTACAATTTACAATATTTTAATTTTTTAAACATTGATGTCATTCCTGTAGGTTAACCGTAGACTTAGGTATATATATATATATATATATATATATTGATGTACGTAAACTCTTTTTTAAGCGCTAAGGGGAGTCGACCCTATAAATCTTAGAAAAGTGATGATCTTTAGTTTTCAAAGTTTAGAAATAATGCAAAATCATTTCTCGGATATTCACGCAAATATATAAAACAAAGACATTTCCTATTTGTTTCCATTAAGATAATGTTTCAAAAATCCTAGATCAAAATAATTCATGTTGATTTAAATCATCTTATGTACCTATATCTTTCTAGATTATATATCTAAAAATTGCAAATAATAATTATGAGACAAGAGTACTCTTATTTCTCATCCTCAATTACTAAATCTACATCTAAAAATTAAATTATATGTTACATAGGTCGATTAGGGTTAAAAGAAAATAATTAACTTTACTTCTTTTAACTACTTTACAAAACAACGCCTTGATCCAACGTTCTAAAACTTCTTCACAACATTTTTAGTGTTAAAAAGTCTCCATGGCCAGTCTAAATATAGTATTTAAATAAGTCTATGAGGTTTACATTCAAAATTTGATTGATAACTACAATTAACAAACTTTTTAATTCTACAGACCAGTGTAAAATAATTTGAATTGCTCCTCATTGGTTAGGACGTCTCGCCCTCACGAGAGAACATCGCCCCCTCCCCCAAGGGGTGCCCACCACCACTGCTCGAGGGAAGCTACAGTAGTTTAAGCGAGTTTCTAAAGGGCTTGTTGTCCTAAGATCATCCTCATCTTTAGAAGGCGTCTTGTTTTGTTGACGCAAAAAAAAACAAAAAAAAAAAAACGTCAAAAGTAGGATGATAACGTTGGTCGGGAGAAATGGGTTCGTAGGCCTACTATATGCTGCCTTAAAAACTCTCTAGAATCATGTTGAAGAGGCATTAAAATGTTTTCTTTAATAGAGTCTTTGGAATCGATCTTGCTGCTAACGTAGAAACGTTCTAATTAGACAATAAATTTAAACGATGTCAAATAATTAATAAATTAATTTTTCTTAACATTTGGTAATAAAGTCGCGTATTTCGCCTAATTAATACTAAAATATAAAATTTAACTATGCAAATGCAACCAATTTTTGTTCTAAAAAAAAAAATGACTTGAACCGCCCTTGTTATCGCGTAACTGTTTGGACATTTGTACCAATTAAAATAAAAATATGTACAATAGGGCCTAAAATAAAATATATAGATTTAGAGACGCAACTGGAGCATGGAAAGGGTTGCCTAAACCAGCCAGGAAAACCAATGACTTGGCATAATTTAAGCCATTTGTTAACATGCATGATTAGATGCATGACGCGTAGGACGTAATCATCTTCTTTTTTTTGTGTGTATTTTATAAGATAAAAAAAAAAAAAGCATGAATCTGTAGTCGGTAAAGTCACGTCAGTACTACTTTTTACGTGTGGATAGAGAGCTGCCAAATTATTGACCTGAAAAACCTATTGCCTTCTAGCGGTTAAAAATCTAGATCTAGACTACATCTATTTTAAAGTAGATCTATAGAGATCTAGATCTATAGACACTATAGGGCGGTATAGCCTATAGTCACAGGCCATAGTACTCTGATTAGAATCATCATTAGACGATTAGACCTCTAGATCTAGATCCTGTACTATAACTATAATCTGTTGGATAGACTATTATCTTATAATCTTATATCTATACATAATACTACTAGTCCTTGTAGTAGTACTCTCTAGTAGTAGTAGACAGTAGTATATAATTATTATAATAGTATATTATTATTATAATTTATATCATATAGAATATAGACAATATAGTAATAATTATTAATACCATTATTATTCATTATAATCATATATCCAAAATTAATTATTATTTTATACTTTAGTATTGCCCTATTGTAACATAGTCATGTAACCATACATAGTCATAGTCTGTTAACTGTTAGTCATAGAAATAGAGTACACTTAGACCATAGTCGGCATAGTTTATTAGTTATCATAGTCATAGAAAGATAAATTAGATATAGATCTAGAATAGACTACTATAACTATAAGTTACTAAAACTGTAGCGGTACTGGTACTTTGACAAAAAATTAAAAATAAATATTTAACAACAGAAACTATCTAGGTTAGCTATGTACGGTACTCATTATGTAGAGCTTGCTGAGAGGTTTACAATGATATCAAATTTATCTTTCTGTATATATAGGAACAAAGTTATGAATATAGAATTTAGAAAATGTCCAAAAAATTTGAAGAAACTGTGATTGAAAAAATAAATTTTCGTCTTTATCTCATCATAACTTTATAACCATAATACGATAGAAGCTTGAAATTTGGAAAACATCTACCCCATTATATTACATTTAAGTGACAAATATAGTCAGTATCTAGCAGTATAGACTGGTAACTAGACTGATTACTAGCCTTCTAGTAGTAGTATACTAGATATATATATATAAATATAATATATAATAATATTTTATACTAATTATAGTATAATTTATAATTAGTATTTATAGTTATATAGATCTAGAGACTAGGTTACATTTTAAATAATAGTCATAAATAGTCTTTATTAAATTTTAAATATAGATCTTATTCTATACTATTAGATCTTTAGTTAAAACTTATAGAGTAAACACTGATACTGACTCAGCTGAGAATGAGTAATGATGTAATATATAGGCACATCGTGAATAAGATTTAGAACTATATCTCACTCTACCTAAAAGTCAATATATATTAATTATTATCAATATAATCTAGTATTTAATAGATTGTCTAGATTTAAACAGATTAAATCTGTTTTTCTTGTTCTAGATTCTTTTATTCTATATCAATCTTGATACCGGTATTATAATATATAGATTATAGATATATAGATTATATATAGTTAGTTAAATAAAGAGCTTGAGAAATGCTTTGCAACAATAGTATAGTCAATACCGGTACTAATTTTATTTTGATGAGTTAATTGTGAGGGAAGTTTTGACAATTTTAGTTGTCAAAATTGAGCCTTCTTTAGCGTTTGTAAAGATTTTTTAATGAATATTATTTTCTAAAAAAAACAACAGTTAAATAAACTTTGTGTAAATCACCATTCATCATCAAACTCCATTAGAGTGAGGGCTTGAGAGGCTCAAATCCTCTCTTGCAAAAGCCCTGGACAAAAACCCTGCTGTCTTGCATAGTGCATAAATGTCGCCATACCGGTCGAGAACTTTGGGTTTCCCAGACCTGTCGAGACTGAGATCAGCAAGTCTGGGGCAGTCAAACAGAATATGAGGCACGGTTTCCTCTTCTTCCCCGCAGCGGGGGTACTGTGAATCAAAATTTGGCCATAGCCACGAGAAATATGAGCAAACAGGACAGTGACCTGTCCTGCACTGTGCTATAATAGCTTGCTCAGGCCTGGACAGCCTTCACCAAGGGGAAGTGCGGTCAGGGCGCCTCATGTGCTCCCAGTCTCCATTGGAATTTGCCCTCCCTGGTGGGCCAAAGAGTCTGCGATTGTGTTGCCAGTCACACCTATGTGACTCAGTACCCACTGCATTATTACAGGGGTGCCATAGCGTTGTTTAATGTTATGTGAAGCCATGATGACAGTGTTGATATTGGGGGGCCATGGTCCGGGGCTTTGTAAAGCCTGTAGTACAGATTTTGAGTCAGTGACCACAACAATCTGTGTTGCCCTCAAATGTCCCTCGCCGAGTTGAGAGTTAATGACTTTTAAGGCTTCACAGACTGCCATGGTCTCCGCATCAAAACTGCAAACACTACCACATGGTCCAAAGATTTTGACTGTGTAAGAGCCAAGAAAGTCGATGTAGGCTCCATAGCCTGCTCTTCCAGAATCTATTGATGCCGACCCATCAGTGTATGCAAAAATAGCATTGGGCTTGAAGGTATTAATGGTCTCCAGAGCTAGGATTTGAAGGTCATTAGATGAACGACTTTGCTTAGTGACATTAGGGTCTATTGTAAATCGCCATTAGCAATTATTCATAAAAAAAAATATGAATTATTAATGCACCAAAATTTGAGTTAAGGAATATTTAAAAAATTTTTTTTTTTTTTAATTGCAATGTTTCTTTTTTATTTTATTGTCCAAAGCAAGAATAGTTTCATTTATAATATAATTTAAAAAGCATTCAAATTCAGACATTTTAAAATGAATAAATAGTAAATCACCATTAGCAATTATCTACTAAAAGTAGATTTTAACCATCAACTTTGAAAATTAATATCTAAAGAGTGCACCATGAAAATTAATATCTAAAGAGTGCACCAAGTTACAAAGTTCAAACTTAGCTTAGGAACATACACGCTAACATGCTAAATTCAAAAGAATTAACGTGTCTTTAATCTCTTTCCTTTTATTTAAAAAAATATATTTTTACCCTTCTTTGTTAACTTTAATATCAAATATCTTTAAAATGCATTAACAGTATTTAATTAAATTTAAGTAAAGTAGAATTGTTAGCTTGAAATATGGAAATGGCTTGAATCTAGATTTAATCTAGTATATCTAGATATTCTAGTCAATCTAGATGATATTTAAAATATTCTAGATATAGAATCTGCATTATTAAAATTTAAATGATTATCATTAAATGTGATTATAAAATATTATTTATAGATCTAGACCTGTACTATGCTAGCGCTAACTAATCTTCCATCCTTTACTGCCCTGTAGGCAGGAGGTTTGAGCTAGGACTTTACTATAATATTCATTTCATTTCTGAAGGAGTGTCTGAAACCTATAAAACTAAAAACAACATAGTTTCACTGAGTTTCAGCAGTATTAGATCCATCTTAAGACGTAATTAAATGTTTTCTGAGTTTTCAACTTGATCATAAATCCTATCCTGGAAAAGCAAAGGGTCAACCGTCTCTATTGGATTCACATTTAGGCTTCTGTCTCCATTACACTAAATCATTTTATTTGAATGCTTACTGTTGATATTAGAAAATTTGCATTGGTGTGAAATTTAAATTCAAGAAATTGTATTTTTATTTTATAGGTCATGCTTCATAAGGCTTTGCTTACCACAAGCAACACAGCAATGCCTAAGCTGCTATTGTGTAGCATATTTTACAAAGAAAACAGAATTTTGAGATCAGGGTCTCAACTTTTATTTCCTCTAAAGATCAGATTTTTTAACACCTTTCTGAGGGGTTCTAATTACAAGTATTGTTTATTAAGCAAAGATGTGAATTTACCATACAGTTGCAGATCATTTTTAACTCTTGATAAGCAACCTGTAAAAGTTTTAAACTATGAGAACTTCAGTACACCTCAGCCTGCAAACTTCTCTAAAAATAACTACAGAAGGCAACAACATTATAGCTCTAAAAAAGTATCTTTTCAAAATCCAGGTATGCCAGCACAGGATTTTGATTCACTCTATCTCTTACAATTCATCAGACTTTTCCGTTTCATTGGATTTTCTACGAAAATATCAACCTTTGTTACAACACTGGGTTGTCCTTTAACTCTTGGCCTGTATGTTTCAAATACCTTAGGGGTAGACACAGCATTGAGCATAGCTGGAGCACTGATATCAAATTCTTTGATTTTATTTGGCTTAAGTGCTATGTGGACATCTCGAGTTGTTGGGAAAATAATGCTAAGCGAAGACCAAAAGTATTTAAAAATTTCATATTTGTCAATCTTTGGCAAACGAAAAGATATTTATATTCAACCACAAGATTTGATTGTCAGCAATAATAAATTACTTTCATTTTTCGCAGCTAAAACACTCCAATTTAAAAATGAACCCAAGAAGCTTTTGTTTTTTCCTTTTGCTGGGACAGAAAGTTCTGATATAGAAACAATAGATTTAATATTTAGTAAAAAACAAATTAAAAAGACTTAATATTTGATTATTTGTGTTCAAATTATAGATCTAGTATTCTAATACCAGCAACTATGGTTTTACATGAATTATGTACTAATCTACAAACTGCTTAATGTAAAGGTTCTTACTCATACTTTACATAATTCATCCTTGTTACCTTCCTTGTTTTATTAAATTTCCTAACTGTTGAAAGCCTATACATTTTGTACATTGATATCTATATTTTAAATTGTACAGTACCGTACATAAAGGAAAGCCTGCAGCCGTCTAAATTGAATAATATACTAGAGACTACAATGTTATTAATACTGGTATGATTTGTTACTGCTAGATTATAACTAATGTATGAGTGTTTTCTTTATTTTGTACCTTTTATGTAAATTTCCTGTGGTTTAAGGGTGCAGCATAGTAGTAGTCAGCATGAACGATGGTTGCATTTTTTTTTAATGATTGAATTTTGGTTTTTATATTAAAGATTCTATTTTTGTTCACCTGGTTTATTTTGATTAATGTGGTCAAATTAAATACATATCTATTTGTAATATCACAAAAGCTAATACATATTGTAGTAAAATCTAAGGCAGGCAACTCAACAAAGTTCTACAGTAAATAAATAAGTGTGCTCATTCACCTGGACAAACATAGCCTTCTATACAGCCTTCAATATTCAAAGAGTCTTGTTCCTAATTCTACCAGGCCTTTCCCCAGCAAACCTGAATACTGGCCAACAACAGCCTTCCCCGCTTCGCTCTAGGTTCTTACTACAGCCTTCAGGCAGCAAAAAAGACGGCTCCTTTGTTCCTAACAATTCCGACTCTTCCTGATCTCTTGATACCCTCTTTTATCCCAGCGTCTTCTTGTACAATAAAGCGCTCGTTACAACAATGTTTACACTTCTGCTTAAATTGACAATCAATTTAAAAGAAAAAATGAAATCAACATAAGGTGTAGTGTTACCTTAATAATGATTGGAAACAAAACAAAAATGTGGTGCATGTAGCCGTCTTGTAGGTTTTCTCATTTATTCTAAGTGTTAGTAAGAACTAAGTTCAAATTTTGTTATCAATAATTTTTGTGAGATTAATTCCTGCTCTATACTGAACTGGTAACTTATATCAGTCTTATTTCCCTTTATTTTATTGTAATTGTAGTGGACAAATGCTGATTGACAATTTGCATTTTTTTTTGGGTCAGTCAATAAAAGCCCTAGGCTTCTTCTTGCCAGCTGTACTAATCCCTCATCACAGTCCAATATAACTACCTCAGTGCAATTCATTTTAAGTTGGTAGCCCAGGGGAGATCTCCTTTAGGATTGCTTTAAAACAACAACACGTTCTCACGTCTTTCAAAATGTAACTGCTAATGTATTTTAGAATACCTAATAATCGGTCCTCATTTAAGACAGCAATTAGCAAGAAAATACAATGTATTAGGTAAGCATTATCATAGAGGATCTGAAGCAGTGGCACCTCCAATATAGTTGTAGCTTCAAATTATTACCTTAGTTGTGTTGTCCTCCTTCTTTACCAGCACAGTCGAATTCATACAACGCGTTTTGTTTTGGTTGCAATAAGTCAAAAAAAATAAATCTGAAAGATCGGGGTTGCCCGTAGATGTCTATCTGCTTAAGCTTTCTCCCAACTATCTAATTACAAAGTCATCATAAGAAGGGAAATACCTACCAACATTAAGATAAAAGCGAACTTAACTGGAATCTATTTTTTCTAAGTCTGGAAAAATCTCTAGTATTTAAATATTTTGGTTATATTAAGTCAGAAAACAATCAGACCTTGGCATCCCCTGGTTTCATATGACTAAAAATCTCTCTCTCTCTATATATATATATATAATATATAATTCTCTTCTTCCTTCAACAGTTTGGACGAGAAGTAAAAGCAAGATCACTCTTTTATTTCTGCGGATAGAGTTATCCCACGAACTTGACGAGCCTTGCGTGTAGCGAAGTCATACAATGTATCATGAAAATTCTATTTTAGAGGTCCGTTAGATCGTCTAAGAGCTGAGCCGAATGCTCTTCAGGCTTTAAGTTTGAAAAAATCTAGATCTAGACTATATCATATCTAGAACTAGTCAAAAAATCTTGATCTAGATTCTATATATTCTATATTCTGGATCTAGTCTAGACCTATTAAGTAAAGAGAGTCTAGAGCAATATGATCAAGATTAGTAGGCCTACAAGTGGGTAATAGCCAGGGCCGGTCTTAAGCCACTGCAACCTATGCGGCCGCAGTGGGCCCCGCGCTAAGTATATATGTGTAATTGTATAATGATGCACAATATACGAAAAGTCGTGGAAATTATTACTAAAATCTCCTTATAAATAGAAAAACACTATTCGATAATGTCGACCCTGGGAAGGTACTGGGCTTTATCCGGGAAGTGGGATTGTCTACGAAGATCTGATTTATGAATTTGTGAACATGTACTATTTACATTAGATTTTTACCAAATTATTAAATTTTTACTACCCTTACTATTTTAACTGTGAATAGACCTTGGTTTTAATGATTTAACTGTATAGAATTTAGCCCTTGTTATGTAGAGAGAGAGTAGTCCTTAAGGACTGCAGGCACGACATGGCGTAAATTGTGCCGATGTGCCCAAAATCAAATCAAATCCTTATAAATAGACAAAGTTGTTATATGAAAAACACAAATCTTACGCGAATAAAAAAAAAAGCATTGACAACTTTCATATTTTAATAAAAATATAATAATAGTGCGAATTTTAACCTAAACGAGGGTTCCAATAGAACTAGAATACGTTTTTAAAACGATCAAAACCCGAAAATGAGAACATAATCACTTCTAGTGAGAAACAGGTTCTGTGAAGAATGCAAAAACTGCAGTAGTGAATGTCGTAAGAGAAGAAGAAAATGATATACCATTAACAACTGATCAACATGTCGTAAGAAATGAAGGCAATAGTGTAATAACTGATCAACATGTCGTAAGAGAAGAAGAACATGATGTAACACTAACAACTGATCAACATGTGGTAAGAGAAGAAGAAAATGATGTAACACTAACAACTGATCAACATGTAAGAGAAGAAGAACAAGATGTAACACTAACAACTGATGGACATGTCGTAAGAGAAGAAGAACATGATGTAACACTAACAACTGATGGACATGTCGTAAGAGAAGAAGAACATGATGTAACACTAACAACTGATCAACATGTGGTAAGAGAAGAAGAACATGATGTAACATTAACAACTGATGGACATGTCGCATGTAATGAAGGAAATAATGTAACAACTGATCAGCATGTCGTAAGAGAAGAAGAACATGATGTAACACTAACAACTGATCAATATGTCGTAAGAGAAGAAGAACATGATGTAACAACTGATCAACATGTCGTAGGAGAAGAAGAACATGATGTAACAACTGATCAACATGTGGTAAAAGAAGAAGAACATGATGTAACACTAACAACTGATCAACATGTCGTAAGAGAAGAAGAACATGATGTAACAACTGATCAACATGTGGTAAGAGAAGAAGAACATGATGTAACACTAACAACTGATCAACATGTGGTAAGAGAAGAAGAACATGATGTAACACTAACAACTGATCAACATGTCGTAAGAGAAGAAGAACATGATATAACAACTGATCAACATGTGGTAAGATAAGAAGAACATGATGTAACACTAACAACTGATCAACATGTGGTAAGAGAAGAAGAACATGATGTAACACTAACAACTGATCAACATGTGGTAAGAGAAGAAGAACATGATGTAGCACTAACAACTGATCAACATGTCGTTAGAGAAGAAGAACATGATGTAACACTAACAACTGATCAACATGTCGCATGTAATGAAGACAATAATATAATAACTGATCAACATGTAGTTATAGATAATGAAATAAATGTGGTCGATTCATTGAAAAGTTTGTATTATCCTGCCATGTGTCTAGAAAAAATGGTAAGATCTTGTATTGACTATTTATTACAAAAAGCTCCACCTGAGATTACTTTGGAGAATTTTCCGAAAAATAAGGATGGTAGACATTTCTCTTAAGTGCATTGCAAACCAAACCTGAGTAATGGTGAAAGTGTTTTGCGTCCTTGGCTGTGTCCTCAGACAAGATCTATTGTTTCTACTGTCGTCTACTGGAAAAACAAAAAAGTTCCTCTTTAAATGAAGGCATTTACCAGTGGCAAAGCTGTAACAAGCCTAGCAGAGCATGAAAAATCGCAAAGGCATTTAGACGCCATGACCAGTTGCTGTAAAGCCGCAGCAAGACTAAGTTAAAAAAAAAGCAGGCATTGACAAAGTTCACCAGGAGATGCTTTATTCTGAAACTAAACGTTGGAGTCAAGTTTTACAAAGACTATTTGCGATTGTACAATTTCTAGCGGAGCGCAATTTAGCTTTCAGATGGACCATTGAAAGACTTGAAGAGCCAAGTAAGGGGAATTTCATAGCTGTAGTAGAATTACTCGCAAAGTTTGATCCAGCAATGGGGGAACATCTTCGACGTGTTACCAATGCAGAAATTCATGATCATTACCTTGGAAAGAAGAGTCAAAACGAACTTATTACTGTAGTAGCTGATGCTGTTGTGAATTCTATCCTTCGAGACATCAAGAATGCAGTGATATTGGATTGTACTCCAGACATAAGTCACCACGAGCAGATGTTATCGGTATCTCTCAGATAAGGGTTAATGTGAAAGAGCTTGTGGTTGTGTATGAACGTTTTAAGTTTCTTCCTGTTGTTTCTTCTTGTGACAGCAAAGAAGTTGGCTGGAAACATGGATGTTGTTGCAATCTTTCCAGCCAAACGTCAAAGGAAAAGGCAGTATGATAAATCTTTGGAAAACTTCACACCTGGAAAAGCTGAAGATGACTATAGGATAAAATGCTTTAACAGAATTGTGAACACTGCAATTTACTCCTTGCAGCTGAGATTTGAACTGTAACTGTGGCATCCTGTGAAAGAAGTTTCTCGCGTCTTAAACTAATCAAGAATTACTTAAGGTCAACAATTCACGAAGAGAGATTGAACAATGTGGCAATTCTTGCTATTGAGCGTGATCTATGTAGGAAACTGAATTTTACGACTTCGCTAAAGTTCGTAAATTAAATTTGATCGCGATTTAGTACTTAATTAATTTGATCTTATCTTATATGTATAAAATGCAAATACGAATTTATTTCTTAATACAAAATCTTAATTTTCACTTATTATTTTTATCCCTACATAGAGTAGGCCGTTTCGCATAGGGCCCCGCAATAGCTAGGACCAGCCCTGGTAATAGACGATGCCAACGTTGATTTGACCCCCCATCAATTAAACTAAATTGATTTTTGAATTTATAAACTTTAATTTGTGTTGCTTAAAAAGGGCATGCATTCACCCACAGTTCGATACCGTACCAAATATAACATTTTCTGATAGCAATAAAAAAAAGTTATTGATATTTAATTAATCGTAACAGGATAATAAAACACAAATGAGCAAAACGAATAATACTATCGGAACGAGAAAATTATAATTACGGAGGGATAGAGTTAATCAAAATTGTTGGGAATAAGTAGGTAGGCCTATCTTGGAGCAGTGGCGTCCCGGGGGTGGGCTGGGCGAGGGTGCGGTCCGCATCGGTCGACACCGTTTAGGGGGTGACAACCAAGTTGGAAAAATTATAACTTGGCAAAAGTAGGTACATTAAAAAAGATAATAATAAAATCTTGAGATATATCTTGGAGCAGTGGCGTCACTAGGTGGAGGGGTGTGGTCCGCACCAGTTGACACCAATTTGGGTGTGACAACCAAGTTCGAAAAATGATAACTTTGCAAAAGCAGACACATTCAAAAGGTAATAATAAAATCTCAGATATATCTTGGAGCAGTGGCGTCACTAAGGGAAGGGGTGCGGTCCGCACCAGTCGACACCATTTTGGGGGTGACAACCAAGTTGGAAAAATCCTAACTTGGTAAAAGCAGACACATGGGAATAAATAATAATAAAATCTCTAGATATATGCCAAAATATGCCTTGACACATCTAGATGCTAGTGTAAGTGTACATGATACAGCACAACTTTATATCATTTAAAGTATAACAAAAGAAGCCTGCTTATAATATTATGACTCTACATTGCGCACTGTCATTTGGCGCGATATTGTGTACCATAGAACAGGATGGAGAAACAGAGGAAGTCAAAGATGGCCGATGTAAACAAGTGATGTTATTACTAAGAAGTGTCGTCATTACTCTAATTCACATTTATTATCCGACTATTATTCTATTTAAACTGCTGTTTTGATTTATCTCTTTCGTTGAGGTTCTTTGGGCTCGCTGTTGGCAGAGTTACAGCAATTCGTGTCAGAAGTGGGATTGGGATTCTCAACGAAAGTGGGAAGATTGCTTATGTACACGACCGTGACGACATTGAACTTTTTTTTTCGGAATAACCCAACGTAAGTTTTGGTAGGCCAACGTAAAAAAGATACTGGATGGCGTCGACGAAAACACTTGGTCAGCTTTCATTACAACTTTCATTACAAAAACTTAGACGAGAACTCAGATGTAGAGAGCTGAAGGTGAGCGGCAACAAAGAGGCACTTATGGAGCGTCTGAGGCAAAGCATCATTGATGATGAACAGAATCCGAAATGAGGAAGTTTTGGAAATAGATGCAAGAGCAGATGAAGGAAGACCTGAAATCAGTGAAGGATGAACTTAAAAAACGAATTAGGTAATAAGCTAAGCTCAATAGAATTCTGTGTGTCTGAATTGAAAAAGGACATAGACAGTTTCAAACAGCAATGAAGAAATGAGGTAGCTGAATTAAAGTCCCAAATGATGGGGGATGTCGATTCTAAAATTCAACAATTATGAAATGAAATGAAGGCGGAGCTGCAATTGTGACTGAAATGACGGGGAAGATTAAAACACCGGTGTTTGACGTCTCTGTGTCTTGGTTGGTGTATCGATTACAATTCGAAGCGGCGGCGTACATAAACAGATGGGATACCAAGGCAGAGAAAGCAACTGGTCTCATGTTGGCACTCAGAGGCAAGGCAGCCGAATTGTTACAGACTATGACGGATCGGACGGACTACGATGTCATGGTCAAAACAATGGAACTACGATACAGCAATGAACACCTGCAGGAAGTTTTCAGGATGCAATTAAAGAATCGACAACAGAAGAGCGGAGAGACATTACAGGAATTAGCAGCAGACGTAGAACGTCTCGCCCGTCTTGCTTACCCATCGGCAACACAGGAACTTTTGAATGTTCTGGTCACAGATGCCTTTATAGATGGAGTGCGAGATTCGGAACTTAAGAAGGCCATCCGAATAAGCGGAAAACGAAAAATCAACGAAGCCTTCGTCTATGCCCTGTCCTACGAGGCGGCTGGAGTTTCAGCGAGGAACATACACTATTGTCGGACGTTAAATGTGTCGGAAGAGGAGGATCTGCCGCGGCTGATCCATAGAATGGTGAAGAAGGCTTTAAATGAACGACAACCCTATTAGACCTCAAGACGTAATCGAAAGACTCTTAGTTGTTGGAATTGTAACACTGCAGGTCAAGTACGGAGGAATTGTAACATGATGTTCCAAGGTAAGGCTGTGCATTAAAACGTCAAACGCTACGGTCCACCGGGTTTTAGGGAGCAAGGACTGGCAGCCCAGAAAATTGGAACTCCTAGAATAAACTCTCCTTTAAGAGTGTTAGAACAAAGCAGAACCTTGAGAGTTCAGGGAAAGATTGGCGTTATTCCTATAGGTTCCTCTTGGACACAGGGGTTAACGGTCAATAGTTAGACCAAGTCTGATCGGAGATCATGAAATAATACGAGTGAACGGCTACACTCTTAAAACGGCAGGTGGCGAACATATATTAGGCACTAGCGGATCCAGAACTTCGGAGTGGGGGGGGGGGGCGATTTTTTACCAAACCCTGACCCTAACGCCCAGTAAACCCTAACCCTATGCATAAACGTGCGTACAGCATATATATATATATATATATATATATATATATATATATATATATAAATATATATATATATATACATATTTATATATATATGTATATATATATATATACATATATATATAAACAGTCATGCTGAGGCCTTTCTCTTGATAGCTTGGGATTCTGGGGGAGCACTGTAAGCCACCTCATTGGGGTTCGGGGCAAAGCGACTCCAAAAGCGTTTTCTCACATTCTCCACTGCAGAAACGCATTCTCCTGAAATCTACAGCTCATTAGTAATCAGTGGGGTTCCGGGAGAAGCCCCGACGCCAAAAGCGTTTTCTTGCATTCTTCACTGCAGAAACGCATTCTCCTGACAACTTCAGCTTATTAGTAATCAGTGGGGTTCTAGGCGAAGCTCATGATTCATTAGTGGAGTTTGGGGCGAAGCCCCGACGCCAAAAGCGTTTTCTTGCATTCTTCACTGCAGAAACGGATTTCCATGACATCTACAGCTTATTATTCATCCTATTAAAAGTAACTTTTGAAAAATGTTTTACTTGAAAAATATTGTAGTATGAATTTATAGGCCTTTACTACATTGCAAATAAAACGAGTAGAAGATACCCCACATATTTAGATTATGGCTTTGAGGATCGCCGCCGAAAAAAAAGTTCGAAAAATAATATTTATAAAAAAAAAGCTAATTTGTAAGTTATACATTTATTTCAATAGGCATGTTTGTAACTTTATTTTGTTGCAAAACTATAATCTAAAGCTCTAACAAAAAATTTCTGAAGTGGGAAGAGAAATGAAGTGGGCCAATTAGATTCTACTCTAAATTTTTTTGCATTTTTAGGATTCAAGCATAAATTGTGAGCTATAGTCCCAAATTTAACTAGAAAAATTGCAGATGGAGTAAAGGTTGTAAAAAGGCTGATTGGAAAAGAATATTTGGGTTCAGAACTCATCTCAATCGTTACTCTTCTACTGAGAAATTTGGTATGAATTCTAAATTTTCCAAAGCAAATTCTTTCGTTAAAAATTATGATAAAAAATGATGAAATTACATAAACTCTGTCGCCATATTTAACTTTTCTGTTTTGAAACATCGTGTTTTCGTCTGGAAAAAGAGGGGTGGTAGAGTGAAAACGATTAATCCTCGCTCCTTTTTATAATATTTAATAATGGTTGTATTTGGCATTAAATAATAGTGATGGGGCGACTTGACATAAGAATTTCATTTACAGCATATATAAATAATATTAGTGACAGATTTAAAAAAAAATTGTGATATCTTAACAAAAAAAAAGTATTGTTTTGTCCGATGGGCGAAAGGCGATTGCATGAATCCCACCTGGTACAACCCTTTTTCATTTTATATTTACTAATGATAAAATTTGATATTAGAGTGTGGTGCGACATAATATACAATGGGTTCACATATCAATATGTAGCTTATATTATATAGATATTCAACTTATTTTGTTCATAAACTATGATTTCTCCATAAAAATAGGACATGCAATCCCCCCCCCCCCCCCCCCCCCCCCCCCCCCCACAGAATCGGCCAAGATACCAGAAAGGGAGTGCCATAATATAAAAATTATATTTTAATTCAACTAATTTTGCTCACAAACTATGATTTCCCCATAAAAGTAGGACCGCCCCCCCACTCAAAGGGTTTAAGGTGGGAAGGTGGGTTTGGGCGATCGCCCCTACCGCCCCCCCCCCTCCGGTTCCGCCAGTGATATTAGGACAGATACGGCTTAACTTTGAAATAGGAAGTCAACCATTTAGTCATGATTTCCTGATCGCCAGTGTTGTCGACGATTGCATCCTTGGTCTGGATTTTATGCAGGAATTCGGTTTATCTCTAAACATTGGAAGTGGAACTGTACAATATGGACACACAGAGTTCCCATTGCTTGATGATGGTGATGTGGAAGGCGTTCAGGTGAAAAAAATCTTATCGGTTGAACATAGGATCATACCAAAATGGTCTAATCTGTCAGTAAACAGGTATCATAAAAAGGACAAACTGGAAGGCCAGCTATATCCTAGAAAAGCGGAGAATGAAACATCAATCAATCATTGTTGTGACTGTACGGGTAATTACAACGAAGGAGTTGTTGGTTGTAGCACTCTGGATGATCATAATGACAAGTCGTATGAGTCTAGCTTTCAAGATAAGGAAAGTGACAACCTTCTCAACGATACGTGCAGACTTGAAAATGAAGATGAAGGAACTATAGGAGTGACCTATAATCAGAGTGAAACTATTGCTTTCAATGTCCCTGATATGAGTGCTTCATTGCGCCTGACCAAATCGGACCACGTTGGGTCTGTGTCCAATACTTCTGTTTGTCTACCAGTACTAACTGCAAACAGAAATTTTATAAGAACTATACGGTCGGCAACTCAAATGGACAATTCAAATGCCAGAAAAACCATCAACAGGTTTGGACTTGACAAACGTGTGTACGTCTGCCTTCACCAAAAAGAATAAAAGATGAGTCAATTTCAGCGGAACTTGGACACTGATAATGTGGTTAATGAACATGTGTAGATGGAAATACCTTCTTGAGATGGCTGAAAATGACAGTGTGTTTTATGGCCTGGCCTCCGGTGGGATTATAACTTTCTTGCCAGAACTTCATCTGCACTGACAACCCCGCTGCCCTGTCGTAAATCTGGTAATGTTCGGGACGAACATAACTAAGGAGGGGGCATTGTTATGACTACATTGCGCACTGTCATTTGGTGCAATATTGTGTACCATAGGACAGGATGGAGAAATAGAGGAAGTCAAAGATGGCCGATGTAAACATGTGATGTTATTACTAAGAAGCACTAGCGGACCCCGAACTTTGGAGTGGGAGGGGGGGGGCGATTTTTTTCCAAACCCTAAACCTTACGCCCAGTTAACCCTAACCCTATGCATAAATGTGCGTACAGCATATATATATATATATATATATATATATATATATATATATATATATATATATATATATATATGTATATATATATATGAGAATTTAAAAAAAGCAGTGTTTCTGCGAAAAAAACAACAAAAAAACCCAGTTACATTTGGTGCAATATTGTGTACCATAGGACAGGATGGAGAAATAGAGGAAGTCAAAGATGGCCGATGTAAACATGTGATGTTATTACTAAGAAGCACTAGCGGACCCCGAACTTTGGAGTGGGAAGGGGGGCGATTTTTTTCCAAACCCTAAACCTATATATATATATGAGAATTTAAAAAAAGCAGTGTTTCTGCGAAAAAAACAACAAAAAAACCCAGTCATGTTGAGGTTTTTCTCTTGCAAGCTTGGGGGTCTGCGGGAGCGCTGTAAGCTTCCCCAGTGGAATTCGGGGCGAAGCCCCGACGCCAAAAGCGTTGTCTTGCATAATTCACTGCAGAACCGCATTTCTCCTGACATCTACAGCTTTTTATTCATCAGTGGAGTTCAGGGCGAAGCCCCGATGCCAAAAGCGTTTTCTTGCATTCTTTACTAAAGAAACGCATTCTCCTGCCCTTAAGCTCATTATTCATTCTATTAAAAATACTGTTGAAAAATATTCTAATATATATTTATAGGCCCTTAATACATTGCAAATAAAACCGATTTGTTCCTTGAAAAGATACATATTTAGATTAATAAAATTGAAGCATAAATTGTGAGTTCTAGTCCCAAATTTATTTAGCTAGAAAAATATCAGTTTGAGTAAAGGTTGGAAAAAGGCGACTAGGGAAACATTATCTGGGTTTAGAACTCCATAAAAATAGGACCTACCCCCCCCCCCCCTCATTCAGAGGGCTAGAGTGGGGAGGGCAGTATATGCGATCGTGTCCCTCCTTACCCCACTGAATCGACCAAAATACCAGACGAGAAGCGACAACATAAAATGTATATATTAATTCAACTAATTTTGTTCACAAACTATGATTTCTCCAGAAAAGTAGGAGCGCCCACCCCAACTCAAAGGGTTTAGGTTGGAAGGGCAGTAGAGGGGGGGGCGGGATTGATGCCATCACCCCTTGCGGACCCCACCAAATCGGCCAACATGCTAGAGGGCGGGGCGAAATAATCTAAAAATAGGTTGAAATATAAATAAATAGTATATATTATTAACATAAGTAATAAATTCGTATACAAATTGTGTGAATTCTATACTAAAATTCGTCAGCCGAGTGGGGGGGGGGGCGATCGCCCCTACCGCCCCCCCCCCCCCCTGAATCCGCCAGTGCTAAGAAGTGTCGTCATTACTCTAATTCACATTTGTTATCCGACTATTATTCTATTATTAAACTGCTGTTTTGATATATCCCTTTCGTGGAGGTTCTTTGGGCTTGCTGTTGGCAGAGTTGCAGCAATATGATGTTAAGTCTGTTTATAATTTTAATTAAATATTATAAAATGTGCAATAACATTTGAATAAGTGTAATTAACATTGGGATTTTACATGTGTAAATAAAAAAAAACTAGCAATCGTGTTCATTGGAACATATTTCAAGAAAGTTGAGGGGAGGGGTGACACCCTGAGCTACCTCACTAGGTGCCACCAACACTTTATAGGGTTTCCATGCTGATTTTAGGTGATCACTTAACGCTTCTCTACTTATTCCAGAAGAGTTAGAGAAGTCTTATCAAAGATCACGTGTTGCACTTTTTGCGTTTATGAGAAAAATAACGCCAAATTTCTTTAAACGATTAAAAGATTGGTGAATTTGATGGGAGCCGCCTCTGAGTTTGTGTGATAACACAAACTCTCTTTGTAATCTTGTTTTATTTGTTTTTTTTATTTTTAAGAACATTTTTCTCTAGTTCTCATATTTGGGAAAGATAACTGTAGAGTTGAACAAACAGAATAGAAACAAAATTTAGAATATGCATTTGTCATCGGCGAAGTTTTTAATACATGGTCTGCAATCTACACAGATTGTTAGTATTCCAAATACTAATACTAATAGTCATCCATGGCCGTCTCGCCGACACTGTAAACATTAAAACGTAAAAATTAATATAAACAAAAGATTTAATCAATTTTACCAACAGAAATATAAAAGCGATCGAAAACCATACTAGAATCTAAATTATTCAAAGTCTAGAAAAATATCTAGATCTGCTATCTCTACTTTGGTTATATTAAGTCAGAAAACAATCTTCCGAGAGCTTCAATCAGATCTTTGCATCCCCTCGTTTCATATGGCTAAAAAGCATTAGATATAAGAAATGCTATAACCTCCAAGACGACATACCGATATTTATTTTGCACCAATGTAATGCAATGTTTCCTCAACAAAGAATTCGAACTAGAATTCGAGTAAAAATTGTGCGCACTTTTCAAATGACTTTTATAATATAATATAATAATATTTCTATTAACTTCTAAGTTTAGAAATAATTTTAGCCGATTAGGATTTGGATGCTAAGAAAAAAAAACACGCAGTCTTTCTTTAAAACGGATTATCGCTTAAAATAAGAAACATGGGTTTAAAATTTTTTTATTTTTTTTTATTAATCAGTATGTAACATTTACTTAAGAGTCTACTATTATACTGTTATAAACTTAAGGGAGGCAACTCAACGATATAGATGTTTATTCACACGGGGACATCTCAAACTTACTATTTTAACTATGAACAGACCTTGTTTTTAATGATTTAACGGTATAGAATTTAGTTCTTGTTATATAAAGGGAGAGTGATCCTTAAAGGATTACGAGCACGACATGGCCTAAATTGTGCTGATGTGCCTAAACTCAAAACTCAAACTCTGCCTAGAGCACAGCCTGTTCATAAGTTTTAGACTTGGGCGAAATTCCATTCTCCTATCTCTCATGTAAAGATCCTTCTCTGTCTCTAACAGTGCGCACCTTCTGCACTAGCTTGGATGGCGGTGTGCATGGCAGGATATAGCAATACCATTTATTTCAATTTGTCACCCCATTGAACTAAATATCTATTGGTATTTAAGATTTTCTATAACGAAAGAAAGGAATTTTTGTAACGTTAAAATAAAGATTTGTAGTATTACATCTTTTGGCGCGTTTGTCCAAGTATCCCTGACAAGCTATTTACGAGAAATAAGATTTACCCGAATATCATCTTTTTGCTTTTCCTCTGTTTCTCCCTCTATCTTTGTGAAATCATCTTTAGGTTTATCCTGCAAAACACCCTTTTAAAACTTTAAATAAAAACTAAACCTTTTTATTTCTTCTTTAAAAAAAAAATCACAATTATATCCATCGAGAACAATCGCCATAGAAGGCTGGAACACTGACCTGCAACGTCGCAACATTTTAGACAATGGAGACCAATAGCTTGTTGCCACGCACAGGTCTGTACGACTTCGTAACAAGCTACTGCCACACGCTCAGATAAAAACTCAACTATTAACTATAAAACGTGGCATAAATATAACCAGAAACTATATTCTGAGATGACATACATGAACAAAGCTACTGTACATTGTGACTCAAGAGTTCAGGAGTATTTTTTACGTGTGTACGTACACTAAGCGCTTGCCAACTTTGTTTTTCTATTTTCTTTTGAGGACACAAAATTGAGCTTATATTTCAACACAATGTTTCTTTTAAGCGGCTGCCCTGAAACCCTTTTAAAGATTTTAAAGAGGAAAATCGCGGGAGCTACGCTACCAAGCCGCAAGGTGGCGCCAGGGTGGAAACGGTTGTAGGAGGAAACGATTACACCAATAGGAGCGTTCCAAGCCCCGAGTCACTGGAAATGGAGGTGTGAAACATATAGACACCTGCCTGGACCTCTGCCTGTTTCAGGGCAGCCGCTTAAAAGAAACATTCTGTTGAAATACTTGTTCAGACAGGCCCTCGGAGGGAAGTCTTGTTCTTTTTTTTTTTTTTTTTTTTTTGACTGGCCCTGAGTTTCAAGAGACTTTGGTTCAACTCTTTGACAATTAGTTTAAATCCAGAAGGGAAATAAACAATCAAATTTGTCATGGTGTTTTGTGTAGTTGAAAATGTTTGTAATGACCCCATCCCCTATTTTTTTTTTCATTCTTACATTTGCGGTCAGTAGAGAACTTTTTTGTTTTATTCTTAAGGTAATAAGTCACCTGGAAAATTGAATTAGGTCTAGTCTCTTACGTCCAATGGAATGACTTCGTCAGAATAAATTCTAACAGAAAAATAAATATCGTATCAAAATAGTAGCCCATTGCGACAATACCTGGCCATTTAGTATTTCTCTTCCTGAGATGGCCAGTCAATATGGCTTAACTGCATTTACAACAGGCTAGTCAGATACTATTAGGTTAATTTTTGTGTGTGTTTATTTTGCTAGTTATAAAATGTCTTTATTTTTACATCTATTATGTCAAATTTAGAATTTAAAAGGAAAATGTAAATATAAGCTCAAGAAATGAGAAGAGATTTGAACCAAAAACCTATTTGTTTTTTTTTGTTTTTTTCTTGTTATCCCTTGCCAAAGTTTGCTCAACCTCATGTATGTCTCCTATAGAAATGATGTCACGTCTAAATATACCCCTGTCTTTAGTTTAATTGCTTGAATTATAAAAATTAAATGTGATATTTATGCATTTTTTTACCGGTGGCTCCGCTTTAGCGCTTTATACCAGCCCGCAACGTTCTTTTCCCCTCAATTTTTTAAAAAGTAGGCCTGCGCCTGGTTTGTGATTTTAAAAATCACATTAACCCTTTTGTCACACTTGATTCAAATCCTTTTTTTCCCCTCATTACCCTACCATAAAGGCAAATATGTATTTTTAAAAATAATAATAACCTTGGTTACAATGTTCTTCTCTTCGAGAACATTAGACAATTTTATAATTAGATAAATCCAACAATGTCACTTTGATACGGCTTCTAGATCCATTTCAAAATACACCAGTCTCATACTAAGATATCTGCTCACTCCTAATGATTATGGCTCATAGAGCCAAGCACTAAATCAAGATAGCGAAATAGCCACTTTCCCTATCGCTAAATATAACGGGGCTTGCTGGTATTCGGGTTATCTCCAGTCATATGAAATTGTGAACACTACATTTCAGATTTAATAGAACGTTGATTGTGATAAGAGAAGTTTTACTTGTGATTGTGATTACCCTGTGTCAGTAAGGGATTTAAAAACTGTGCTAGAGATGTAGACATTTAAGTGTTTATTAAATGAATAGTTTGTGTTTGTACCATTACATTGAAAGTAACAGCTAATGTCGAACTGCTTTAATTGGTTGGTAAACATATGAAAATGAAGCTTTGGAATGCAATTGTCAGCACGTTTTAAGCAAGCTTATGTAAGCAAAAGTTTACTAATCATATGTAAGCATACGTTTAGTAAGCTTGTTAAAAAAAAGTGGTTTAGCTCGATCCATGTCTGTGTACATTGAAACTTGTAGTTGTATCTATCGAGTCATTGGCGTCTGCCAGGTTGTGTTGCAAACTACGGCTGTGTGACATTGTTCTTTTCTTATAATCTACGAGTTACAAATTTTTTTTTTATTTTCTTCATAAATATGAATCTTTTGTCTCTGTTGTTAGACATTAATTGACTACACAGAAACAGCAGTGGCTTGAGTCAGTGGAGTCAGTTCATTTAGAAACAACTGTTAATGTATTATTTCAGGTCAAACTAGTTTTGAGACACACGACTTCCTTTGATTCAGCAACTACCAAAGAGAATGAAAGTGAGAAGAACATAGTTTAGCATATCATCGCTAGCTTTTTTCTTTTTTAGCGAATTTTTCACTTAAGAATGCGTGGAAAAAAGAACGAGTTTAACGTGGCCAGACATGAAACTTTATCACTCTCTTATTGGTGTGTGTGTGTGTCCCGACTCTCAAAGATTGAATTGGTGTCCTGTTATAGAATATAATAATTTAAATTCAAAGATAGTTTATGACGGAACAATATGGCTGCTAACTTGAATTAGCGCAACGATAACGGCTGGACAAAAATAGTTATTTGACAAAACAAAAATCGCTTAGAATGACAATCTTATAGTAACGCCGAAGCTTAATGCAGGCCCGGACTTTGGAAAGATGAGACTTGCACATACGTAAATGTGGCCCCATTGTTATATACTAATAGGATTCCTTCATTTTATAACCCTTATAGCTAGATGGTGAAGCGATTTTCTACATTTTGTAGTTCTAAAACGAATTGATACTAAAATAGTGTTAGTACACCCAACATAGTTTCATTCTATATGGTATACTCAATGGCCCTTATTCCGTTATTACTATTTGATCGTCTTAAGAGCTGAGCCGAAGGCTCTTCGAATTCTAAGTTTGATAAAAAAGCCCGTTTGGACGCCAAACAGTAAAAAAACAAAACCTGTGTGAACACAGTTCTGTTTGAGAGTGACCCGAGTCAATGCCTACGTAAAGCATTGTTGTTTCCAATGCCATTGGCCCCGGACGCATGCTTGGCTGAACATGGCCGAAGGCCGAGGACACCGGGAGCCTCCGACATTTTCCTTCGTTATACCAAGCTAACCGTGGGGACTCGCCATTTATGTAACAGTCCCTTGAGGAACAGCGCATGGATGTGTGACAGGTTTATGGGGACTCTTTTGCAACTCCGCCCGTGCAAGAGGTGGACTCTCGTCTACCCGTGGGCATCCCCACGGGAGTTTTGTTTCGCCTTTCATTTAGCCTAGTTACCTCCTCAAGTAACCGTTTCCACCCGTGTGCCACGATGAGGCAGATCAGAGTACCCAGGTCTGTTATTACCTGCCATAGGTCTAGAACAACAAAGCCACTTTCACGAATGAAACCGCAGCGGTTGAATTTATCAAAAACAATTTTTTATTCCCAATTTCGAAACAATGTTTTTTTTTAAACTGTCGTATCGAAAAGTAAAAGATTAAACCTCCTTCAGTTTGTAAATATGATTTAAACTCTTGGCACGAAACTTGCTTTTGTAGATATTGTATAAAACAATTAATTTCATATTTTCGTTTCTCAGAGGACACAATGGCAACATAAATGTAGTGTCGGGAACAGGAAGGGGGAGCTCTAATGGGGCCTTCGGAGAATAGATTGTTTCCCTCTAGGCTTGAAATTGATTGTCCAAACAAATGTCTGCGATATCTAGTACCGTACATTGGTTGCCTCATGATAAAAGATATATTTCGATATTTTATTGAGAAACCGAAGAAAAGTCAGAGATTGTACGTAGTACTGAGTTCTTTGTTGTGGGCGGGGGGGGGGGGGGGGGGGGGGAGAAGAAGTGGATAAGTAAAAGTATGGAAAAATGTATACGTATATATATATATAGGAAAAGAGAAATTGGCTCTTGGTCCCACTTGACACTATTGTAAATAGAGTCGAATACAGTGAGGCTCTCGACTTCAAATACAAGGGGAGCCTGGAATTGTGCTGGGGATATTTTGACATGCCTGTGAGTCCACCCAGCTGACGTGCAGTGAGTTAAAACGTGAATTGATCTTTAAACAGGTCACGTGACATTATTTAAATTAACGCTTTGCCACATCCACAGGCAGATGAGTTTAAACATTATCTTCTAAAAATAAACAGTAACTGAAGTCTTAGCTGGGCTCAGAGAAGAGATTAGGCCATATTTATTTTATGCTTAAAACAGCACGACTTATCCACAGTAATAAAAATGGATAAACGTAAGTTTATTTAGTATTGTTATACCGGTAATTTCATTTGAATTTGAGTGATTCAAAAGACTTTAAAAACTTTTACAAAACACTCTTTATTAGGTTTCACCTTCCATATTAACATGTGGTCGATTTCGATCCACCATACTTTCCAAAGAGCCTTGCTCAACATATTTACTATTTCCAGAGCAGTTTTCCCTTCACGACGGAAGGAGAGGGGGTGGGGCAGTCGATTATAAACACCACTCCCACTTCCAAATTATATTTGCTAATGAATCCTAGATTCTCCGAGGGCGTATCCGCCAGCGATATCAAGTTCTAGCATGTAATTGACCCTACGTGATAATGGCTTTGTATTTCAAATTTACCCATAGCGATTAAAATCAACGCAAGTTTAACAACATCCTATTCATGTATAGATCACATAATATTTGGACAAGCTTTATCGATTTTATGGTGACGCTCTTGTCAAAAGTCAATACAAGTTTGGTCAATGGCACTTAACGGTTTTAGCTCCGTGATAATTGTAATTAAAAAAAAAAGAGTGACAAACTCTCGACTGTGGTGTGATATTGAGTTTCACTGCAGGCATTTCTTTATCCTCCGATACCATCAAAATAATCAAGTAGATTGGTGAACCTCGTCAACCCAGAAAAACACAGACAGTGCAGAGATAAATAATACTTATATTTTGTTATCGCCAACACTGTGATTATGGGCAAGCTGAAAATATTCTCCCGCACTTCTAATCCAAGATTATCAATAAGCATGAACATGCCCGATGATATTGCCACTTGGATGTTGATGAACAAAAAGGAATACACAGAAAAAATGAAATTATTTCAGGTAAGATTTAAATGCTATCTAGTTATGAGTGATTTCAATGAGAGAGAGAGAGAGAGAGAGCCCTACTCATTTTATATCATTTTCTATGTATAGAAAAAAAGCCCTCAACAGTCAAAATTTATGTGTATCCCAACATTCGGGAGAGTGTGGTTGAATTATCTACTCTTGGAGGCCAATGTGGTTTGGATCTTAAGAATGGGTTCAAAACTATTAGATGTTAGTGTTATATAAAGCTTATTCTTGTACCAAACTTAACTCTTGCATGTCTTTTGCACTGACGTCGGCGCGTGTTGGGCGGTTAGAAAGATACAGATAACCGGACTGCAGCTGTCGTCTGCTCGACCAGCAATAAAAATGCTATAACTTAAATGAGTAATGAACTATTAAAAAGGGTAGAACAGAAAGTTTGTGTAACACTTTAGTAGCTCAGGGAATCACACATTTTGTCAGACAAAAACTCACAACTGATTCGCATTAAAAACAGTGACCTTAAATTGAAAAATTATAGACTGTTAAAATTTTTTATACTTAGCTATTATCTTTTCTCCAAAGATATATATATATATATGTATGTATACCGTATATATATATATATACATTGTCAAATTTCAAGGAAAATCGTTAAAACCGTTTTCAAGATCCGGATCCGCCCACCCTCCTTTAACCCAAGAGGAGTTTGCAAAGTTAAAAGAGGAATTATAAATACAAGAGTGAGCTTTGTGGAGAATCATTTGTAACTATTCCGACACGATGAAGACATGGTCTTCTATTCCGACACGATGAAGACATGGTCTTCTATTCTGAAACGATGAGGACATGGTCTTCTATTCTGAAACGATGAGGACATGGTCTTCTATTCTGAAGTCGTGTCTTCCTTTCGGCAGTTTGAGTGTACAAAGCACAAACTCACTCATGCATAAGTACCTAGAGGAATGGGATATTACTGCAATTTCTGTAAACAAAGAAACATAAATTGCACTTTTTTATTTGACCATCTAAACAGTCGAAGGTGCGGTGGCTGATAGGTAAAGCACTTGGCTTCCGAACCGGGGGTCCAGGGTACGAATCCTGGTGAAGACTGAGATTTTTCGGGATCTTTGGGCGCCTCTGAGTCCACCCAGCTTTAATGGGTACCTGATATTAGATGGGGAAAAGTAAAGGCGGTCAGTCGTTTTGCTGGCCACATGACACCTTCGTTAACCGTAGGCCACAGCATCAGCCCTACAGACAGGGCCGGTCTTAGGCCACTGCAACCTATGCGGCTGCAGTGGGCCCCGCACTTTCGTAGGTGTAATTATTAATTTAAACCATTTTAACTTATTATTAAAGGGTTCCTGGAATTTTTTAGAAAATCTCCATAAATTATTGAAATGTTTGAGGCAAATCTCCTTAAAAACAGATAAAATGGTCATTTCGGGGTGTCATTCAATATGGAAAACGCCAATCCTACTTGTGATTAAAAAAAGTATTGTCAGCTTTCATTTAATACAAATCTAATAATAAGGTGAATTTTAACCAAAACAAGAAGTTCAAATACTTAATTTATTTTAATAGCCACTGGCATACAAATATAGATCTAAATCTATCTCGACCTCTTAAAATCCCTGTCGGATCCGCATATTCGCTGGTCGACTGAGGATGGCATCGAGCAGGGTATGAAACCGAGACAGTAGAGATAATCAGTCCTGCGCGCTAACCGTACGACCAGGCATTGCTCTTAATCTAATGACAAACTGGTTACAAACTAATAGCCTACTATTGATAATATACCTACACATTACGGAATGACAACTACCGGATATGTACAATATGTCAGAAGAGCGAATTTAGATAATTTTTTGGTATCGAGCATTTTCAATTTAAATGGAACTAGAATGAGGATGTAGATCTACCTAAATTAAACTTCTAATTTAGCACTCTCAATATCTATATCTACTAGATCTAGATGTAAAATTTATATTTGGGATAATGTAGATGTAATTTAGATAAGATTTATGTAAAAAAACACTAGATAATCAATTAAAAGACTAATTGCAATATGAAATATTAAAATAGTAGATTAGCTTTAGTATTTTATAACATTGCAATATTGACATATTGAAAATCTAGACTTTAGAAAAAAATATCTACACTTTAAGCCTAGAAATTAAAATTATAGATCTTGATCTAGTCTAAATCATGGCTGTCTGGTAGTGCGGTTTGCGCGCTGGACTGTCGTTTGGATTCATCGATGGTCCCATGTTCAAACCCTGTCCGCTTCCATCCCCCGTCGTCCTATGGGAGGTTTGGACTACAACTCTGAAGGAACATCCGAAACATGTAAAACAACAAACATTCTAAACTAGACCAAGAAATTCTAGATCTAGATTGTATAATTATTTTAATTAGAACTTAAATCTAAATCTAGTTTTAAAAATCTATCTCTAGTGTAAGAAAAAAAATCTAGATCTAGTATAAAAAATCTAGATTAGATCTAAATCTAGCTATTATGTCTTTTTAAAATGCGAGTCACATTACGAAGTTTAATAAACATTACTATACCGAGTTGTTTTAGCATTTCATTTAAAGAATTTATTCCATACGACGTCAAACGAAAAAAATCCACTACGTCACACAGCCTAGTTAGACTAAAAATATGATCTATACGAGCAGCTTGTTGAGGGTTAATAGACATTGGTGCACCGTGTGATTTCTTTTAGCATTTCATTTAAAGAATAACTCCATATGACGTCAAAAGATAAAAATCCACTACGTCATACGTCCTAGTTAGACTAAAAAATGTCATTTCATATGATATACTAATTAACTATATATATATATATATATATAAGGATTAAAGAGGCTTTTTTATGTTTTGTCTGTCAGTCTGTCTGTCCGTCACGTTAATAGCGAGAATAAAAAGGACTAAAAGCTATTGAAAATCTGATTAAAATTTAATTTCCCTTCCAAACATCGTGTTAATTTTAAGTTTCTATAATACATTGTTCCGGATGTTTATATATTTATAGTGAGAGAAAATAAGAATTCCAGATTAATAATCAAATACCGTTAATTAAATTTGTGGGATGGTCTGTTATGAAAATTAGATGTAGGCCTACCATAGACTTATGGAGATTTTTCAAACCATAATTTGGTGTTAGGAAGTTGTTTTTCTTTAAAATCTGAGCATAATACTAACGATAATTAGATTTTCTAACGTTTTAGCAAGAAAGTTAAATATAGTGTAAGAGAGAAGTGCTATTTTACATAAATAGAGTTAAACTATTTTTCATAAAAAATCCGGAACAACCAATTTTCGTAAATGAGAAAATTATTTGTTTCATTACTTAGAAGCGGGATTTAAAACATTTATAAGCGTTATTAGATTTTTCATATAAAATTCGGATCATTTTTTGGCGATGATTTGTAAGAAAATTAAGGTAATGAAGGTCGATTTCTTTTTCGAAACAAAATCCGAAACATTCTTTACCGATTAAGCAACTTTTATTATGTTTCGGCAAGAAATTTAACTGTAAAATAAGTCTAAAAAGTTAAAAATTCGGAACAATCGATATTGATAAATAAACTATAATGACGTAGTGTCAAAGAATATAAGTGTAATATTAGTCAATTATACGATTTCAAACAATCATTTGACATAATTTATTTTTTATAAAACAATATCCGGAACAAACTTTATAGTTAATGAAATCTAAATCAGTTTAGATATTTTTATTTAGCATTTATATGCTATTTACATTAAAAAACAGGAATAATATATTAAAAATCATGTGTTTCTTTCAACGTTTAAGCATGGAAATAAAATAAGTTAGAAGAGTAAACAAATATTTATTAGCATTTATTTGTTTTTCATAAAACATCCGGAACAATCTATTATAGATACTTACAACTATTGCAATATTTCTGAATGAAAAATTAAAGGTTAAATCAGATTTACAATAGCCTCTAGTGTTATTTGTTAATCTAATCGTGACAGACAGACCGACCAACAGACAATACGCACAAAAATAATCTTTTATTCGGATTGGGGCACTAAACAAAAAATAAATAAAATCTGATTTTTCAAAAAAGTTTAAGGAATTGGTATAGCACCATGACATGCAGCGACGTTACGCTACTGCACGAAAGACGCTGCATAAAAGTCCATTTAAAAAAATGTACGTGATATTTACATACAGAGTGCATTACTAGCCTTTATAAACAATTATAAATGTTTTCTTTTAATTTTATCAGCTTGTTCACCAGAAAAAAACATCTTTATCTATTATTTATATTTGTTGTAAACATTTCCTGTACATTCCTAGAAAAATGTATGTAAAATAAATGTAAAAATACAGAAAAATTGGTAATCTTTGTTAGCATATTGTAACATTGCCTCCCTTACATTTACGTAATTGTTTTAGAATTGGTGTATTTTTATGAAAACATCGCTTGCATAATTAATTTTATGAATTAAACGGTTTGCTTTTAGAAAACCAAAAGTAGCCATTGCACCTAAAATTTTCAAGCGCATTTAATGAAATAATATTTTTCATATCTCTTCTAGTTTTCGAGATCTGAGTGTGACAGACGGACAGACGGACATTTTGCACAAACCTAATAGCGGCTTTTTCCCCTTACGGTGGCCGCTAAAAAAGCGATATTTTGCTAGTCGATAGTAAATCTAAAAGTTAGATCTGAATGCCTTGGCTTATTGTTGGAAAACTACTATCTACAATAGATGGCTCGTAAAGTTCATTTGACCGTGATTATGTAAGTAGTAAAGTATGAATAAAATGCAAAGCATAATTTATTTTCTAATACAAACTCTAATTTACAATTAATATCGTCCCTACCCAGACTGGGCCCGGTCAATCCGTTTCGCATAGGGCTCCGCAATCTGTAAGACCGGCCCTGCTTACAGAGGAATGTATATATCTTGTATACTTAAACAGTCAACAAGATGTTGCTTCTTTAACGTCAACTAACAGTCAACTAGATGTGGCTTCTTTAACCTTAAGCAGTCAACTAGATGTGGCTTCTTTAGCCTTAAACAGTCAACTAGATATTGCTTCTTTAACCTTAAGATGTAAACTAACTAGACGTGTCTTCTATATGACTTTATAATGCTAAGCATTCAACTAGATGTTTTTTTGTTTTTTTTTTGCTAAGCAGTCAACTAGATTTTTGTCTTCTATAATTCTAAGCAGACGACTAGATGTTTTTACTATAATGCCAACCAGACAACTAGATGTGGATTTTTAATATATTTTGATAAACAACTGACAATTTTTTTTGTGCGTCCGGTTAATCTCCGTCTCGTCAGAGCTGTTACCAAGTCAAGTCCTTCTTCTATAACAGTGTTTCCCAAACTGTGTTCCGCGGAACCCTAGTGTTCCTCGAGGCCTGAATAGATGAATAGAATGAGTTACTAGTGAGCCACCACGTATATTATCTCTTTAAAAAATAAACAAAGTTGTTGTTACCGGTCGTTGACATTTAGCACCAAACTGCTAGTAGACAACTCAACCGTTGTAGGCGTAATGGATCTTAACTAATAAGACTTTAAATAACTTGAATAACTTCCTTTTTTGAACAAACTAAATAACACTTTATTTGTAATATAATGAAAATCAACTTGTGATCAATAAAATAAATGTAGTAAACTTTAATAATATCTTTTATTAAGATAAAAAAAACAACCTCAAGAGGGTTATGATAAAAAAAAACAACAACACTGCATGGTGGGGTTTGAGGTTAAAACCCCCTCTTCAATAAAAAAGGATTGAAGCAAATAACTGCCACCTAATTCCACGACTGTAGCGCAAGTGGGGTTTTTAGTTTAAAATCCGCTCGTGGGTTTTTAAAGTTAAAACCTCCATATTCATTACAATAAAATCTAAAGCAAACTACAGTGACAGAGCTTAAAACCCTCCACCAAAATAAACCTAATGAAAAACTACAGCCTCTAGATTGCCTAAATGTAGTCAATGGGGTTTCGAGGTTAAACCCCTTTCCAATAGAAAGCAAAGCAGAAGTAGCTAAAAATGGGGTTCGATTTTAACCCTCCCCCCTTTCTCTCAATAAAAAAACTGAAAAATAACTAGACACCAAATCCCATAATCTTAGCAAAGGCGTGTTTAGATGCTAAAATCTCAATTCTGTAAATTCCGTGAGCGTAGCCAAAAAGGGTTTTGTGTTTAACACCCCAGCTCCAATAAAAGCTAAAGGAAAATATAGTAACCATTTGAGCCTATTTTTTTTCTCTGCAAGCTGCAAACTAAAGTCATTTGATGTTCAACCCTACCCCAAACAAAACATTGATCACACATTGATTTGTTTTTCTACCAGTCAGTGGGCTCCGTTAAGAAATTGCAGTGTAGTGCTGATTTGAAATTTGACCTACAATTTTCGAAATAGAAAAGTAGAAGAATGTTGCACTGTAGACACGCCAGTCCAGAATAGGCATGTTTTAGTTTCCAATACAGGAAATAACGCTGACCCCTGAGCTGGCAATGGAGGGGTGTCTACTGTCGTACTAACTCCTGTAACAACCTTTTCTAGGGTTCAAAAGACGTACAAGAAAAGGAAGGGACTTGATGTAGTGACAATTAATAGGGTGTATGCGTGTACAAAGGAATAAAAAAATCACCCCAAAACGCCCCCATTTCCGGAGAAAAATACTGGCTACGCCCATGGTGCATACAGTAAATGAACTGCGGTAGCTACAAGTTAAAATGTATCTAGTTAAAAATATTTATATTGTTTGAACCTGGAACACATAAAAGTAAGGATATCGTTATCGTGTTTTCCCTTGGAGCGCTGGAACTACTACAGATATATATTCTAAACTAAAAATAAAAAAAACAAATCAATTTCTACCGTATGTTTCAATACTATAGATGGTAAACTAAATATTCTTATTATATTGTTTAGAACTTTAATTACTATAATTTCCAAATATTTTAATTCTATCAATAAAGACCTAACATGTTCCATCATACGCGGACTTCATCTCCCTTTCTCTTCCTTTCTTATTTAATCAACGCGCATTCGCACCATTCCACATTCACATCAGGCGCGCACTCATGCGTCCAACTATTGACCACCCTTTGTAAGCCAGTGTAAGCTAATAGCACAGACCAAAATGTAGACTGGACATGGAGCACTTTTAACACTACCAAAAATGTGAAAATTAGAAAAAAAGCTGAAACAAGGCATTGTTTTGTAAAGTAGTCATAAGGAATAAAGTTATTGTTTTAATTTCAACCCTAACCTATGTACAGTATATATATATATATATATACTTGTAATAACGTAAGTGAGGCAACACAACGAGACATTGACGTTTATTCACACGACATCACATGTACATAAAACAACATCTATCTTAGGCACAATCTCTCCATATTGGCTCTTTACTTGGGCGGAAATCGTTCTCCTCTTCTAATGTTGACATCCTTCCCAGTCTAGTTTATCACAGTGCGCACCTTCTAGCTTAGATGGCGTTGCGAATGGCAGAGTTATAACAATATATATATATATATAGGTCTGTGGCCAATAGTGTCAACTGAAAAAAAAACAACTTTGAAAATATTTAAAGAATACTTTAAAAAACAAACAAAGCTTATCCAACGAAAAATACTCCACATTTATAACCATATCTCTCAATACTGTAACATTTATTTCTATTATTCTATATTAATTCAAATAATTAATTGCCACTAATTAATTGACAAATTGTTTCTTTTTAATTCATTCATGTTTTGTACAATAAAAGATTGTGTCAAGTTTCCACTTGATTGTAGAATGGGTGTATGAGAAATAGCATGTACACATTTTGTACCAGACACACACAGAAATGGTATGTACACATTTTGTACCAGACACACACAGGAATAGCATGTACACATTTTGTACCAGACACACACAGAAATAGCATGTACACATTTTGTACCAGACACACAGACAGCAAAGTGATTAAAACGAAACAATACTTTAAAACTCCAAATCCGACGCTGTGAGCTAAATTCATTAAATACCATGTTTCGTCATCTACAATCCTCTCTATTATACAGTTTGCAATGAACAGTTTGAGTGTCTATCTGTGGGAACTGTTTCAGATTATTCGAGAAAGCAGTCTGAGTGAGTTGGTCAGTCTAATGAAAACACTGAAAGATGCTCAAAGTATTTTAAATGTTAAGGACGATACCGGCATCTCCCCGCTGCACATCACGTCCAGATTCAACAAGGCAGAAGCAGCGGAGATCTTACTGCAACACGGTGCAGGTGAGTAGACAGAGAACACAAGAGATTCTTTTACTGACATCATCGTTTTTCACATAATAATAATAATTATTATTTTTTATTATCCGTGAGGAAATTTGTTTTACAATTGTGCATTACAAAAAACAATGCATAATTAAAGCACAAATGTGTACGACAACACACCTGTAATACGTTCGTACCCCAGTTTCACTTTAGCATTACATGCCAAATTTACAAAATGTAAGATCGCCCAAACACAGACAAAAAAACCCAAACCAAACCAAAGAACTCACATTATTCGGTAATGTATTCTAAATGAAGAGACAGAGGCAACGAATGCTACATAGATCCTCGTCTTCTACCCATACATCGTGTCTCATCCATGTCATTGCAATAAGAACTAATTTTGTCAACATACATAGCCTCTCTTAATTATCTTTGCAATGACAATTTCATTTTGAAAAATTACATCGCAATTATCATTGCAATGCAAACAAAGAGACCTCTACAAAATACGTTTCTTGATACTCCATACGGATGCGTCATCGGAAGACTTATAATTCGGCAGCATTAACAAGCCAGTGTCTAATTCTACATTGCGCAGTCATTGACTGTTCCGACCAGTATGTGGCCTTCACCTCGGGGAGCCTCGTTCAGCTCGGCACAATTCCTGCCCAGCATTTTGGGCTTTGTCAGACTCTTTCCAAGACATAGTCCATTTCTCCAATACCTTTCATCGGATTGCCGTGTCATCCACTGTTGAAATACACTTGGTGTCTAGAGAAAAGATATGGCATGCACTCCAGTGCACGGGCTTCTGTTAGAGTCACTTGTTGTAAATATAGGCCGGTGTCTTTGTATAACGTCTTGGTGTGAGTATTACCTGACCTGCTCACGACATCTTGTGACATGCTTTACATCTTCCCCTTTACAGATCCAAACATTTCAGCGTCCCGAGGTTCACCTCTCATTGTCGCCTGCCGTTTCAAACACGAAGAAGTGGTCAAGGTACTTATAAAGTATGGTGCTGACCCACTCTTGGATGTCTCGTCTGAGGGAAACGTTCTGCATTCTATTGCAATTGGTTCCACTGTATCAATAGCAGAAGTGAGTAGTATCTGATAGTCTGGAGTGAACAGATCATTCAAACAGTAGCGTAGCAGGGTACGGGTGGGTACATGGATCAAGAGATCATGGGCTGCTCTATCGTATATGTGGGTGGCCCAAATCAAGCCACCAAGAATATGTCAAAGTAGCTGTCTCGTTTCGTTGCTGTTGTGGATTACATTTTGTCTCGTCTTGTTGCTGTATTTTTTCTTCTTGCTAACAAGTTGTTTCATCGTTATGTTATTATGGCTTAGAGTTACATACTGTTTCTTCTTGTGTTTGTGTGGTTTACATGCTGTTTCGTATTGCTGTTTTGTGTTGTGTACATGCTGTTTCGTCTGGCTGTTTTGCGTGGTTTACATGCTGTTTCGTCTTGCTGTTTTTTTGTGGTTTACATGCTGTTTTTGTGGTTTACATGCTGTTTTTTCTGTGAATGCCATTTCGTTATCGTGTCCCTTGTTTGAAACTGAAATATCCTTTTGTATGTTGAAAATAAACCTCATGTAAATAAAACAAAAAGCACAGACTAACACACACTACCAAATATTTGTAATAAATGCTATGGAACTTACCATTTAGTAACACTTCTAGTTTATGTTGTATTTTTTTTCACACTAGAATTGGGTTTTAGATTTAACATGCCACAACGTAGAAAACTAAAATGTGATGGAAAAATGTCTAACTTATTGAATAGATTGTATTCAAGTCGATCAAACCTCCAGTGAACTCTCGTTCAAAGTTAGGTAGAACTCCACTCCATTGTGCAGCTCACAGCGGTAATGAAGAAATCTGCCTTTGGCTGGTGAGTTTGTTTTTTATATGTAAAAATGTCAAGAGTAAAAGATTTATCAAGCATAAAAAGTTCCGGGTTATACACACTGAGAACACGTTTTAAATACCGGTAAGTAAATAAAGTAATTGAGGATAAATTAACATAAATATCCTTGGAAATATTAAAAGAGTTTTATAACTATAAAATGGCAGCCAGTTTTCTAATTAAAGTAAGTAGCCCTAATGTTATTTGTTAGGAACAAAAGCAGAACAAGTAATTAGACAAAATGTATTAAAGGGCTTCCTTTTGATCAGACATACATTTAGCATACATTTCTATGTTTGCAGCTTCGTCATGGGGCTGATCCCAAGGCCAAGTGTAACCGTATGTCAACGCCTCTGATGATAGCCAGCAAACATGGACACGTGAATATCATTCGAATTTTAATCATGTCAGGTAGTCGGCTGAAATCGTGGGTATCTAGCTTTCAATAGAAAACAACACTCCCTGTTTTTACCTTTTGTTAATATTTTTATTTCTGCTCACTGAAGTTAATTTAGTGTTCTTACATTGGTTAATAATAATATTATTGCTTCCATTTCGCGTGACTTTCATGATAAGCGCGCTCTGGTCCAATGTGAACACGTATTTAGGCCGTGCAGGAAACACAACACAGACTAAACTTTAATTTAAAAAAAGGCTTCAAAATTGCATAATAAATAAAAGTTACTAACTGAAGAGCTTAAAAACAATGATTCTGTAGTGCTAAATAGTGTACCAAACTTATCATGATACTTTTTAAAAAACAGTTTATTATCACTTCTTTTATATTGTACACCGGATACACCAAAAAAGCTTGATATATATATATAAGTTTATGGACATGTATGAAAATTTCCACTAAGTGAAAGTCTAAGCAAATCCTAGGAACAAAATTAACAATGCCTCGTAAGACATCTGCTATTAAATGCATAAATATATTGTCGTAAATCTAAGGCAGGCAACTCAACGAAGTTCTACAGTAAATAAATACGTGTGTTTATTCACCAGGACAAACGCATAACAACTTTGTACATTCAAAGAGTCTTGTTCCTAATTCTAACAGCCCTTTCACCAGCAACCTGAATACGGACCAACAACAGCCTTCCCCGCTTCGCTCCAGGCCCCTATTACAGTCTTCAGGCAGTACAAAAGACGGTTCCTTAGTTCTCCACAATCACTTGATACACTGTTCTTTCCTCAATCCCAGCATCTTCCTGTTCTGGTTCAATAGTGCGCTCGTACGCATCACACGCTCTTGTGCAAGGCAGAGTTACAACAATATTATACACATATATTTTGTTGCTGCATTAGAAAACGTATAGGTCTGGACGACAATAACAGAAGCGTGTTGTGATGGGGGTGGCTGACACCTTATAGCCAATCGTTCCGTGTGACGCAAACTTTAGGGCCACTTCTGCCTGTTGACAAACTGACCGATGATAACAAATCCTTTCCATCTGACCGATGATGTTTGTAGTTTTATTAGAAATTTCTTGACATTAAGGAAGTTTAGGCTAATCATGTCTCACTTAGTTCTATTGCTACTGCTATGTTTATGATTTTATGAGGAATATCTTGATGTCACAGCGATCATTGCTATGCATATCTCACCTATTTCTATCCTGCTGTTATGTTGCAGATAAATGTAGCCTAAACAGTGCTGACCACATGCTGAACGAAGTGGACGACGAAGGTAACGGACCTCTTCATTACGCGGTCCTGGATACTAAAACTGAGGTGAGCACGGACAGTATAGACTCATTTTAGTGCTGATATTGTAGAATCAAAAAATTGATTAGGGAAAATCTGCAACATTTCAAATGATATAGAGCTATGACCTTTTCTCATTTGGATATCAACAAGATTGTTGATTACTTTCAGGCAGTTCATGAGTTATTACAACTGGGATGTTGTCCGAAGTTGCAAAATGTAAGTGAATCAAAACAATATCTAAACTATACTTTCTCAATAATTGGTTGAGCTATTTGATATAACAATATTACAAACTCACAAGGAGATTCAAATTAAAATACTCAACATATCTACTTAAATTTCATTGTTACTTAGCTCGTATAAATACACAATGTTAAATTATTGGTGACTTCCTGCGGATGGTGGAAGTTTCAATTGCCATCGTATTGTGTTGTGAACTATCATAACGTATATTCAAAGTCAGTATACCCCTGTAATGTGTGATGTAGAAATGGTGTCTGAATTTCCCTAAGAATTTAGAATACTTTGGTTCAATCTCAATCCATTTCAGAAATAGAAATTCTTTGCTATGTGATTTGTTTGGGAATCCACATATTAATTTATATCTTTTTGATGTAAAGTAAAAAAAAGTAAGGCTTCTGGTGAAAACATATGCATGATAGTCGGCTGCTGAGATACATTAAATATTTTTTTTTTAATATTCCGACATGATTAAGAGTAGTGGCTAAAAACGTATTGCACATTATGTAAAGTAAAGAACAGAATGACAAACTTTGTTTTTATAATCACACTAGACATATGTTACCCGCGACCCGCGGGTCTTTATTTGCGCATTACTGTCGATATAGTCACAATTAAACGAAATAATAATGTAATAAGTAGAGCGAATGTGTCAATGTAGAAATAGTGTGAATTAAGCTATCAAATAAAAATAGCTAATAGGCCTAAATCCATTTTTTCAATTTAAAACATTTGTTTGTAGGCCTACATATATTTGATTAAAATTTGAGATGAATAGACTTAATTTTGTATGTTCATGTGTTAAAGTATAAAGTAGATCTTGAGGTAGACATAGATCTAAATCTACACTAATCTAGAGTTAAAAATTGGCTTTTATAGAGTTCATTCTGTGTTGCGTATGCGTGACCTTTTTTCATGAATGAATATAGGCCTATCTCAACACGACTACGCAGCTTAAGCGAACAAAGAACGAATGTATTAAAAATGCTTTAGAAAAACAAATTTGAATGTTAAATTGATTAAAATATCAAATGAATGGACAATAATTAGTATGTTTATGTGTTAAAGCACAAAAACTATCTTTGCGAAAAGAAGTTTTATCATATAAGAGTTCAATAAGAGTTTTAGACCTAGACCTAGGAATAGACTCAGTAGAGAGAGGTGTTAATGTGTAACCATTTGATAATGTCTAATGAAAGAATGTTCGCCAGGAAATCTGTAGTCACAGATATCAGGAACTAATTTATGTAAAAATTGCTTTTGAAACACAAAATAGAAGGTTAATTTTATTACATAATGAAATCAATGGATCTTCTTTTGTATTTTCATGTGTCAAAGTAAAAAACTATGTGCACAAAGTGTATTTCTTAAAACTAGATCTAGGTCTAAATCCTTTCGGTCTTTTCTCATGTCAACATTGTTAACCATGGCCTAGATCCATAAAATACTATAGCTGTAATAGAGTCGGACAACTTTATTTTTTTTTGAGGGTCTTAAGTTTGTTTTAGGGCTACAATACATACACTACGGTCTAAGTTAGTACCCAATGAACATTCCTGCCTAGTTTTATCAAGATTGGTCAAGCGGTTTTGATGTCTATAAGTAACATACATACATACATACATACACCTCACATTCTACTTTATAATATAGATTTGTATATTCCACCTAGAATCATTCGATGACTCCCTTGCACTTCTGTGCCATTGACGGTGACGTCAATTTAGTGGCGCTATTATCCAGTTATTTGGCGAATTTAGAATTGAAAGATTTAAAAGGTCAAACTCCTTTACACAAGTGAGTACATTGTATATCTCTTAGAAGTATCTTGACGCAATAAAATAATTGTATACATTTTTTAAGAGCAAGGCCACGTAAAGAAAGGTAAGTACATCTCTCTCTGTCTCTGTATACAGTATATATATATATATATATAAAGTACAGTTGAGAGATTGTGACGAGGTTTTGACAGCTACGAACACGACCTTGTTAGGAACGTCTTCTCACTCCCTGTTCATTTATATATTATAGATATACTTTAGTTTCGAAGTTTTGTACGAAACCAAAACGTAACTAGCTTATATTTGTTACAGACGCACGCGCGCTACCTTTGTTTGAAATATCTCTTTTATTAATAGGCCCTTGACATTAGCATAATCTGTCCCGCTCTTTTTTTTTTTTTTTATTTGTCAAAATGTACTCTTACGATGCCAGGGGAATGCATTTATTCAGCTCATAATGCAGGATTCAGAGCTCACAGCGTTTCTCCTGGGCCAGACTGTGGGTCCCAGATCCAAAGCTGGCTAAAGAGCTGAGCGCGGGAATGTGTCTAGATGGTTGAGAAGTGCTGCACTCAATTTTTAAAGCTTATATCAACTCTGTCTGTCTGTATGTCTGTCTGTCTGTCTGTCTGTCTGTCTGTCTGTCTGTCTGGTAAAAAGTTTGAACATGTTTTTTCTCCCATTTTCCATTCTCGGATCAAGTTAAAACTGAGAAGACATGAATCAATAAAAATAAATTAACCAATTACTTAATTAATTGTTGGTGATTATTTTGTTTGATATCGAAATAAGGGGAATAAATGCTACTTAATGAGACATGTGGATGTTTAACATTGATTTAGTCCCCTTATTACATTTTGACACTTTTTTTCTCCCAATTCGCATTCTCAGATCAAGTTATAATTTCGCAAAATTATTTATAGTCGATGACAATACACAAATCAATTCAAAAAATTAACCGCTTAGTTAATCATTTAGTATTAATTAATTAATCTAGTTTTATATATCAAAAAGGGAACTAAACCCTGTAACTTTCAGCAGTAATGACATTGATTAGCGGTTCTTTCCCTTAAATAAGCTTTGTTTTTAAAAAGTTTTCTTTTTTCTATTGCTTGTTTGTTCTCTCTTTCTCTCCAGAGCCTCAGAACACAACAGGTTAGGAGTTGTAGAGGTACTCTTACAACAGGTAAGCTCAAATATATCAATGCTTTGTATTTTGTATTATAAAGTTTCTCTTTTTGTTTTGTAAATTGTCATCATGAACATCATTCTCAGCATCATTATCATCAGCAGCAACAGCAGAAGTAGTATAGGTGTCATCATCATCAGCAGCAGCAACAGCAGAACTAGTATAGTTGTCATCATCATCATCAGCAGCAGCAACAGCAGAAGTAGTATAGTTGTCATCATCATCATCAGCAGCAACAGCAGAAGTAGTATAGTTGTCATCATTATCATCAGCAGCAACAGCAGAAGTAGTATAGTTGTCATCATCATCATCAGCAGCAACAGCAGAACTAGTATAGTTGTCATCATCATCATCAGCAGCAGCAACAGCAGAAGTAGTATAGGTGTCATCATCATCAGCAGCAGCAACAGCAGAACTAGTATAGTTGTCATCATCATCATCAGCAGCAGCAACAGCAGAAGTAGTATAGTTGTCATCATCATCATCAGCAGCAACAGCAGAAGTAGTATAGTTGTCATCATTATCATCAGCAGCAACAGCAGAAGTAGTATAGTTGTCATCATCAGCAGCAGCAGCATCAGGAGCAGTAGTATAGTTGTCATCATCATCATCTTTAGTATAAATTATTATCATTATTATTTAACTCAGTTTGAGTGACTGACAAAATCGTCCCTGTTGATCATTGCATTTGATATGTCTCTTTTGGTCATTGTACTTGACAGGTCCCTGTTGGTCAATGCACTTGACAGGTCCCTGTTTATTAATGTACTTGACAGGTCCTTGTTTGTCATTGTTCTTGAAAAGTCCCTGTTGGTCAATGTACTTGACAGGTCCCTGTTTATTAATGTACTTGACAGGTCCTTGTTGGTCATTGTTCTTGACAGGTCCCTGTTGGTCAATGTACTTGACACGTCCCAGTAGGTCATTGTACTGGCAGGCCCCTGTTGGTCAATGTACTTGACAGGTTCCTGTTGGTCATTGTACTTGTCATGTCTCTGTTGGTCATTGTATTTGATACGTCTCTTTTGGTCATTGTACTTGACAGGTCCCTGTTGGTCAATGTACTTGCCAGGTCCCTGTCCATCAATGTACTTGACATGTCCCTATTGGTCATTGTACTTGATACGTCCCTGTAGGTCATTGTATTTAACAGGTCCCTGTCCATCAATGTACTTGACAGGTCTCTATTGGTCAATGTATTTGCCAGGTCCCTGCTTATTAATGTACTTGACAGGTCCTTGTTTGTCATTGTTCTTGAAAGGTCCCTGTTGGTCAATGTACTTGACAGGTCCCTGTTTATTAATGTACTTGACAGGTCCTTGTTGGTCATTGTTCTTGACAGGTCCCTGTTGGTCAATGTACTTGACACGTCCCTGTAGGTCGTTGTACTTGGCAGGCCCCTGTTGGTCAATGTACTTGAAAGGTCCCTGTTAGTCAATGTACTTGTCATGTCCCTGTTGGTCATTGTACTTGGCAGGTCCCTGTTGGTCAATATACTTGTCATGTCCCTGTTGGTAATTGTACTTGACAGGTCTCTGTTAGTCAATGTACTTGACAGGTCCCTGTTAGTCAATGTACTTGACAGGTCCCTGTTGGTCAATTTACTTGACAGGTCCATGTTGGTCATTGTACTTGACAGGTCCATGTTGGTCATTGTACTTGACAAATCCATGTTGGTCATTGTACTTAACAGGTCCCTGTTGGTCAATGTACTTGTCATGTCCCTGTTGGTCATTGTACTTGGCAGGTCTCTGTTGGTCAATATACTTGTCATGTCCCAGTTGGTCATTGTACTTGGCAGGTCCCTGTTGGTCAATATACTTGTCATGTCCCTGTTGGTCATTGTACTTGACAGGTCACTGTTAGTCAATGTACTTGACAGGTCCCTGTTGGTCAATGTACTTATCATGTCCCTGTTAATCATTGTACTTGACAGGTCCCTGTTGGTCAATGTACTTGACAGGTCCCTGTTTATTAATGTACTTGACAGGTCCTTGTTGGTCATTGTTCTTGACAGGTCCCTGTTGGTCAATGTACTTGACACGTCCCAGTAGGTCATTGGACTGGCAGGCCCCTGTTGGTCATTGTACTTGTCATGTCTCTGTTGGTCATTGTATTTGATACGTCTCTTTTGGTCATTGTACTTGACAGGTCCCTGTTGGTCAATGTACTTGCCAGGTCCCTGTCCATCAATGTACTTGACATGTCCCTGTTGGTCGTTGTACTTGATACGTCCCTGTAGGTCATTGTATTTAACAGGTCCCTGTCCATCAATGTACTTGACAGGTCTCTATTGGTCAATGTATTTGCCAGGTCCCTGCTTATTAATGTACTTGACAGGTCCTTGTTTGTCATTGTTCTTGACAGGTCCCTGTTGGTCAATGTACTTGACAGGTCCCTGTTTATTAATGTACTTGACAGGTCCTTGTTGGTCATTGTTCTTGACAGGTCCCTGTTGGTCAATGTACTTGACACGTCCCTTTAGGTCGTTGTACTTGGCAGGCCCCTGTTGGTCAATGTATTTGACAGGTCCCTGTTAGTCAATGTACTTGTCATGTCCCTGTTGGTAATTGTACTTGGCAGGTCCCTGTTGGTCAATATACTTGTCATGTCCCTGTTGGTCATTGTACTTGACAGGTCTCTGTTAATCAATGTACTTGACAGGTCCCTGTTGGTCAATGTACTTATCATGTCCCTGTTGGTCAATGTACTTGAGGTCCCTGTTGGTTAATGTACTTAACAGGTCCCTGTTGGTCAATGTACTTGGCAGGCCCGTGTTGGTCAATGTACTTGACAGGTCCCTGTTGGTCATTGTACTTGACAGGCCATTGTTGGTCAATGTACTTGACAGGTCCCTGTTGGTCATTGTACTTGATAGGCCCCTGTTGGTCAATGTACTTGACAGGTCTCTGTTGGTCAATGTATTTGCCAGGTCCCTGCTTATTAATGTACTTGACAGGTCCTTGTTTGTCATTGTTCTTGACAGGTCCCTGTTGGTCAATGTACTTGACAGGTCCCTGTTTATTAATGTACTTGACAGGTCCCTGTTGGTCAATGTACTTGACACGTCCCTGTAGGTCGTTGTACTTGGCAGGCCCCTGTTGGTCAATATACTTGTCATGTCCCTGTTGGTCATTGTACTTGACAGGTCACTGTTAGTCAATGTACTTGACAGGTCCCTGTTGGTCAATGTACTTATCATGTCCCTGTTAATCATTGTACTTGACAGGTCCCTGTTGGTCAATGTACTTGACTGGTCCCTGTTGGTCAATGTACTTGGCAGGTCCCTGTTGGTCAATGTATTTGAGGTCCGTGTTGGTTAATGTACTTAACAGGTCCCTGTTGGTCAATGTACTTGACAGGTCTATGTTGGTCATTGTACTTGACAGGTCCATGTTGGTCATTGTACTTGACAGGTCCCTGTTGGCCAATGTACTTGATTTCCCTGTGGTCAATTTACTTGAGGTCCCTGTTGGTCAATGTACTTGACAGACCCCTGTTGGTCAATGTACTTGACAGGTCCCTGTTGGTCAATGTACTTGACAGGTCCCTGTTGGTCATTATACTTGACAGGCCCCTGTTGGTCAATGTACTTGAGGTCACTGTTGGTCAATGTACTTGACAGGTCCATGTTGGTCATTGTACTTGACAGGTCCATGTTGGTCATTGTACTTGACAGGTCCCTGTTGGTCAATGTACTTGAGGTCCCTGTTGGTCAATGTACTTGACAGGTCCATGTTGGTCATTGTACTTGACAGGTCCATGTTGGTCATTGTACTTGACAGGTCCCTGTTGGTCAATGTACTTGTCATGTCCCTGTTGGTCATTGTACTTGACAGGTCCCTGTTAGTCAATGTACTTGACAGGTCCCTGTTGGTCAATTTACTTGACAGGTCCATGTTGGTCATTGTACTTGACAGGTCCATGTTGGTCATTGTACTTGACAAATCCATGTTGGTCATTGTACTTGACAGGTCCCTGTTGGTCAATGTACTTGTCATGTCCCTGTTGGTCATTGTACTTGGCAGGTCCCTGTTGGTCAATATAATTGTCATGTCCCTGTTGGTCATTGTACTTGACAGGTCCCTGTTAGTCAATGTACTTGACAGGTCCCTGTTGGTCAATGTACTTATCATGTCCCTGTTGGTCATTGTACTTGACAGGTCCCTCTTGGTCAATGTACATGGCAGGTCCCTGTTTGTCAATGTACTTGAGGCCCCTGTTGGTCATTGTACTTGAGGTCCCTGTTGGTCAATGTACTTGACAGGTCCCTGTTGGTCAATGCACTTGAGGCCCCTGTTGGTCAATGTACTTGACACGTCCCTGTTGGTCAATGTACTTGAGGTCCCTGTTGATCAATGTACTTGTCATGTCCCTGCTTCATATGCTGCTACATACATTATTTATTTATTCGGAAATCGGATGTGAAGTTGGACAAATTTTAAAGTAGAAAATGATTCAAATAATAAACAAGTTCTACATCGCATCAATCTACATTGTTACATCTACACCGCTAGATCTACATAGCTAGATCTATCATCTACATCGCTAGTAAAATACAATTCAGGACCACACAAGACTTCCCGTGATATGAGCAACACTCCGTGAGCTATTTTTTATAAAGAAACATTTCAAGATGAGCTCTTTATAGAGACCTAAACAGATATAAGACAATCGTAACTTATTATCACGATATACCTTTAAGTAAAAGATCTCAAACATACAAGAAAATTATAAAAGGGTTTAAAAAAAAAACAGCAGCAAAATCTATTGTACAAGGTCCATTTTTATATTTGATCAGTTGACATAAATTCATTTTTATCCAAACCAAACGTTTTATAAAGCCGAGACGCCCTCTTAATTAATTACAAAATCTCATAGAATTATGTATAATGTCTTGAGTCCGTGCTGGTGAGCAGCCCTGCCTGACGTATGAAAACCAATCGCGTCTTTTTATATATGCGACACTATATAAGCACGAATCTCATGCATAATAAATAACATAACAACATAAATGGGGATGACATATACCAAACGAATGATCTGCATCTTAATAAAGTCAAATGTCAGGTCCCGAGTGAAATATGTGTGGCAGTGCTCCAGCATATCCCATGAATGGCCTCAGGTTCCGCAAACCAAACAAAACATTAGAATCATTTAGTTTAAAAGCTTTTACTTAATAGACTGTTTCGTCCACCGAAAGCATGTTTTAAAAAACCCCATCTCCCCTGTCTGATCAATAGACTTTCTAGTGTTTGTCTTTGGGGAATTCCCGTAAATAAACCCAGAAAATGTGTTTCATTAACCTATTGCCGGAGAGCCTGACATCATGTCAATAATTAAGTAGACAAAGCTGTTATCTCCTCTTCTGTCACCCTGACTAACCAAACTGGAGTTAAATTATTTTTTAAAATAATATATCCCCTCTGAAAATATATTACAAAATACTGAGATAAGATGTAACGACAGTAGAAACATTGAGTATTGGTGTATGACTAGCTTACCCTGTGGCCACCACTAGCAACAGTTGAGGTTGGATCTATTCCCAGAAATAAAGCACGAATAAGAGTGTTTCAATTGTTCTCTACTCTCTTATCTTTCTTGGTGCTGACCTAGGTTTCTTTTTACCAAGTGAAATAAGATCATGGCTATAACTAACAAACTTATTGGATTATAACGTGAAGTCACAGATAACACAACTACAGTGACAAGTCATTTTCTTTGATCACAAATTTGTTGATTACCTCAACACAATTAAAGTTAGCAATAAGTCAAAATTTGACATGCAGTAATGAAAGAATATACGAAGCGTAAAGCCTCTCCAGTTTGAGACTTGGGGGGGGGGGGGGGAGGGGCCTTTCCATTCGCCACCACCCAGAAGTTGCTTCTAAAAGAGTTTCCAGTTACTTTGGAATTGAAAACTCTATAGCATTACACACAGATTAGAATCATCATTTGTCGGTCACTAGTCAGGGATGGATGAGCCATTCTTTACAAAACACCATGAAAGCGATGCCAATGCTGTCATTGGCTGGTCTCCCTTTGTAAGTTCAACACAGCAATAGATCTAATCATTTAATTGGAACACTCGATGAATTGTTTAATTGACATTGAAATCTCCGTAAACGAGAGAGCGGTTGGGGGATAGAGAGGAGGGGCACATCGCATTTGTAACGTCAGGAGAAACGGTTTTAATTGACAGCTTCAATCAGCTTTAATGTTACTGTGGGTCTATGCATAAGTTTGTTTGCGGGAGATTGTATTGGTCTGAATAGGTGAATATATATATATATATATATATATATATATATATATATATATATATATATATATTGGCTTCCTTCAATCGTAGAACGACTATGGTTCACCTCGAATACTTTTTCATATGGCTTTGGCGCCCTATTTCGGAGAGACACTCCCGTCCACATATATTGCAGGTCAAGGTGGCTTTCGCTTTGGTGGTAGAGGAGCTGCCATTTTCCGTGTGGCACGCTTTTCTTCGAGAGCTGAGGCCCATGCCAACGATAGATTAGATGAAAGATGTTGTATTCATATTGGCCTATTATCATTAACTCGGAAGACATAGAAATAAGATAGCAAAATACGATTACGATTAATGCCAGAGTTTTTAAAATTTACATAAAGAAATTCTATTCCTTATAATTTTAATTTTAAAATGTCCCAACAGCTGTTTGTGTGTATTAAAAAGCTAGACAATAATTTTACACTGATGAAGAAATCTCAATGACTTCATTTTCCCATCAATGTCCACCCATTAATCTGGTACTAATCTTTAGACTTATATTGTAACGTCGTGTCTTGATTAATGGGAACATCTCTCAAGTACCGGTAACAGAACATATCCAAGAATAGAGATTCCGAGTACTTTTATTAATAAATTCAATAAGAATTGCGCACACTTTTCTATTTCAATTTTGAATCACTTTGAAATAAGCTACACTAGGAATATGACTTGAACAAGCCGACTCTTTCTACTAGATTACGTCCTTTTGTATAATGTTTTCAAACATAGGTATGTCTATCTTAGGACAAGATAACTTGGAATAGACCGCATGATGGACTTTTTGTTTCCCAATGACGTAACAGGTTTAAAAGTAGATTAATTCCCTTTTGCAATGTGACCTTTCTAATGACTATATCTAATTTTTCAAGACTTAATATTGCTAGTGTTTTAAATCAGGGAGCCGACATTGACGCACAAGACAACAAAATGTACACACCTCTGATGATTGCATGTCACAAAGGTTATGTTGAACTGGTCAAGCTGTTGTTGACACATGGCGCGGACACCAGCAAGAAAAATAACTTGAGCCAGACGTGTCTGCAAGTGGCGACCATACGAAGCCAGTATGACGTTGTGCAAGTCCTCCTGTCGGTCAGTTCAAACTTATATGAATGTTGTCCATTTAAAACTTGCTAACTCGTGGTGGCCTTGGGAAATACAATCTTTTCTAGGGGAAATAATGAAGTGATGTTTTTTGTCTCTGAGGAAACAGAGTTATTCACCTTTTTGTCTTTCTTAATTCCTTGCAGCTCACCCAACCTGTCAGATCACCAATCTACACTGATAGGTCATTCTGTTATTACTAAAAATTATTTACACACACCCCATGCAGGGCCGGCCTTAAGCATAGGCAAACTATTTAGCCGACGTGGGCCTTCAATTGGTGGCGGAATCGCACAGGACTAAAAACAAATTGAGAAAAAATTGCGAAACGTGGATCAGATCTCAAACAGTATGACTATGAATATGACTCTGACTATGACTCTGACTATGACTCTGTAACTAGAACGGACATTGTGATAGAACCTAGGCCCCTATATGAATTTTCTATTTTTTTTGTAACTAGAGATATAGACGGACAGGTTTTTAATAAATTGCGTAATTTTATTTTTTCACTCTTTTTAGCGGCCCCCGAAAGGGGAAAAGACGCTATTAGTTTTGTGCGAAATGTCTGTCCGTCTGTCCGTCCGTCCCGTTTAGATCTCGTAAACTAGAAAAGATATTGAAAATCCGACATCACAATATTTTAGACCATTCAAATTTCTGATGCAACGGCTACTATTTTTTTTCTGACAGCGAAAAATCTAATTTTTAAAATCAGTTGTGCAAGTAGTTTTTTAAAGAGAAAAAGCTAATTAGTATGCATTATAAGCTAGACCTAAATTAAAACAAATAGTAATCTTGTAAACATCATTTTCGTACGATTTAGTAAACCTTAGTAAAGACTTCTCTCTTCTTTTATATTTTATTTGAGCATTCGAATAAGAGATTGATCCTTTTGAAAACAATTACATCAAGTAAAAGACTTCAGTTAGGCCAGGAGAGGCGCGGTTGCTGAGCGGTAAAGCGCTTGGCTTCCGAACCGGGAACCCCGGGTTCGAATCCTGGTGAAGACAGGGAATTTTCTACTTCGGAATCTGATCCTCTGAGTCCACCCAGCTCCAATGGGCACCTTATATTAGTTGGGGAAAAGCAAAGGCGGTTGGTCGTTGTGCTGGCTACATGACACCCTCGTTAACCGTAGGCCACAAAACAAAACAGATGACATTTACATCATCTGCCCTATAGACTACAAGGTCTGAAAGGGGAACTAGTTAGGCCAGGTTCACATCTAACTTTGCAATCACTTGCACCTATCCTTTGATCAGCTGTACCGTTGGGGCACTACACAAGATCTGTCAACCTTCTTTCTCCATTCTTATCTCTCATTTGTCTTTGATATAATTTCATTTGGATGTTCTTTCTGAAAATATTGAAGCCTGCCTGGGTTACCACTTCAGGGGCCGATTTTGAGTTTGTGTTTCCACACAAACTGTCTTTGTAATCTTTTTTTATTTTCTAATTTCATTTAGGGCGACCGAATTCACTTACCTTAGGGCCTCCGATTATCTAAGTCTGTCCCTGTCCCATGTTTTTACTCCAGACCTTTATTTCATTGCTGCGTTAGGAGAAGTATGAGAAGTAATAGAACTACATTCTTTTATTTGGGTGGCTAGTCCAGGAACCTGCTAGTTACACAATACCAGGAACCTGCTAGTTACACAATACCAGGAACCTGCTAGTTACACAATATCAAGAACCTGCTAGTTACACAATACCAGAAACCTGCTAGTTACACAATACCAGGAACCTGCAAGTTACACAATACCAGGAACCTGCTAGTTACACAATATCAAGAACCTGCTAGTTACACAATACCAGAAACCTGCTAGTTACACAATACCAGGAACCTGCTAGTTACACAATACCAGGAACCTGCTAGTTACACAATACCAGGAACCTGCTAGTTACACAATACCAGGAACCTGCTAGTTACACAATACCAGGAACCTGCTAGTTACACAATACCAGGAACCTGCTAGTTACACAATACCAGGAACCTGCTAGTTACACTATACTTTTTTTTTTAAAGAGAAGGTTCCTTTTTTTTTTCATCCTTAAGGACATGAACATTTTTGACCATGGTATGTATCACGAAGCCCATCATCGTGAAAAGAGTCATTGAGTCGAATAACCCGACAATCTACGGGCTCATTATGCATGGTGAGCAGAGGTCGCCACGGGCCGGATATCACCACAGCTTATTTGGTTATCACTGCCATATGTTTTCATAACAGTCTTGTTGTTTATGTAAAAAAATGTTTTCGGCACCTCAGGGACTCGATAAATCTTAAGATGACAACACTGCGATTTGACTCATACACATGAATTCGAAAATGTTCAAACATATAATGATCACATCATTGCAATGAAATTTGGCACAAAGAAGAGACTTTGATGAATAACGATAAAAAAAACTACTTTGTAATGATTCTTTAGTTTGATATCAAAGTCAAGAAAGATATAGACTTCTATTTGTGATTCCACAGTTGGGTGACAAGTCGTTACTCTATGGATTAGATTTATTTGACCAATCAGCATTACACCAGGCCGCCAAACTTAAAGACGTCAAGGTAATCAAGATGTACTAATTAACATAGATAAATGTAGGGTCACTAGTTAAAATAACACATACATTTTGTTTTTAAATCTGCAAAAATCATTTCCATATTTTTCAATATTGCAAGGTTAAACTACCTTTTTCTATATAAAAGTCAAAATGTATTAATTACCAGTAATTGATGAAATAGTTGGTGAATTTTGTGATTGATTCGTGTATTGTCGACGACTCTGAATACTTTTGCATAATTTCAACTTGATTCGAGAATGGGAAATGGGAGCATAAAAAAAAAAAAAATTTTTACCAGACAGACAAACAGATGGACTGATTGAATACAAGCTTTGAAAAAATGTTTGTACTTGTATGTTCCATAGATACAAATATTACACAAAACATTTTGCTATTGTTAGTGAAGTTTGAGAGTCTAGGACTCTAGACTCTGTCACTCTATCTTTGTCTATTGACTTGTTTAATTCTTCTCCCAGTTTATCAACCTACTGCTAGAGAAAGGATGTTCACCCACTGCTTTCGACGCCCTGCAAGAGACACCTCTGCACATCGCTGCCAAGTAAGTATCAAAATTTTTCATTGTGAAAAATGTGTCGAATCCCCAAAAAGCGTTTCGAGGTTGTATTCTTCTTTCATTACTTCATCATGGTTTAAGATATTTTCAGAGTCCTTACTGTAACAAACAAAACATTATTCAAATGAAAAATTAACTAATTAGTCAAATAATTATTGGTAATTAATTATTTTGTTTAATGTCGAAAAAGGGAAATAAATTCTACATTATACATATATATAGCTGTAATTGTGAAGTTCTACCCATTAGATACGCTTAGTTTTTTTTTATAAAGTATCTTTATTTCACGTTTGTTTTAGAAATGGTAGTTTTGAGACAGTGAAACGTCTAGCGGAAGCTTGTAGTGACGTAAACTGTGAGAATTATGAAAACAAAAGCCCGTTCTTTATCGCCTGTGAGATGGGCAACAGGGAGGCAATGAGAGCTTTAATACAGGCAGGTGCCAATGTCAAGGACACGTGAGTAGTTTACTTTCAACTTTCACTGTCTGCGGTTACAAAAAATTACACTTAAAAAAACCCTTCTAAATAAAGCAGTTCTTAAGCGAAACCATTGTTAAGAAATAAACCATTTAAATAATGTAGATCTTAAGAAAATTTGTTGAAATTAAATATCTCTTTAAAAAGATCATTTTAAATAAAGTAGGTGTATATATTATTTAAATTAGTAAATATCACTTAAGTACCAGCCTAAGTCTAAAAAGATGCGTAAAGCCAATTGTATTTCATAAATAGGAAATTTGGGTCATCATAGTTTCTGGAAGTGCCAAATACGTATTCAACACTCATGTCATTGTTACAGAATACTTAAGTACGACCTTGGGGCTCAAGTGCGTCGATATCGGGGATCAGGATCTGGCAACAGCCGCCCCATTCGTCACTCTATAATGCAACACTTATCTCCCTTTGACCCAGCCTTCAACCAGTCATTGGTCAAGTTATTTGAAAACACGAGATCTAATAAACCTAGATAAAATATATCTAACGATAGTGTCATATAATAGACAGGCTATGATAGTGTATTACAATACATTTAGTAATAATCCACACAAATGCCTTGCAATTCTGCTTTTGCAATGAACCGGGTATTTGAAAATAAAATTAGGCCTACCTATTAATCTGCGTTATTGTAATTTTTTTTCTGTTTCTACTTTTAGCGATAGTACGAATAGTTGACACATTTAGCAGTTACACATTCTGCCAGTACCTCTGAGCGTTAGGACGTAATCATCTTCTTTTTTGAAGTAACGTCTGTATTATATAAGATAAGATAAGATATAGTTTGTACAAGGGTGCGTTACTATTGAATGAATTAATTATTAGGTCATAGGTCATAGTATTGATTTGTCGCTGTTTTAGAGACATGCACCTGAGAAACACCCTGGCAGTGGCAGCAATGAATGGTTACTCAGACATTGTCCAGGATCTGATAGAGATGGGTGTGCCTTTGAACTGTAGGGACGAAGAGAAAGTAAGTTCTTCTTCCAACGACTGTCTGAAATATTTGGATACTTTAAACATCATAGCAAATGGATCTTAATGTGAACTGGCTCTCCCAAATGCATTTTATTTTGTTTTGATTTTATAGGCTAGTGCCAGAGTTAATACTTTGCACTTCCGCCTTTTTTAAAAATAATATTTTATAGGTTAGGGTCAAGTGATATAAATAAAGCAGATGCTGCGCTTCCTGGCCTCTTTCCCGTTGTGGATCAGACAGATTAAAACCCACCCAGCAGCGTTACCAGCTGGCTACTGTATAATTCTCGTTAGCTCGGGATAACCTGGCGGTCTAGTCCGTTAACAGAATATTGGTGCCCCACTGCCTATGTGCAACTAGTCTGATCAAAATACTACCTCCCCAACGCCCATACCGACAACCTCCTAAAACTCCACCCTATAAAAAAATTTCCTCCTAAACACCACATCTTATTGACCACAACAAAAACTACTCTTTCAAGCAAAACTCCTACAGTTAATAAAACTATCCGTATTACTTCCTAACAATACCCTAAATCTACCTAACTCTCCAAATCCCTAAAAAAAATAAAGTGCGTCTGGTCACCGAAGCGCAAATCCCACTTCTGGCACCAGTTTTGGATTAGCGGGCCAGGATAGCCCGGGCTAACGTTAATTATCCAGTAGCCAGCTGGTAGCGCTACTTGGTGGGTTTCAATACAATATCTTATTAGGTTGTTATGGATGAGAGATGCGAGAATCGAATCAACCAGACCATTGAGATTATGAAAAGTAAAAAAAAAAGCAACTATCCAGCAACCGATTACAATTTCTTAATTTGATTGTTTATCAATATATTTTCCATTTGTTCAGACATAGAAAAGGGGGTTTGCCTGTAACTCCTAACCGAGCAAAAACATATCTATTAGGTATGTTTGTGAAATAATGGGGCACCGCAAGAGATTTTTTTAGTCATTTGTTAAGCTAGGGAGATATCGACACAATTTTTGGCATAAAAAGAGGACATGTGTTGGCCACACGAAACCCTCGTTAAATGTCGGTCATAGACACAGATGACCCATACATCTTCTGACCGATAGATCACATGTCTGAAAAGGTTCTTATATCACAGTCTTAATCTAGCACTTCTTAGACATTAAAGGCTTAAGCGAAAAGTAAAACATCCTAGGCTATTAAATACAACTGTTATTGGAGTAGGATTTGGCATGAACAATAAATTATTAGAGGAAAGATTTGAAGAGTGTGTGATTTCATGGAAAACGTAAAACAGTAAGCCTATTCTCGGCGTTTCCAAACCTCCTCTCCCTTTTAGAACACAGCTTTACATCACGCCTGCAGCAATGGTCACGTGGATACAGTCAAGGTTCTATTGGATGCCAATGCTTCGGTCACAACAACCAATTTGAATGATCTTAGTCCGCTGGGCATGGCAGTGATGCAACACAAGACGGACGTAGTGTTGGCAATGATTGACCACGCAAGGTCAGTCTTTTTACAAAGCTTATATCAACTCGCTCAACTCTGTCTGACTGTGTGTCTGTCTGTGTAGAGTTTTGTACACGTTATTTCTCCCCCTTTCCATTCTGGGATCAAGCTGAAAGTTTGCACAAAATACTTCACTGTGGATGACACTAAATCCTTAAACAAAATGAGCCTATTAGTTTATAAATTAGTCGTAATTGTTTTTTTGTTATATAGAAAAGGTAATAAGCTTAGGGTAGATAAGTGTGACGAGCAGATTGAGGATTGTATTAATAAGTTGATAAATTCATATGAAATGAAGAAAGAAACATCTCTCTGTATTTTCTTCAAACTTCTTTAATAACTTCTCCAACTTCCACATCAAATTAACTTCTTAATTCAATAACAACTTGACTTGATACTTCATAAATAAAACTTAAAGATACATGATACTTCGCTTAGTATAACTTCAACTTCAACTAATAAAACTTTAACTAATGGACCTGCTTATATCACAAAACTTCTAAACATTACTAATCGAGGACTGAGCGAGGACCATCGCTCTACAAGAACTACTACTATGCAAGGACCCCGTCTGACTGACTTTCCCCTAATTTATACTTTCTTTGATCGTACGTTCCAGAATCCTGGAACCTTCTCCGATAATTATTTTAGTAACCTTGACCTTCTAGAAGCTGACGTGTGCTATTTTTTTCCCTTAACCTCTTTCTTTAAATGGATATCTAAAATTAAGTTGTTTACGCTGGACACTTGCAGTGGTTTAAACTCGCTTCTAGAAACTGGTCGAAATAGGTCACAGACTCGACTCGTGACATTACCCCCTTGCCTTTTTAGCATTTTGTATGCAATATAAAATGTGTAAAATAACATTATTTCTATTATAATATATGCACACAAAAATCTAAAAAAAATGTTCCTATAAAGTACAGAACTGATAATTCAAATAATTGTTGCATTACATTTACGTTATTCAAAATTCAAAATATTGTACATATCCAGCATATATAATTAATATTATATAAAAAACATCTTAGTTCCATACAACACTTGTCTCTACATGATATTTGAGTATGAACTTTCTAACTTTTGTAACTCAAAAAAATATCAAAATTATACAACTTCACAATACTGAAAAATACTTGTCATCTCATCATATTACTTGATAATACAGAATATCTGAATATTAACTTATTTTCCACCATTTGTAATAAAAAATAATACTATGCCAAGTTACTAATTTCTAGAACTCTTATAACAACAGTACTAGTGTAAATATACTAAGTAATAAACAATTGCATGACATGAGTATTAAAATAAATCTTGACACAGCTGTACAGTCCTGTTAGATTTACAACTTTTTTCTTTCCAGGTACTTGAAACAATTCTAGTCTATCTGTACATTTCTTCTTTCTTGGTTCTTTATAGTTCAAAATACGTTTAACAATATTGTCCTGTGTTTTCAGAGAGTTTTGTTCAACTCTGCTGTTGAAAAATGTCACTTTCGGTTTCAATACAAACTTTCTTAGTTTAGCTACAAATGTACGTTGTTTCAATTGGTACAAAATGTTTTCAGTTCATGAATATGTTTCATTCTAGCTTTAAGCAACATACAACTATTGTCCTTTTCATATTCTTTGCTATTCATATGTTCAAACAAGAACTGTCCAAAATTGACACTAAATCTTTCTTTTAGTGACAGTTTACGTTGTAAAACGATTGAAGTAGAAAACGTTGAGTTCGAATGTTCATGTATGCATGGCACTTATAAATCATTTAAGTCTTTCTGCAGTAATTCTCTATTGTGCAAAACACTGGAGTTGGCAAGTTTCTCAGTTTTTAAGTTAATCACATTGTGTATAAATGTTGATATGTCAGGAACATCATGAAATATCTCAGTATATTCTTCCCTTGTATTCAACAGGTCTTTCATACTTTTCAACTTTAAATGATCGATGTCAATGTCTTTGATAGATTCAGTTTGTTTTGATGTCGTTGGTAATAGCTCATTTATATTGTCTTCATTTTCCTCTTGAATTGTTGCTCAGCACGTAACACTTTCTTCTAGTACTTTTGGTAAGTTTTCTTTATCTGTATCCTCGTTGTATTTTTCAAGCATATGAACATGAAACACTTTGATATGTTTGTTAATGTTGATTTCATAAGTTACGTTTGAAATCTTTCTGATGATAGTAAATGGACCTTGACATGTATAAATCAGCTTGTTGCTCATGTCAGGTAACCATAACTTCACTTTGTCCCCTTGTTTAAAATTTCTAAGCTTTCTGTAATCATTTAATATTGTTTCACTTTGAATATTGACTTCAGCTTCTTGAGTTCTTTCACATGGCTTTATGACTGTAATATTTGTATCAAAAACCTTTTGAAATGTTTTCTTTTCTGATTCATCTTGTTTTGATTTAGACAGTTATTCATTTGAAACAAATATGTTTGAATCTGTATTTGGTTAACTTTCTATGTAAGTACTTATGTAACTTTGTTGCTGAGTCATAACATGGTTGTTGCATAAATTGTCTATCAATGTCAGACGACCTTCTGTCTTAAGAGTTAAATGTAGAATTGTTTAATTCATCAACATTTGATTAATTTTTGTCTAGTATCATATTTTCAACAGATTGGTAACTTTGTTCAACATTCGTGCGTTGCTCTTGAACTTTTGTCTTAGGATTGTTCATTTGACAAACTTGACATTGACTAACATGTTTCTTAACATCTTTTGTAATGCTCGGCCAATAAAATTTGTCAAGAATTCTTTTCATTGTCCTCGTCACACTTGCTAGTTTGGTATGTAGAAAATTGTGATTCTTTTCAATGTCTTGTGTATACTTCAGTGGTAAAATGATTTGTTCAACAAACTCATAGGTATCATAATTAACACTTTTCTTCACAAGTATTCCTTCTTTGAAATAAGGTACATTAAGTCTTGGCTGCTTTACAATTGTTTGCGCCTTCTTGTACATTCTTGTCAAAGTTGTATCTTTCCTCTGGTCAGCTTTAAATTCTTCATTATTAACTAGTTGAAGTTCAGTAGTATTCTTGTTGTACTCATAAACAATGTCACAGGCTCCTTCAGTCGCTGTTTGTCTCTTTCTCTTCAGTTTCATTTCTTTCTGTTTCTTGTATTTCTTTAACTTTTCTTTCTTCTTCTTCTTTTTTTTTCTTTGCGTTTCCTCTCTTCTCTTTCTTTGTCTTCTTTTGTCTTCTCTAATCATTTTTCTTTCTTCTGCCTCTTTGTCTTTGTGAGCAGGTCAGGGTGGCGCTACTGAGTGAGGCCCTTTTTGTTTATCTGCTACTCAACATTTGTTCATTTAAAACAGTAGGCAGGTGGTAGCTCTACTGGGTGGGCCCAATCTGTGCACCTCGGTCTGCGACCAAGGGGCTATAGTAGCCTAAGCAACCAGACAGCACAATTAAACTAAACTAAACTAAACTAGAGAACTAAAAATAAAATAAAAAAACTGAAATTATAAAAGGAACTTATATACACTTTATTTACAACCAACTTACAAAGCAATAAAAATATAGGTGAATACGAAAATGAAAATAAATTTAGAAATAAACAAAAACTATATATACGCAATACTAAATAATAAATCAACCCTCAAATAACCTAAATAACCCCAACACTAAACAGTAAACTACTAGCTGCTGTAAAGCAGAACTACAGCAGACAGTTAGACAGCCGAAATAATGGCAGTAAGGCAGTAATAACTGCGGCAGACAGTTAGGCGTAAGGCAGTTAGGCCGTAAGGAATTATAGCCTGCAAGAACAAAATAAACAAACATAAGACAATATTCAAAAAATAAAATAATAATGGACTATAGCACATATATTAGACTGGACTGGTCTAGACCTAGTTAGTGCATACACATAATACAAGCATGAGGTAATTTCAATTACCTACATGTAGCTAATAAAAGCAATACCTGAGTTATTAAAGTCCCAGCCTCAACCAACACAGGTCAGGCTAGATTACAATAAACATATGCTAGATCTAGATAATAGTAGATAAGACTAAACAAGCCGTCATGACAGCGATGCTTAGGCCGCAGCCATCTTTTACATTAAAAAGTAGAACAAAATGCCAACTTAAATAGAGTGGTTATCCTAACGATAAAATATTCATAAAAATACATAGGAAACATAAAATAATAAAATATTTACACATAGACATAGTATAGGAAAGCAAAAAGCATTAAGGTTGGCGCAATTGGGTGACGCTACCTAAGTCTACAGAACTTCCGGTTCCATCAGAGGTAATCATGGCTAATTAACTAGCAAGTGATACCACTACACTTATCAGTCTGCATCTAGACTATAGCAATAGATGCAGAAACAATCAATACAAATACAAACGAAAGAAAGCAAAAATAAAAACATTTTCCAACTAACAGGCGGTCCCAGCTGAAATTACACTACACAAAAATAACTTTATACAGACACCACTGTCAGCACTGACCACTGGTCAAGACAAAAGAGAGCTCAACGTGGTTCCGGAGCTAGCTATAACTGGTCAGCGCGAACATATCGGAGAGCATGACATCACGCTAATTATCTAAAACTAAACTGGACTACCGATTTCCCTAATTTGTACCTAGCCGTACACAACAATAAAATCTAGCAAATTACTAAAGACACGGACTACACAACATTATATACCAAATTAAACAGCATTAAAAAGAAAATCTTATAAATCTATAAAAATACAAAAAGGAAGATAAAAAGTTATTTCTATTCTAAACTCATATGGGGGCTATATACCGTTTACAGACCTGCACATAAACTGATATAAAAAATAACAACCAATCCAACGCTAATGCCAAAGACAAAAATAAGCATAACTAACCAGGGACAAAAAATAGGAAATAACATCCACAGCTCTAAGGCTAGCTAACTATTTTAAAAACTACTTTTCCTCTACGAGTAAAACACAAATAACAGAAAAAGACTAAAACTAGCAGAAAGTTATAAATAGCCGAAACTACAAAAAACTCAGCACTGAACTAAAAAAATTAAAAAGGACACTAAATTACAAACATCATAGCCCTGGCCTATATAAATAATATAAATTAGATAAAATTAGGTCAAAAATTAGATCTAGGAGCGCCAGCTCACATCTTCTTTACGTCTTCTTTCTTCTGCCTCTTTGTCTTCTTGTCTTCTTTTTTCTTCTCTAATTCTTTTTCTTTCTTCTGCCTCTTTGTCTTCTTTACGTCTTCTTTCTTCTGTCTCTTTGTCTTCTTTACGTCTTCTATTTTCTGCCTCTTTGTCTTTTTTACGTTTTCGTATATCGTAATTTATTTGTTGAGTGCACCATTCCTCCATTCTTTCTTGTGGCATGTTACCGTAAGCGGCTATTTCGATGTATTCTTTCCACAAGTACGAGACCAATGCCATTGTAATAACTTAATAACTGTACTATTTATAAGTACTGCCTACACTAGCGATGACCGACACCTGTCCACAGGTGAGAGGTTAACTATGGCTGACCTAGTTAAATATCGATCGGTGTCTCCTCTTGAGGAATGCAAGTGGTCAGTATTTGTAAACAAACTAGTGTACAACTAGCTTTAGTAACGTTGCCTTCGCAGCTTGGTAGATATAACTTTCACAGCTTATTAAAGGTAGCTTTCACAGCTTAGTAAAGGTAGCTTTCACAGCTTATTAAAGGTGACTTTCACAGCTTTGTAAAGGTAGCTTTCACAGCTTAGTAAATGTAGCTTTCACAGCTTTGTAAATGTAGCTTTCACAGCTTAGTTAATATAGCTTTCAGAGCTTAGTAAATGTAAAATGTAAGGTACTGACCTTAAAACAGATGATATGTCTTGCAGGACGTCGTCTTTGTCAAATATTATGTGACCTGTTGACTGAAAGTTTCAATCATAAAATAATTTGTCATGAAATGGCAGTAAAATACTTTTCGTTGCAATGAATGTACGTCTTGTCGAAGTTTTCTGAAAGAGGCTTTTCTTGTAATGCTTTATTTGAGGCTTTGTCGTTACGAGAGGCTATGATTTATTTGTTAGAGGCTTTTCCTTATAAATTCGTAAAACTTGCTAGAATGTGCAAACTTTATTCTTTGTAAATGCAGTATGTGATGCTTGTCTTCGTCGGTGCCTTTATTTATAAATGCCTTTTTTCGTCAGGAGGTGCCATATATAAGACGTATTTATTCTTCGATGCCTTTCTTTGACTGAGATGCCAATATATGTGATGGCTTTACTCTTCGATGCTCTTTGTCGGAGGTGCCAATATATGGGACGAGCAGATTGAGGATTGTATTAATAAGTTGATAAATTCATATGAAATGAAGAAAGAAACATCTCTCTGTATTTTCTTCAAACTTCTTTAATAACTTCTCCAACTTTCACATCAAATTAACTTCTTAATTTAATAACAACTTGACTTGATACTTCATAAATAAAACTTAAATATACATGATACTTCGCTTAGTATAACTTCAACTTCAACTAATAAAACTTTAACTAATGGACCTGCTTATATCACAAAACTTCTAAACATTACTAATCGAGGACTGAGCGAGGACCATCGCTCTACAAGAACTACTACTATGCAAGGACCCCGTCTGACTGACTTTCCCCTAATTTATACTTTCTTTGATCGTACGTTCCAGAATCCTGGAACCTTCTCCGATAATTATTTTAGTAACCTTGACCTTCTAGAAGCTGACGTGTGCTATTTTTTTCCCTTAACCTCTTTCTTTGATTGGATATCTAAAATTAACTTGTTTACGCTGGACACTTGCACTGGTTTGAACTCGCTTCTAGAAACTGGTCGAAATAAGTCACAGACTCGACTCGTGACAATAAGCCTTGATAGAGAATTAGGTCGTTCGCTAAAAATTTAAACAAAAAATAGTCTGTAGACTGTACTTTCTATTTTCATAAGAACTTGTATAGCTCAGTGGCTAACATATCTTCCTTCCATCATGAAGGCTCGAGACCTCAAGTTCATATTCAGAATAGAGCAACGTTTTTTTTTTTAAACTTTCTTTTGAAAAGTCATAACGGAGACCTGTCAGATATCCTTTCACATTACAAGCATTACGAATTAATAATATGACTGATTTAAAATAAATTGATGCACAGTCACTCGATCTTATTTTTTAAATTATTTATTTTTTTAATTTTACTAGTTTTTACTACTGCTCTCTTTCTCTCTCCTTCATTGTACCTAAAACAGTACCCCGACAAAATAGCTCGAACAAAATAGCTCCGACAAAATAGCTTTGACAAAATAGCGCAGAAAAAAATATCTTTCAGTCATTTTGAAAGAAATACTTTAGATATCGTAAAATATGAATAGAGTTAATATTTTTTGTTTGTTTTAATGTTATCATTATTTTAAAATCATTTTGCAGGAAACACTTTAGATATCTCAAGACATAAATATGCAAACAGTAAGCAAAATAATTTCAAAATATATCATTCATTTACATTCCAAAACTGTACTTTGAAAACAGGCAAAGATACCTGTCAGATTTTATACACACACACACACAAACAAATTTTCACATAGTTAAATTGTAGGAAATGTCACGTAGAAATTCTATCACTGCTTGAACGAATTCACCACATTTCAAAAATCCTATTTTTAGCAAGTTATGCATTTTAAACATTGGTGGAAAAGGAGAATGATATAAAATTTAAAGTAGGCTACTCTCGTTTTCTTCAAATATGGCATACTTTCAGATCTATAAATATTGAAAAAGATAGAGACATCATCAAAAATGCTGCCCATGACATTAAATTTATAATAATTCGGTACTTTTATACACATCATATATACGTCCGCGCTATTTTATCGGGTCACCACCTAAAACAGTCATACATTTTAATCAGTCAAATTAGATCGTCTACTAACAATTAATAAAATGTATAATTCTAAACTTATAATTGAAAGGTTTAGTTTCATCTGGTTTTCATTAACACTTATTTAAGCTCGTATCTATTTTTGTTACAAAAATCCTCAGCATTTAAACTTTTCATGATCGGATTTGGGCTTGACTTCTCTTTTGGGTGAGCCACTTTTTTTTAGCCTCTTGATAGCCACAATTAGTTTAGGTTGTTTATTACGATTTGCTTTCACTACCGCTGTTGTCGGCTGTCAAACTTAGGACCCCTAGTTTACATGCCAAGCGTTTTATATTTGGTATAACACTAGATCATATACTGTCTCAATCAAATTAAAAAAAAAGCAATTAAAAACTTCAAAGCATTATAAATGGCCTGCTTTGCGTGAATTTAATCACGGGTATATAGCAATATAGAATTATTATCTAGAGTTAAACTGCCCTCTAGACTATAGATTTCTTTCTACAAATGTATGTGTCTGTCCTTGTCACACCGTTGCTTTCACTATCTCATTCACTTGACACTTAGTTTTGAATCAATGGGCGTTGATTCATCCAAAACAATAGATGATCATATAGAAATTGTAAATCCAGGACTGTTAGTCCGGCTTTGTTACTCATCCGTACATTCCAATGTGTATTATTGAATAAGACGTATCTATTACTTCAGCTGGGAAGAAAGTCTGTCAGTGAGAGACAAGACTGGTGCCACTTGCCTGGACAGAATGATAGCCAACACACCTGAAGGGGTCAAGGTAGGCCAAGGAGACACGTCCAGAATATAGAGCCTTTGTAGATCTTTTAGCTGGCCATGTATGTAAAAACTATTTATAAGATGTATATCATATTCCCATCCTGTATATCATAAGCCTAAAATGGATAGTTATATATATCAACCTAACATTTTCCCTTCGCGTTTTATTCCATTTGGACTGTAGTATTTGTATATATGTTAGTACAGTGTCAGTATGATCTTATGTGCCTTACCTGAGATCAATTACAGCATGCTAATTTTTATTTTAAAAGTAACATGTAGTTTACATTTTGTACTATTAGCTCCCTCTTTTCCAGAGTCATTAATCTATAATGGAAAAACTATTTCAGCCTGTCTTTCTTAATTTCATTCATCACTAAAAATCATGAAATCTTTCATTCTCATTTATACAAAGAATTTATAATGTCTTTATGAACTATTGAAAGTTCAGCAACTTAGATTTAATTATTAAGTCCAAGTTCATTGAAACCAATATTTTTATCCACTATTTTCATATAACATTATATAACATTATATGACTTTAACATTATATGACATAACTCTCATATGACTTAAACGTAACTCCTTCAATTTTAGCATTAGATGAACAATTTTAATAAACAAAAATTCTCGCTTAACTGAATCTAATCTAATTGTAACTCTCTAATCTAATTGTAACTCTCTAATCTAATTGTAACTCTCTAATCTAATTATAACTCTCTAATCTAATTGTAACTCTCTAATCTCATGTAGAACTTAAGCTTTGATTCAACCACCAGATTCTATTGTCTTTATTTTTTTAACATGATGGTGCAATGACAAAATTGTGAGCGATGCCCTAAAGCCATATGATTGCAGCAAGAAACATTTATCAACTTATCGAATTTATAACTGTTGCATATTAATGTCTTTTAACAGGCTGTATTGGACAAGTGTGTCAGGAGATCCAATCATGATCCATCCCATGAAGACTACAAAGTAATAACACACGTAATGACGTTAAAAACTCGCGGATCTATAATTAATCGTGTATTACAGTACACAAACGTTACTTCAAAACGAAAATAATTCGTCCTATGCATTTCATGTATCAAACTAGATACACGAATGTCTTAAACTCTGCTAAATCGTTGGTTTTCCTGGCTGATTCAGGCAACCCATTACATTTTGTAATGGCACTAGGAAACATAGTCAATAGAAGAGGAATAATATTTATCATATGAATGAACCTACTAAATAATAACCTGCACTATCAGTGAACACACATGGAGAGTTAATTATTAAAGCCATTCGAAAATAGCATTAGCAGAAATGTCAGTTTTAGTAACATTAACATAAAAAGGTTAAGGTTTCAAAGTTAATATTATAGCTTGCATCTGTTGTTAAACCGGTAATAAAGTATTGTTTTAAAACCAAAACACTTTTACAAAAATATTACAACGATCAAATTAAAAAGGAAAACCTAACGCAATTGAAATGAAACTTTTGAAAATAACATTACTAATTTATTTATCTGCCTAGAAAAATAATTGAGGCTCTTTTTAGCCCTATATTTATGAAGATTAAGTACGATACATTGTCTCTAATTTCTATTATTTGTTTTATTCTAAGAATATATGTAATGTTTCAGATTGAGTTCAATTATAAATATATCGACCCTGGACCTAAAGATCCGATGTCAAAGAAAAACAACTACAATGCTATGGCTGTAAGTTCTAGTCTATATCTATCTCTTAGTTTACCGTATTAAAACTTCTAATTGGAAGATTGTTTGGACAGTTTTATTACGCAGGAGCTTTGTTCGAGCTACTGTTTGACCTGGTGATAATGTTTCGAGCTCAGAAGATCACCGGTCAAAAATATAGAAACAATTTTCTTCATTGATTTCCCGTTCATGACCAAGCTACACTTTTGACTGTCCCATCAACTTTCCCTCCTCATACTCTTGAAACAAACTACACATTAGGTCTTAATGTACGGAAACTGTAGTCTAACATTGACTTCATCTCAATTGTTAATACACATCTTCTTAATTGTTAATACACATCGTCTTAATTGTTATTACACCTCATCTTAATTGTTAATACACATCATCTCAATTGTTCATACACATCGTCTCCATTGTTAATACACATCATCTTAATTGTTAATACACCTCATCTCAATTGTTAATACATTTTAATTGTTAATACGTAATTTGAGCCAATGATAAGAAGGTTAAACAGATTAATACTACTGATATATTGTTGTTACTACTATTGAATCTAGTTCTCATTATTTCAGACTATGATGAAATATGACAGAGAGGATTTGCTGTCCCATGATTTGTGTCAAAGTCTAATGGTGTATAAATGGTAAGTTTTGACTGACGTAGTTTTAGGGAAGTTTTTATCCACGTCAATCTCTCCAGTCCAGAAATCACATCGTCTATTTTTTTCTTATAAACTGAAAATGTATTGACGTTTTTAAATAAGATTATTATTCTATACGCACTCAAAAAAAATGTAGTCTTTCGTTTAAACCATAGACTATATATTACAGTTTAAACTAGAGATTTATTAAAGATCAACTAATTTGTTGATTTTCATGAATAATTACGAAACTTAGTATTATGATTAAATGGAAATAGACAAACAAGAAAAATATATTGAAACAACATATGAAATATTCCTTTTATAAAAATAAAAAAAAAAATTAACAAAGCTAGTCTAAAGGGAAAGAACTCAATCCTTAAAAATAAGTCTACCAAAAATGTGCAAGTTATTTCCTTTATTCGATATCAAACAAAAATAATTAATTGACTTAGTGAGTATTTTTGTTTATTGATTCATGTATTGTTAGATACAATAAATAAATTATTTAAAGTATCAACTTGATTGGAGAATGTATGATGGAGAAATAGCGGTAACAATTATTTAAGGGACTAAACCCAGCAAATTTAGTCACATTTTGTGAATACTGAAGTATTAGTTTCCATTGTTGCTATCAAAAATATAATTTAAAAAACAGTAATTAACTGTCTAATTGGTTACTTTTTTTCATTGATTCATGTCTTGTCTATGTCAATGAATAGTTTTTCGAAGTTTCAGCTTGATCCGAAAATAGGTGTGGTGGAAATAATGTGTGCACACTTCTTACCAGAAAGATCACTCTAGAATCAGTGTTTCCCAAATTGTGTTCCGCGAGGCCTGAATAGATGTTCTACGAACTACTGGAAAGATAAGCTAAAAACAAATACAAACCTAAAGTAAGCAACAGTTTGACAACGCATTGACTTTGTTTCTTTAAATCGTCTCTCGTTTCCCTCTATCAGGCGCCGATTTGGAAAAGCAATGTTCGCTTTTGACAGCGTTCTGCAAATGGGTTTCATGGTATTGATGCTTTTATTTTACTTATCGATGACCAGACCTTCTGACGCCAACTACACTTGCTATGCCACCTCTAGCTCCAATAATACAACTCTTGCTTCAGTAAGTTTTGACTGCAATCTCCTCGTATATGACCACATAGTAAAAAGTAAAATGTCATTAACTGTATTAGACTTTCACCAGACTAATGATTAAGTAATCCCTACACCAGGCTAGATGATTAAGAGTACCCAACACCAGACTAATGATTAAGAATACCCAACACCAGACTAGATGACTAAGAATACCCAACACCAGACTAATGATTAACATTACTCAACACCAAAATAATGATTACGAATTACCAACCCCAGACTAATGACTAAGAATACCCAACCCCAGACTAATGACTAAGAATACCCAACACCAGACTAATGATTAAGAATACCCAACACCAGGCTAATGATTAAGAATGCCCAACCCCAGACTAGATGATTAAGAATACCCAACACCAGGCTAATGATTAAGAATACCTAACCAATTAAAGAAATAAATTCTTAGAAGTAAAAAGTGTATATAGAAGAAAGTCACCCCTTGAAGAAAAAAAAACAACTACTTCCTAACACTTGTTATCATTTTGTTGGTTAATTAATGACCTGACCTACTTTGTGTCCTACAGTGGCTTATACTAGACAGACCAATCTACACAGACTATTATTTTTTTACTATCACCTACGCAATTTACGGATTCGGACTCTTTTTGATAAGTAGGGAACTGAAGAGCGCTCTTCTGTTGGTAAGTTTGTTATTTTCTTATTTATCCCTTTGGATATATATTTGTAACATTTCTTTATTCTGTTAAGTAACAAATCTTTAAAAAAAACAACAAGGTCATGAAAAAATAAAATATTTACATACAGGTTCCTGCGTGTTTTAATACTACACTTGTAAAAAAGCACCAACACAGTACCAAACAGTACTAATAAAATAGTTGTTAAGGTCTTTCTAAATCAAGATGTACTATTTACAGTTAGGGTCGAACTTTATGTGTAAATATCATTTAGGCCTAAAGTTAAGAATAATTTTAGTACAGATACATTGTTTACAATAGTGTTAAACTTGGTATCTAGACATCATTTACAGTTGTTAAACTCGGTGCAGAGATATTGTGTATTAGAGAAATATGAGTCTGTCAACTATATAGTTATTATGTCTGGACGTCTTATCATTTGTTCGTTCCCAGGGCTGCCGCTACTTAAAAACGTGCTCCTTCTGGATGACCTTGACCTCAATAGTCTTCATCCTTATGTGTGTCACACCGCCTGGATACGGGCCATGTGATCAAAATTGGCGCCTCTTTGCTTACGGAGCGTTTTGGTTCCTCATCAGAGAGTCCATTATGGTTCAAAGGTAAAACTTTAGATGGCTAAAAACACATGTAGAATCGAGCAAATTGCTTTGTAAGCAATCCATGGGCCGTGACTCTAAAAACTATAAAAATGATGGAATCTAAAACAGTGCAACGATTGCCTGTTGTTGTTTTTTTGAAAGTAAATGTTTATATAAAGCTTTGATAAAATAGAATTCAATATACATCTAATTTTAAAGACATGCATATGTTCAAAAGTTTGCTTAGCACAAACTTATATCTAACATTTTTTTTTAGGTTTGCTGCAATTGGTTTATATTTCACGATGTTTTTTGAGGTCTTCGGAACAATGTTAAAGGTAATGTCTACATTGTTTATTTTTTTAAATATAATTATCAATTGTTTTGTTTACAAGTTCCTTCAGAAAGGAATATTATTGCGCCCTAGTTCAAACCTCCTGCAGAACAGCTAGGGATAACAGCGGGCAGGGTTGGAACTCCAGACTATCGTCACAATAGCCTGAAGCACACGCCTTTCGACCAGGCAACCATGGATTTACCTGGAATTGAACTATTTGACTTCCTTTAATTTTATTGCACATGAAATTTGATGAATAGTCTAGTTCAGGTGTATTTTACTTTTATTGCACATGAAATGTAATAGTTTAGTTTAGATTTTAGATGATCAGTTTAAATGATAATTATAGAGCAAAATATAACAATATTCTAACAATGAAGAAATGATGAATAGAAATAAAGAAAAGATTTGTATCCAACTATACATAGTGATATTAAACAAGACACCTAGCTGTACTCGGGCAGACTGATAGTATGTCTGAGCTCAACAGTATAATGTAAGAAAGCGGCGTCGCACACACACGTTTTGTTCTTGTTTTAATTAAAAAGAACATGCTTTTGAAAAAAAATGATCAAACATGTTTCAAACAGTTTCGTATATATTTCGTTTACATTCTTCCAATACAATACTTAACCAATGTTTGTAGGCCCCCCAGACCTTTTCTAGAATAAGATAGGTAAGATAGATAATTTGAGATCCAGAGGCGTAGCAAGAGGGGGTAAGGGGGTGCATGATGCTCAGGGCACTACTTGCTGAGGGGCACTACTTGCTGAGGGTCGCCAAAGCATCTCCTTTACAAACAACATTGCCCTGTAACGTTCTATTCAATATCCAATAGGGTTCTGGACTATATTTTGTTGTTACTTGAGTACTTATTTTGTTTTGTCATCCTACCTAATGTGTACGCTATTATTAAATCTACAGGGATAGATCTAATGCGTTATGTTATGCTTGTCACAATGTGTCAGGCTGATCCAAAAATACAAAAGAGTTTTAAAATTATTAGATCTTTTTTTTTTTGTTGAATATTAAAACCCAAACTTTGAAAGAATTTTTATGATAAATACAGATGCAGATATAGATCTAAATTCTATAAAACTCATATTGTGCACATTGATGTCTATAATATACACATTTATTTGTATTGTCTGATTCGTACTTTTTTTTTCTTTTTCCTATCTACGCCAGGTTTTTACTTTAATGATCTTTTTCGGCTTCGCATTAAACATTCCATTGTCTTTAATGATGAAACAGGTTGGTGAAATGAATAGTTAGCAGTTTAGTCATTGTTTAGTTATTGATTAAATAAATGACCACAGTATAGATCTCTATGTTGTCAACACTCTTACACACAGTGTTAGAGATTGCTTGCTAAATCTTTAAAAATGTAAGTGCTGTGATCTTTGAAATGTTAGTGCTGTGATCTTTGAAATGTTAGTTCTGTGATCTTTGAAAATGTTAGTTCCGTGATCTTTAAAAATGTTAGTGCTGTGATCTTTAAAAATGTTAGTGCTGTGATCTTTAAAAATGTAAGTGCTGTGATCTTTGAAATGTTAGTTCTGTGATCTTTGAAAATGTTAGTTCCGTGATCTTTAAAAATGTTAGTGCTGTGATCTTTGAAAATGTTAGTGCTGTGATCTTTGAAAAATGTTAGTACTGTGATCTTTAAAAATGTTAGTGCTGTGAACTTTGAAATGTTGGTGCTGTGATCTTTGAAATGTTAGTTCTGTGATCTTTGAAATGTTAGTTCTGTGATCTTTGAAATGTTAGTGCTGTGATCTTTGAAATGTTAGTACTGTGATCTTTGAAATGTTAGTGCTATGATTTTCGAAATGTTAGTGCTTTGATTTTTGAAATGTTAGTGCTGTGATCTTTGAAATGTTAGTACTGTGATCTTTGAAATGTTAGTACTGTGATCTTTGAAGTGTTAGTATTGTGATCTTTAAAATGTTAGTGCTGTGATCTTTAAAATGTTAGTGCTGTGATCTTTGAAATGTTAGTACTGTGATCTTTGAAATGTTAGTACTGTGATCTTTGAAATGTTAGTGCTGTGATCTTTGAAATGTTAGTTCTGTGATCTTTGAAATGTTAGTGCTGTGATCTTTGAAATGTTAGTGTTGTGATCTTTGAAATGTTAGTGCTGTGATCTTTAAAATGTTAGTGCTGTGATCTTTGAAATGTTAGTGCTATGATTTTTGAAATGTTAGTGCTGTGATTTTTGAAATGTTAGTGCTGTGATCTTTGAAATGTTAGTACTGTGATCTTTGAAATGTTAGTACTGTGATCTTTGAAGTGTTAGTATTGTGATCTTTAAAATGTTAGTGCTGTGATTTTTGAAATGTTAGTGCTGTGATCTTTGAAATGTTAGTGCTGTGATCTTTATTTCCAGGACGGATTTCGAGAACCTGCTCAAGGTTTGTCCTCCATTCTTGCCATGACGATTGGAGAGCTCAACTTTAGAGATAATTTTATCAAAGGAGACAATTCGCCTTTTGACATTGATCTGTATATATTATTCCCCTTGTTTTGTATTATAATGAACCTCTCACTAATGAACCTAATGGTAAGCAAAACACGGACATCTAAATAATATATATTTATATACATTAAAGTTTATTTATGATATGCTTTTTAATATTAATAAGTAAAAAGTTAGCAACTAATTATGAAAAAACCTATGAACTAACTATGAAGAAACCTGGCAACTAACTATGAAGAAATGTAGCAACTATCTATGAAGAAACCAAGCAACTATGAAGAAACCTGATAACTAAATGTGAAGAAATCTAGCAACTAATTATGAAGAAACCTAGCAACTAATTATGAATGTGTAAGTAGCTATATATGTTAGAGTATTTGGTTTTATAACTGACATTATACACCGACTACGGTGACATGTTCCAAGGTTATATATTGTATATTTTTGTTCTTTTTTAAACGCCCAATAAACGCCCCTGCAACTCTCCCCTCCCCTCCCATGTTCCCAACTGGTCCAGACAAGCGAGAGATGGGATCACAGCGTATGGAGAAAGTTAAACAAAAACAATTGGTACAAATATTTCTAATCGCATAGAGACTTATTATTGTTGGTCTGGATCAACTAACACATTGAATGACAGGACTGGTCCAAAGTAATTGATACGCATTATAATAACCTTTTTTTTTTAAAATAAAAAGGATTTTCTTTTTTTATTTTGTTTGCTTATATTTTCCTTGTTGCTTATTTTGACAATGTTTACAAGGAAGCGGAAATGAAAATTCAATATGATGTAGGCCTAAGTTTTTAAAAAGTTGAATTAAAGAGAAAATAGAACATTTCTAAAAAAAAAAAAAAGGCGAAGTCCATTTTTTTCGCTATTTGATTGTGGTTGAGAATTAAATACCAAAATTTGCGATTTTTCGCTAATTTCGACGTTAAGACAGCGTTCTTTCAAACCGTTTCTAAGCGAGAACCTAAATGGTAAAAGGTACCTAAACGGAAAATCATGCGAATCTGTGTGACAGCTGCAGAGATCTTTTGATAGATAAATGAATCAATCAATCAGTCAGACATATTTCTATATCCTTAGACAATAAGTTTTTTTTAGCATTTCACCAAAATGGGTTATATTTTTGCCAGCATCTTTTTTTGCCAGATTGGTGTGGCTGTAGGTGACATCAGCAAAGTTGAAAGAAGAGCTTACCTTACTCGACTAAAAACACAGGTGACTGAATAATACCACCCAAAACATCCACAAAACTAGAGAGACAACACAGTTAACCGAATCAATACCAACCGAAACATCTACATAACTAGACAGACAAAGCAGGTAACCTAATCAATACCACCCGACACATCTACATAACTAGACAGACAACACAGTTAACCGAATCAATACCACCCGAAAACCCTACAAAACTAGACAGACAAAACAGGTAACCGAATCAATACCACCCGAAACATAGACATAATTAGAAAGACAAAACAGGTAACCGAATAAATACCACCCGAAACATCTACATAACTACACAGACAAAGCAGGTAACCGAATCAATACCACCCGAAACATAGACATAACTAGACAGACAAAACAGGTAACATAATCAATAACAACCGAAACATCTACATAATTAGACATACAAAACAGGTAAATAAATCAATACCATCCAAAACATCGACATAACTAGACAGACAAAATAGGTAACTGAATTAATACCACCTTAAACATCTACATAACTAGACAGACAAAACAGGTAACCGAATCAATACCAACAAAAACATCTACATAACTAGACAGACAACACAGGTAACCGAATCAATACCACTTGAAACATCTACATAACTAGACAGACAAAACAGGTAACCGAAACAATACCACCCGAAACATTTACATAACTAGACAGACATAACAGGTAACCGAATCAATACCACCTGAAACATCTACATAACTAGACATACAAAAATGGTAACGCAATCAACACCACTTGAAACATCTACATAACTAGACAGACAAAACAGGCAATCGAATCAATACCACGCAAAACATCTACATAACTAAACAGACAAAACAGGTAACCTAATCAATACCACCCGAAACATCTACATAACTAGACAGACAAAGCAGGTAACCGAATCAATACCACCCGAAACATAGACATAACTAGACAGACAAAACAGGTAACATAATCAATAACAACCGAAACATCTACATAATTAGACATACAAAACAGGTAAATAAATCAATACCATCCAAAACATCGACATAACTAGACAGACAAAATAGGTAACCTAATCAATACCACCCGAAACATAGACATAACTAGACAGACAAAACAGGTAACCTAATCAATACCACCCGAAACATCTACATAACTACACAGACAAAAGAGGTATTCGAAACAATACCACCCGAAACATCTACATAACTAAACAGACAAAACAGGTAACCTAATCAATACCACCCGAAACTTCTACATAACTTGACATACAACACAGGTAACCGAATCAATATCATTCAAAACATCTACAGAACTAGAGAGACAACATAGGTAATCGAATCAATACCACCTGAAACACCTACATAACTAGACAGACAAAACAGTTAACCGAATCAATACCACCCGAAACATAGACATAACTAGACAGACAAAACAGGTAACATAATTAATAACAACCGAAACATCTACATAACTAGACAGAAAAAAAAACATAATCAATACCACCCGAAACATAGACATTACTTGACATACAACACAGATAACCGAATCAATACCACTCGAAACATCTACATAACTAGACAGACAAAACAGGTAACCGAATCAATACCAACCAAAACATCTACATAACTAGACAAACATAACAGGTAACCTAATCAATACCACCCGAAACATCTACATAACTAGACAGACAAAAAAGGTAACCGAATCAATACCACCCGAAACATCTACATAACTAGACAGACAAAACAGGTAAACGAATCAATACCACCCGAAACATCTACATAACTTGACATACAACACAGGTAACCGAATCAATATCATTCAAAACATCTACAGAACTAGAGAGACAACATAGGTAACCGAATCAATACCACCTGAAACACCTACATAACTAGACAGACAAAACAGTTAACCGCATCAATACCACCCGAAACATAGACATAACTAGACAGACAAAACAGGTAACCGAATCAATACCACCCGAAACATCTACATAACTAAACAGACAAAAGAGGCATTCGAATCATTACCACCCGAAACATAGACAAAATTAGACAGACAAAAAAGGTAACCGAATCAATACCACCCGAAAAATCGACAAAACTTGACATACAACACAAGTAAGTGAATCAATACCATCCAAAACATCTACATAACTAGACAGACAACAAAGGTAAGCGAATCAATACCACCCGAAAATTCTAAACAACTAGACAGACAAACAAGGGAAACTAATCAATACAATCCAAAACATCTACATAACTAAACAGACAAAACAGGTAACCTAAACAATACCACCCGAAACATCTACATAACTTGACATATAACACAGGTGACCGAATCAATATCATTCAAAACATCTACAGAACTCTAGAGACAACATAGGTAACCGAATCAATACCACCTGAAACACCTACATAACTAGACAGACAAAACATTTAACCGCATCAATACCACCCGAAACATAGACATAACTAGACAGACAAAAAAGGTAACCGAATCAATACCACCCGAAACATCTACATAACTAAACAGACAAAAGAGGCATTCGAATCATTACCACCCGAAACATAGACAAAATTAGACAGACAAAAAAGGTAACCGAATCGATACCACCCGAAAAATCGACAAAACTTGACATACAACACAAGTAAGTGAATCAATACCATCCAAAACATCTACATAACTAGACAGACAACAAAGGTAAGCGAATCAATACCACCCGAAAATTCTAAACAACTAGACAGACAAACAAGGGAAACTAATCAATACCATCCAAAACATCTACATAACTAAACAGACAAAACAGGTAACCTAAACAATACCACCCGAAACATCTTCATAACTTGACATATAACACAGGTGACCGAATCAATATCATTCAAAACATCTACAGAACTATAGAGACAACATAGGTAACCGAATCAATACCACCTGAAACACCTACATAACTAGACAGACAAAACAGTTAACCGAATCAATACCACCCGAAACATAGACATAACTAGACAGACAAAACAGGTAACATAATCAATAACAACCGAAACAACTACATAATTAGACAGACAAAACAGGTAACAAAATCAATATCATCCAAAATATCTACATAACTAGACAGACAAAATTGGTAACCTAATCAATACCACCCGAAAAATCTACATAATTAGACATACAAAACAGGTAAATAAATCAATACTATCCAAAACATCGACATAACTAGATAGACAAAATAGGTAACTGAATCAATACCACCTTAAACATCTACATAACTAGACAGACAAAACAGGTAACCGAATCAATACCAACAAAAACATCTACATAACTAGACAGACAACACAGGTAACCGAATCAATACCACTTGAAACATCTACATAACTAGACAGACAAAACAGGTAACCGAAACAATACCACCCGAAACATTTACATAACTAGACAGGCATAACAGGTAACCAAATCAATACCACCCGTAACATCTACATAACTAGACAGACAAAAAAGGTAACCGAATCAATACCACCCGAAACATCTACATAACTACACAGACAAAGCAGGTAACCGAATCAATACCACCTGAAACATCTACATAACTAGACAGACAAAACAGGCAATCGAAACAATACCACCCGAAACATCTACATAACTAAACAGACAAAACAGGTAACCTAATCAATACCACCCGAAACATCTACATAACTTGACATACAACACAGGTAACCGAATCAATATCATTCAAAACATCTACAGAACTAGAGAGACAACATAGGTAACCGAATCAATACTACCTGAAACACCTACATAACTAGACAGACAAAACAGTTAACCGAATCAATACCACCCGAAACATAGACATAACTAGACAGACAAAACAGGTAACATAATTTATAACAACCGAAACATCTACATAACTAGACAGAAAAAAAACATAATCAATACCACCCGAAACATAGACATAACTTGACATACAACACAGATAACCGAATCAATACCACTCGAAACATCTACATAACTAGACAGACAAAACAGGTAACCGAATCAATACCAACCAAAACATCTACATAACTAGACAAACATAACAGGTAACCTAATCAATACCACCCGAAACATCTACATAACTAGACAAACAAAAAAGGTAACCGAATCAATACCACCCGAAACATCTACATAACTAGACAGACAAAACAGTTAACCGCATCAATACCACCCGAAACATAGACATAACTAGACAGACAAAACAGGTAACCGAATCGATACCACCCGAAACATAGACATAACTAGACAGACAAAACAGGTAACATAATCAATAACAACCGAAACATCTACATAATTAGACAGACAAAACAGGTATCAAAATCAATATCATCCGAAACATCTACATAACTAGACAAACAAAACTGGTAACTGAATCAATACCACCCGAAAAATCTACATAACTAGACATACAAAATAGGTAAATGAATCAATACCATTCAAAACATCTACATAACTAGACAGACAAACAAGGGAAACTAATCAATGCCATCCAAAACATCTACATAACTAGACAGACAACACAGGTAACCGAATCAATACCATCCGAAACATCTACATAACTAAACAGACAAAAAAGGTAACCTAATCAATACCAACCGAAACATCTTTATAACTTGACATACATCACAGGTAACCGAATCAATACTAACAAAAACATCTACATAACTAGACAGAAAACACAGGTAACCGAATCAATACCACTTGAAACATCTACATAACTAGACAGACCAAACAGGTAACCGAATCAATACCACCCGAAACATTTACATAACTAGACAGACATAACAGGTAACCTAATCAATACCACCCGAAACATCTACATAACTAGACAGACAAAAAAGGTAACCGAATTAATACCACTCGAAACAACTACATAACTATACAGACAAAACAGGTAACCGAATCAATACCACCCGAAACATCTACATAACTAGACAGACAAAAAAGCTAACCAAATCAATACCACCCGAAACATCTACATAACTAGACAGACAAAAGAGGTATTCGAATCAATACCAATCGAAACATCTACATAACAAGACAGACAAAAAAGGTAACATAATCAATAACAACCGAAACATCTACATAACTTGACATACAACATAGGTAATCGAATCAATACCACCTGAAACACCTACATAACTAGACAGACAAAACAGTTAACCGAATCAATACCACCCGAAACATAGACATAACTAGACAGACAAAACAGGTAACATAATTTATAACAACCGAAACATCTACATAACTAGACAGAAAAAAAACATAATCAATACCACCCGAAACATAGACATAACTTGACATACAACACAGATAACCGAATCAATACCACTCGAAACATCTACATAACTAGACAGACAAAACAGGTAACCGAATCAATACCAACCAAAACATCTACATAACTAGACAAACATAACAGGTAACCTAATCAATACCACCCGAAACATCTACATAACTAGACAAACAAAAAAGGTAACCGAATCAATACCACCCGAAACATCTACATAACTAGACAGACAAAACAGTTAACCGCATCAATACCACCCGAAACATAGACATAACTAGACAGACAAAACAGGTAACCGAATCGATACCACCCGAAACATAGACATAACTAGACAGACAAAACAGGTAACATAATCAATAACAACCGAAACATCTACATAATTAGACAGACAAAACAGGTATCAAAATCAATATCATCCGAAACATCTACATAACTAGACAAACAAAACTGGTAACTGAATCAATACCACCCGAAAAATCTACATAACTAGACATACAAAATAGGTAAATGAATCAATACCATTCAAAACATCTACATAACTAGACAGACAAACAAGGGAAACTAATCAATGCCATCCAAAACATCTACATAACTAGACAGACAACACAGGTAACCGAATCAATACCATCCGAAACATCTACATAACTAAACAGACAAAAAAGGTAACCTAATCAATACCAACCGAAACATCTTTATAACTTGACATACATCACAGGTAACCGAATCAATACTAACAAAAACATCTACATAACTAGACAGAAAACACAGGTAACCGAATCAATACCACTTGAAACATCTACATAACTAGACAGACCAAACAGGTAACCGAATCAATACCACCCGAAACATTTACATAACTAGACAGACATAACAGGTAACCTAATCAATACCACCCGAAACATCTACATAACTAGACAGACAAAAAAGGTAACCGAATTAATACCACTCGAAACAACTACATAACTATACAGACAAAACAGGTAACCGAATCAATACCACCCGAAACATCTACATAACTAGACAGACAAAAAAGCTAACCAAATCAATACCACCCGAAACATCTACATAACTAGACAGACAAAAGAGGTATTCGAATCAATACCAATCGAAACATCTACATAACAAGACAGACAAAAAAGGTAACATAATCAATAACAACCGAAACATCTACATAACTTGACATACAACATAGGTAATCGAATCAATACCACCTGAAACACCTACATAACTAGACAGACAAAACAGTTAACCGAATCGATACCACCCGAAACATAGACATAACTAGACAGACAAAACAGGTAACATAATCAATAACAACCGAAACATCTACATAATTAGACAGACAAAACAGGTAACAAAATCAATATCATCCGAAACATCTACATAACTAGACAAACAAAACTGGTAACTGAATCAATACCACCCGAAAAATCTACATAACTAGACATACAAAATAGGTAAATGAATCAATACCATCCAAAACATCTACATAACTAGACAGACAAAGAAGGTAACCGAATCAATACCACCCGAAACATAGACATAACTAGACAGACAAAACAGGTAACATAATCAATAACAACCGAAACATCTACATAATTAGACATACAAAATAGGCAAATAAATCAATACCATCCAAAACATCGACATAACTAGACAGACAAAATAGGTAACCTAATCAATACCACCCGAAACATAGACATAACTAGACAGACAACACAGGTAGCCGAATGATTACCACTTGAAACATGTACATAACTACAAAGACAAAGCAGGTAACCGAATCAATGACACCTGAAACATCTACATAACTAGACATACAAAACAGGTAACCGAATCAATACCATCCGAACATCTATATAACTAGACAGACAAAACAGGTAATCTAATCAATACCACCCGAAACATTTACATAACTAGACAGACAAAGCAGGTAACCGAATCATTACTACCCGAAACATCTACATAACTAGACAGAAAAAAAAACATAATCAATACCACCCGAAACATAGACATAACTTGACATACAACACAGATAACCGAATCAATACCACTCGAAACATCTACATAACTAGACAGACAAAACAGGTAACCGAATCAATACCAACCAAAACATCTACATAACTTGACAAACATAACAGGTAACCTAATCAATACCACCCGAAACATCTACATAACTAGACAGACAAAAAAGGTAACCGAATCAATACCACCCGAAACATCTACATAACTAGACAGACAAAACAGGTAAACGAATCAATACCACCCGAAACATCTACATAACTTGACATACAACACAGGTAAATGACTCAATACCATCCAAAACATCTACATAACTAGACAGACAACACAGGTAACCGAATGATTACCACTTGAAGCATGTACATAACTACACGGACAAAGCAGGTAACCGAATCAATGACACCTGAAACATCTACATAACTAGACATACAATACAGGTAACCGAAGCAATACCATCCGAATCATCTATATAACGGGACAGACAAAACAGGTAATCTAATCAATACCACTCGAATTATCTTCATAACTAGACAGACAAAGCAGGTAACCGAATCATTACTACCCGAAACATCTACATAACTAGACAGACAAAACAGGTAACCTAATCAATACCACCCGAAACATAGACAAAATTACACAGACAAAACAGGTAACCGAATCAATACCACCCGAAACATCAACATAATTACACAGACGAAGCAGGTAACCGAATCAATACCACCCGAAACATAGACATAACTAGACATACAAAACAGGTAACCGAATCAATACAACTTGAAACATCTACATAACTAGACGGACAAAACAGTCAATCGAATCAATACCACCCGAAACATCTACAAAACTAGACAGCTAAAACAGGTAACCTAATCAATACCACCCGAAACATCTACATGTTTTGACATACACACAGGTAACCGAATCAATACCATTCAAAACATCTACAGAACTAGACAGACAACGTAGGTAACCGAATCATTACCACCTGAAACATCTACATAACTAGACAGACAAAACAGTTAACCCAATCAATACCACCCGAAACATCTACATAACTAGACAGACAAAGCAGGTAGCCGAATGAATACCACTTAAAACATGTACTTAACTACACAGACAAAGCAGGTAACCGAATCAATACCACTTGAAACATCTACATAACTAGACATACAAAACAGGTAACGGAATAAATACCACCCGAAACATCTACATAACTAAACAGACAAAACAGGTAACCGATTCAATACCACCCGAATCATCTACATAACTAGACAGACAAAACAGGTAACCGAATCAATACCATCCGAAACATCTACATAACTAGACAGACAAAACAGGCAACCGAATCAATACCACCTGAAACATCGACATAACTAGACAGACAAAACAGGTAACTGATTCAATACGACCCGAAACATTTACATAACTAGACAGACAACACAGGTAACCTAATAAATATCACTTAAACATCTACATAACTAGACAGACAACACAGGTAGCTTGATTAAAAAGAAAAATCTATTAAAGAAAGACCTCACAGGTAAATAAATCAATAAAAAAAACATCTGCTTAACTGGACAGACTTAAAGGTGGCCTAATAAAAACACATCTACATCAGACAAATCAGGTAAATTAAAAGAAAAACAGTAAAGGTTACTTTCTTTGTCCCAAGATTAATGGGAGTTTCATGTGGCCAGCACACAAACCAACCGCCTTTACTTTTCCCCAACTAATGTCAGGTACTCATTAGAATTTGGTAAACTCAAAGGCGCCCTAAAGATCACGAAAGTAAAAATCCCTTTCTTCATCAGGATTCGAACTCAGCTACACAGATAAATTAATGAATAAAAAAAAAACACATCTACTTAACTGGACAGACAACACAGGAAACTTAAGAAATAATAACACATCGACTTAACTGGACAAACAAACACCGGTAACCTTTTATTCAATACCAAAACACACAGCTAACTAGACTGACAACACAGCCAACTTAATCAACAGCCTAACTGTACCATCAACCTAACTAGCCGTATATGTTCTTGTCCGTCAGATCAAATATCTACTGGATGCTGAAGTGATGCCCTCTATGTGCATACGGCAGTGGATGCACACTGAAAGCGTTATTGTCATGCCCAACAACCAACCAAAGTCATTATTTACCAGGGTAACGCTATTTTTTAATATTAATGCCTAATCTAGTTAATTATCAACCTTCTAGCTACCTAAGAGAAGGAAAACTCTGAATCCGAATCTCGGAGTCAACCCTGAGATAAAATCAGTAACCAGTGACCCTAAGGCAGCTTGCAGGACACAGTGCTACACCTTGGAAGAGTCTACGACGCCCCGCTGTTCCCAAACTGGATTGGGACTTTGCCGTTCCTTTGGAAACATCAGCTGCATGGGAAGGGGGGACTGCTGTGTGGGCGACATCTTTCCGATCCTACCGTAATAGCTTTTTAACCAAAAGAGGCCATAGATAAATCTGTGAAAAACTATTCCATGTATTACATTCGTAACTTTCTAATTGCATATTTTGTTTTCCTATTTTTTAGGTGTTTTTTTTTCTTTCAACTTTAACATTATTTAGTAAAATACGTTAAAGCTTATATGAACTAACTCTTTCTGTCTGTCTGTACACATTTTGAAAATTCTATCTCTCCACATCCATTCTCTAAAAAAAAAACAAAAAAAAAACAACGTAATTAACCAATGGGCTATGTTGGACTAGTCCGTTTGGTTTCTTTGATTAAAAAGTATTGGGCCAGAAGTCGCTTTTTTCCCTATATATCTTTGTATTTTTCAGTTCTCTTTTTAAATTAAACTGACATTATTATGCTATCATTTTAAGTGTACCTGATAGAGGAAAAAATTCTGCACAAAAATACGGGTAGTTGGGATCAAACCCGATAGAGGCTATAAAAAGAAAAGACCTGAAACTAGCGCGTAAAACTACACATGTACAGTACTTTATTTGACGAGTATTGTACCCAAGATCTGTGTTGTTTTTTTAGGACTAGCTTATTTCAAGTACCCGGCATTTTCCGATACACAATTTCATACACAAAATATTTGTTGAAAAAAAAAATTATTGTGATTTTAAGCTTTAAATGATTACTCTAATCAATTTTGAATATTAATTTGTTATGAAGGTCACTGTCTATTTTGTGTCTGTTTTAGTTTCTTAAATTTTTCTTGAGTAAAAGGGTCGTGTTTTCTCCTAATGGGTATACCTGATTTCTCCAGCTGCCTTTGTTAAATATTGGTCCTCAATATTGCTATGTTTATAAACGAAAAATCGCATGGCTGCATTATGATGAATGTACGTGTTAGTTCCATATATTTTATATTACTAGGGAACTAACAATAACTGCATAAATAGACGTAAGTTTATTATTTTTTCTGTTAGATAAAGTCATATGGCAAAGTTTTGTTTATATCCTAATTTTAAAAAGGAATAATAATAGAATAATACAGTAAAAATAATTAATAAGATTTTTTAAATATTTTTTAATAGTTTTGAAAGTCTAACTGATAAGATTACAAAGAGATTTTGTGTTTTTGCAAATGTACACAAGGTACACTATGAGTAAGTCCATCTCTTCTAATTGTTTAGAAATGAGTGTAAAAATGTAGGATTCGATATATTTAGCCTGAATTTAAGAAGTTACAAACTTCAAACAACTAATATATTGCCTCTTCCATAAAACTTAGTATATACAAAAATTAATTTATCCAATGTTCGAGGACCTGCTTGTATACTTAGGCCCTATATAAATCGATCCGGTATCAATGTATTAAGTAGCAATAACCCCGCAAAAAAAAATTAAATGAAAGAAGATTGAGATATACCTTTTTTTTGACGGTACGCACCGGTACGGGGTACCGGCACCTTTTTTTTAATGTCGGGAAATATTATTACTTTTCTTGTATTTCAACGTTAATTGTTAATTTATTAGTAGTTGAAAGTTAGGCAATCTATCACTGAGTACCGGCACCTATTTTTTTTTTACAAAAAAAAAAAAGCACTTTATATACTTTTAGCCGACATGCCGTATTATTAACAACACCTCTATTTGAAAGTCTCAATCATCTATAGTCGTAGACAGTCATTATTTTAGACTAGATTTAAGTCTAAGTACTAACTTATTAAATAATTCATTATAAGTAGAAGTATTAGAATGAATATTGTATAGATCTAGAATTCTAGATTGGCTAGATTATAGATAGATCTGTAGTCTAGTAGATTAAGTATAGCGTATAGTATATGTATTACAGTACTATTAGATCTATGTCCTATGTCTATATCTAATAATCTAATAATTAATAAACTTTAGTCTTTAGTAATATCTAGACTTTATTCTAATAAAAACTGACTGTATGCATAGCATAGGCTAGACTCGGCAATCTAACCCCAAGACAGAATCTTTACTATTACTAGATCTATTCGATTTTTATATATAGATCTAGACTAGAATTAGATTATAGATCTAAATATACTAATGGATAGATGATATGTGGTGTTAGCTAATAGAGTTGCACAAGAAACTAACCTGGGTTTTTCTAAACTGTAATACTTGGTATGTAATAGTAAAACAGCACCTACCTAAATAAATCGTAACTAGAAATAAAAAAACTATATTTATTGTAGTATTTATAGGTCTGTGGTTGTATTTTATATAGCCTTCGTAACTTCTTCTATAGAGAAATGACTTTTTAAATTTCTTTTACTGAAAAATTGGGCTATTCGCGTCTGACACATATATAATTTTTATGTTCAGCAACAAAGCCCATTAGTCAATTAATTACTGGTAATTAATTATTTCATTTGATACCAAAAAGGGAAATAAATCCTTCAGTATTAAAAGATATGGCTAAATATATGGGGTTTTATCTAGTAATATTTTGCTGAAAACTATGAATCAATAAAAAAAAATAAAAATTATCCAATTAATAATTAGTAAAAAAAATTTGTTTCATATAAAAAATAAATTCTACATTATTGAGATATATAGTTGTAAATGTAGAATTGTACCCAGTATATACATTTTTTTTTAAAAGTGTTTTTATATTTTGCTTTTTAATGTTTGTTATTTCCAGCTGAAAAGAGCGTATGATAGTGGGGAGCAAATTCTGTACATGAAAAAGAAAATAAAGAATGATTTCCCCTTGGACGCGAGTGTTGCCTTGAAGCACGAGTTGGAAGAACAAAAAGTCCAGTGAGTGAAATCGATGGCAACATGACACACGAGAACTTTCGATCAACCTTCACCTTCTAGTCAGATTAAGTTCTACTGATTTACTGTTACTTCTTTTGTCAGCTCAGATGACTATAACCGTACAGTTTAGCGGTCCTCAAACAGATATGGTTTGCTTCGTATCAATCATATTTTAACGATTTAACGCGGGAGTTTGCGGGAATAAGTGACATGAGGACTTTACTACTTTAAGCTTTAATCTTGTATTGCCCGGATGGGGTGGGCTGAGGTTACGGTCGAAAAGCAACAGAGAGTATAATAAATATTGAGAAGCCGAAGTAAAGTCACTCTTAGTTGCGGGCGGGCGGGGGGGGGGGGGGAGAGCGGATAAGTGAAAGTGATACTAGACTTCACGGACGGTGTGTGTGAGTGGGGGACGCTATGAAGTGGGTCTTTCCAAATCAAGTCTATGTCAGAAAACATTATGCTGGGCAGGTTGAAAAGAAAAAGCTAAAAGGGAGCTCCAGAGAGAGAGAGAAGAAAAGAGAAAGACAGAGGGGGCGTTAAAGTAATTCATGGGAGAAAAAACTGTACGACTTGTTTATTGGAAGTTAAATAAAAAGGAAAGGGTGTTACGGACAAATAAAACAATATCAAACAATATACAATAAACAATATAGAACAAATCAAAGGGCGTTACGGGTCGTAGTGCTTGGGATTTCATAATAGACTAGTTGATTCTCGGATTAGCGTTAGCACATTGTATCTTGTAACATAACACGGATTTTATTATTCTACATAGGATCAATGAGCTCAACAGATTAACCAGGACAGCTTTGACTATGCTGAACGATTTGACTCAAACATTGAATCGTAAGGACGACAGTACTCACCACTAGATAATGACACCACTACGAATGTGACATCGGATTATAAAAGGATACACGCGATGACTCAAGTGGAACAAATCATTAGATATTAATTGTATTTTTGCACCTGACGGTATCGTTCATTTGCAATGATTTTAAATGTTTCTCATATGTGGTATAATTGTTGATTTCTATTAAGTTTTTATTAAATACATATTTGATAAACTAAGGGTAGCTCACAAAATCTATTTGTATCGGGGTTATAAGGTTGTTTCCCTCATAACACAACACCGAACTATGAAAAAAAACAAAAACTTTAGCTAGATGGTAGAGTCATCTCTGTATAAATGACCAGGTCAATATTTTAAGTAGACAAAACAGTTGTTCAGGACCACATTTTTTTGTTGCAGGAGAACACTCTTGAGAAGGGGGGGGGGGCAAAGGAAATGTTTTTCATATTAAAGAACACCATGGGTCCCACTATTTGTTAATCAGCTGACTTTAATCTTTTGTCGCTTGTAAACTAAGCAGACTCTCAAAACATCGAAAAGGAAAGTCAAAATCTAAAACAAAATCGTTGATAACATCATTTTAAAAAAATAAATCAGTTTTTCTGTTTTTAAACATTCGGCCATCCTCTTTGAAACTAAGGCTCATTGATTTCTACTCCTTCGAGAGTCGATCTGAGAGAATTATTTGTATAGGTCTTAACGTTTAAAGACGTTACTTCCTGAGGAAGTCCTATAAGTGCAAAACAGAATCAATGTGCCTCTTTAAATCACAAGACTGGCAGACTTAAGATTCAATTAGTTCAACATTTGACAGTTGTTTTATTTAAAGTGAATGTTGACGCAGTTTCAACCAAAAAAGCTCAACTCTTTTCTTGGGCGGCAAAGTGTAGTGTCTGAGAGCGATCGTTACACGTTAGAGCAGAGATGCCCAAATTAAGGTCTGTGAGCCACATCTGGCCCGTGACGTGATTCTACTATACAATAGGAATCGGTTATGTTCTGCTGTGATGCGGCCTGTAAACCCATGTGTCTGAAATGTGTCTCAGGTTGATGAGGATTGGGCACCACAGCGTGTAATAAAAGCGATGGTAGAAACAACTTAGAAATTAATTCAGAAACTATTTCCATTTCTTCCTCTATTGTTTTTTTTTTTATTTCTGCAAGTCTGTCTGTCTGTCTGTCTGTCTGTCCCTCTTTGTCTCGTTCTTATTGTCTTTCACTAATGTATCTCTCATTCTCTTTCTCCATTAACCTAAACAAAATAAAATCTATATTATATATGATCTACTTCAGTCGCTAAACAACTGAAGATCATTTGATACAAATGAGATTAATTCCCGAACATTAGCTATAGTCGCAATGATGTCACCAACAGTTCCCCCTCTCCACGTAGATAATGAATCCACAAGAATGACAAGTGCTGACACAGTTTCGGATCAGCAAGGTTGCAGGCTCTGCCAGATTGTAACAATGTACGGTGCAAGTTGCCTAAGGGTCCTCGGCTCCTGATTTTTTTCAGGGATGACTCCCGATGCCTTTCCCATGTATGGGTATAGTCAGAAGGCTTATGAGCCCCCTCATTCCTCAAAGTGGTAATGGAAATATATAGGCCTATTTATGTGTGTGTGTTGCTTTTAAATTATTATGTTTTTATCAATTCACATGTTTCTTTTTGTAAATATTTGTTTTATATAATCATACCTTCCATTCGTAATTAATAATGTTGAATGTACTTTAAAGAGAAAATACATGAGTTATTTCTAGTCAATCCATTTCTGGCTTTCAACTTAAATATCTCACTCAAGAGACTTGATACAGAATTTTCCAAAATATAGTTAGTCACATTTATATGCTCTTTCTTTAGATTTTAATATCCATTTCACCATTATAAAGGCATCTCTTTGTGCAATTAACAAAGATAGAAAAAGAAGAGAAGGTGTTGTGGAGCAATGTGGGTTGAGTAGAACGGTACCCAAAGAATAGAGTGGATTGGGAGAGCTGTTAGAATCAAAAGACAAAATAAACAATGTCAAGGACACAATGGTGGAAGATCTCTGCTAACAACCAAAAAATAAACAATGTCAAGGACACAATGGTGGAAGATCTCTGCTAACAACCAAAAAATAAACAATGTCAAGGACACAATGGTGGAAGATCTCTGCTAACAACCAAAAAATAAACAATGTCAAGGACACAATGGTGGAAGATCTCTGCTAACAACCAAAAAATAAACAATGTCAATGACACAATGGTGGAAGATCTCTGCTAACAACAAAAAAATAACCAATGTCAAGGACACAATGGTGGAAGATCTCTGCTAACAACCAAAAAATAACCAATGTCAAGGACACAATGGTGGAAGATCTCTGCTAACAACCAAAAAATAAACAATGTCAAGAACACAATGGTGAAAAGTCTCTGGTAACAACCAAAAAATAAACAATTATTTTGTGCTACAAATGAAAGAAGTAAAAAAAATGTTGCATTGTTGAAAAGTACATGAAATGCATTTACCTTTTCAAATACTTTATCAATACTTTCTTATTCTGTTCATAGATACACCCAAAATGCTAACTGTTTATAGATTTTCATGCAGTTTTAAAAATAAATCTCCAATGTACTTAATCATTTGATAGTGCTAAGCCATTAATTTGTGTTCATCATAGGGCATCTCTTTGATATTTGTTTTTCTCTTCTGTATTATTTTTAAGTGTAACAAAATTATTATTGTATTGACAATTATTAATCAATGAAGGTTTTCTACATGAATATGTGAATACATATATTGTACACTAGGTCAAACTCAATAAACACTGTCTCGAAATGTTAATTTGTGTTTCTGTTGGTCTTTAATCTAAAGTTTATGCAACTTGGATATAGATCTAAGTATTGATCAATTCACAGCTTATCAACAAGGCCTCGGTTAGTTGACATCGCAACATTTGGATATGTGGAAATATGTGGATTGCATCAATGGTCTATATATAGAGATGAGTTGATCCTTCAAAGTAGTTTGAAAATAGAACTGACTCATCGCAAGCTGGTGGGAAAATGTTACTTTCCTTTTTCCCATTTGCTAGAAATATAAACTGAGTTGATAAATCAGAATACGTAAGGAATATTAACTAGCGATTACATATGATCTAAAAACGATTATGCTGCATTATGATATTGTAAAAGAAGTATCGAAGCTATACAACAGAATATTCTCTAATTAAAATCTATTTTGATTATCTCTTTTTAAATCAAAGATCGATTACATTTTCAGAAAGAGTAGGAACATATTGACATTTCGGCAAACAGGAAGTTAAATTAAATAATGAGATGACAATACTGATGTTTTAAGAGAGAGTCCCGTGTATTTTTCACTTCTCTGTCAATCTTAATAAAGTTGGTAAGAATTGTCATAGAGATGGGCGACTGATCGATAATTTTTAAAAAATTCTTCAGATACCGAAGTGGCAGAAATGTTCGCCCACACAAACATGACTAGCTCTGAACTGTTTGCACATTAAGCACATGTCTAGGGCACCAGGAGAGAAGGGACATGAAGGGGACACGCCACATTTACACGTGGAAGTGCACAAAGGTCAATGGATAGCACTGACATAGGTGACTTAACGTATCAGGGAGGTATCTGACACAGCTATCACTAAGCTAGCTGACTTAGCATAGCGCTCAGCTATCACTGAACTAGACAACATAGGCACAGCTCTTTTATGGATTTCCTTCCTTATCTAGACTTGCTCCATAGATTGACATAGATACTAGCGAGATACTTTCCATTAGCTTCATGTCTATAAGTGAATGTATAGATCTACTAGACTTTATAATATTCCAATAATCGGCCTTTAGATCTAGAAGACGATACGCAAATTTTTCCTGAACATTAATTGATTAAACTCGTCAAGGAGAGCGAAATACCGGAAGTCTTTTAGTCCGTTCAAGATTAATATTTTCTTGTTCTCTAGCCAAATTTATTTATTTTTTACTTTGAACAATTATAACGGTCCAACTAGAATTTTACCAGTGTGGCCAACGAGCTAGTAATTCTTTTCAAATTACTTTGAAAATCGTTATTCATGTCCTAGTTCCACTCACCCAGAAGGTTCCATGAAGTTGCGATTTGAATAGAGGTATTGCAAAAACAAGAAAATCTTAAGAAAATACTTTTAAAAAATACAAAACCTTTTTTATACAACTTACACTACGGCTTGACATCGAGTTTTCCCAATGTGGCCAAACAGCTAGTAATTCTCAACCAGGGCCGGTCCTAGCAATTGCGGGGCCCTATGCGAAACTGATTGCGCGTAATAGAAGAGGCAATCGGCGCCGCAAATAACATCCGCCGAGTTTTCATGCAGTGGGCGCCTTCACATTGCGGCGTGAGGGGCAATGAAACGGCAGACGCCCTCGCAAGGGAGGGTGCTTTGGCAGTCACACACCTCGAAGCACCAATCACGTACTTACAAGCAACGGCATAAATCCGAGCACTCATTCATGAGAAGTGGTTAAAGTCCTGGGAGGAATCCGACAGAGCACGTATTGTCTGGCAGCACATGCGTCACCCAGATCGCGACGATCCATGGTGGCGTCTGAGGAGGTCAAAGCAGTCAATTATTGCGCAGTGCAGAACGGAACACTGTCCTATTGGGGCATACTTTGCCCGGTTCCGCACGAACTTTGACTCCCGATGCCGTCACTGTGGAGAGAGCGTCGAAACAGTGTCGCACGCCCTGTACGAGTGTCCCCTGCTCCGCGAGCTAAGGGGGGACCTGTCTGAGCAGTCATTCAACTTGAATGGTAGCTATGAGGCACTACGCCGGACTACGGGAGGACTAGTCCTTCCTGCTCTGATTTTTCAATAGGAGTTTATCTCAGATTGCGCGGGGCCTAGTCTGTGTGGGATTAAGGACAATAACTGAAAATTAAGATTTTGTATAAGAAAAAAAATCGACTTTACTAAGTTAAAAATTGCGATCTGTACTATATGAACCTTGTAACCAATGGCATATAGTGACTATAAAAATAAAGTATTGGAACTTCCGATTAAGGTATAAATTCGCCCGATTATTACATGAAAGCTGACAATGCCTTTTTTCCTTTTATCACGCATAGGATAAGCGTTTTCCGCAATGAATGACACCCATAAATGACAATTTTTGTATATTTTTCTGGAGATTTTAAAGAGTTTTCAGATTTTAATAAATTCGGGAGATTTCCAGTAGTTTTTCATATATATTTTGTAATTTAATAATTACACCCTGAATTAGCGCGGGGCCTATGAAAACGCGAGGCCCACTGCGACCGCATAGATTGCAGTGGCTTAATATCGGCTCTGTTCTCAACGATCAAATTTCTAGGAAAATTGTTAGAGCCGTTTCTGAGATCCGTGTCCACGTTCCACCCACCCACCCAGGTTCACCCATGATGTTTTGACTTAAATAGAGACATTGTAATAAAAATAATGATAAATAATAAAAATAATGATAACAACAAGTGTATTAATAATACTATCTAGAAAAATGTCACAGTAGACTATGCTGGTCAACACCGCTTTCGATGGGAACTTCAGAAGCGGTTGCTAAGGTTACCTTAAACTACATCAAAACAAACCATTTAAATTTTTGTTCGGATAAGATGAAACGGAAAAAAAATAAAACACAAAAAAAAAACTACCTCCCTTTCGATATTTTGTTTCAAAAGTCATTGCTTTATTGCATATTATAATACAGCTTGATAGTGCCGCGCGCGAGCAGCGGGAAACAAGAGGGCTTGTACACCTGGTCGTCCAGAGAACGGGACGAGGAGAGGAAGAAGGGCGTCGTACAGGTATTGACTATAGTACGGAGTTTGGGACGCGGAGACAATCGAAGAACAGTGCTTAAGCCTGCGTATGTGTGTGCGTGTCAGTGCGCGAGCGTGTATACTGGAGAAACAGAAAGCAGCAATAGAGTGGGGGTGGGGGTGTGCTACGGAGCTAAACCTGGCTTCTTTTTTTTTGTTTGTTTAATGTTGCATCGATCGTGTCACTCACTTGAGAACATTTCCCCCAGTGGTATCTCAGAAAGAGGGTGTGGCGCCCAAAGTAATTCACGTGCTCTGTAAACCCCCGCCCCCCGAGAGGTACACACACAAAGCGTATCACGTGAAGGTCAGACTGCTAACACGCCTGAAGTGTTGTGCGCTCATGAGACTGTGTTTACTGTGTAGCAGTGTGAGTAATAATCATGTCCTACCTTCTGCGCATTTTCCGGACACTTCTACATGTGACGATAAACTAGAATTAAGGTAAGACTGTCTATTCGCTTAGAGTTCTGATTTATAATGCGCTAAACGACTTTCACAAATGTATATAGGTAAGCTAAGGGACATATAATAATTAAGTTACAATACTTAGTTAACACCGACAGCAAATGTTTTTTAAAGAAAGATATATATGGCATGGGCGTAGCCAGGATTTTTTTTCGGGGGGGGGGAATTTTTGTCTCCCTCCCCCCAAACCGCCAATATATATATATATATCCCAGGTGAGTGTCCTGATCTAGAGACACTATGTGTGGCGAGTGTCCTGATCTAGAGACACTGTGCGGCGAGTGACCTGATCTAGAGACACTGTGTGTGGCGAGTGTCCATATCTAGAGACACTGTGTGTGGCGAGTGTCCAGGTCAAGAGACACTGTGTGTGGCGAGTGTCCAGGTCTAGAGAAACTGTGTGTGGCGTGTGTCCAGGTCAAGAGACACTGTGTGTGGCGAGTGTCCAGATCAAGAGACACTGTGTGGGGAGTGTCCAGGTCAAGAGACACTGTATGTGGCGAGTGTCCAGGTCTAGAGACACTGTGTGTGGGGCAAATGTCCAAGTCTCGAGTGTCCAGGTCTAGAGACATTCACTGTGTGTGTGGCGAATGTTTGTTTGAAAAATAAATACAGACACAATCGTAAATTACGTTGGGGTATTGAATAATTTAAATGCAGACAGTTGAATAAATAAAAGGCAGAATAATTATTTTAATAGAATGACACAACATAAAGAACTCGAATAAATAAATCCTGAGTGAAAAGAGTGAAATAAAATGCTAAAGTACATTAGACTGCCGGGCCGTTCTTGCCTCTAGACTCTAGACAATGTTTGAACTATCGAGAAGAGGAAAAAAACAACTTTTGTTTTTAATTATCACTCCTGAACTTTATGAAAGTATTTTTTAAACTTTGTTCGAAAGATGTATTGATTGCGTGATGATAATGTCACCAAACATCCTTTCGGTTGCTATTAGCAACAAGCGTCGTCTGTTGTCTAGATATGCAAAACTGACATTACTAGGGAACAAAAAAACATCAAAAAGTACTTTAAAAAAACACCAACAAAGCTTATATTAAGGGTATTTGTATCAATTAGTTAGAATCTGTCAAGTAATTTAATTTTAAATAAATCTAGACTAACAATTAAAAAAAAAACATTTGTGAAAATAAAAACAGAATAGGAGAGAGCTGAATTCTAAGTCATGGCTTAAGCCTTCTCTTTCCAACACGGTAACCACTCTGCTAGTGGAGAGCCTATGGACGTGGAAGATTGTATTGTTATCCATTGTTTCTATAGTCTCGTCCTATTTTTAGCGGCCTCCGAAAGGGGTAAAGACGCTATTAGTTTTGTGTGGAATGTCTGTTCGTCGTCCGTCCGTACGTACCGTTTAGATCTCGTAAAGTAGAAAAGATATTGAAAATCTGACAGCATAATATTTTAGACCATTCAAAGTTCTGATGCAGCGCCTACTTTTTTTTTTCTAAAAAGCAAAAATCTAAGTTTTCAAATCAATTATGCAAGCAGTTTTTTTCATAAAAATACACCACTTTTACAACTATTCACTATTAATAGTAACAAAAGCAGAACAGATTCTAGTGGGGGACATTACAATTTACTATTTTTTAAACACATTTATGCAAATGGTTTTAGATTTTGGTAAAAAAATTTTCGTTATATATTGTATTGCTAAATTATGTAAGTTTTGTTATACTAACTACTACATTTACAAAAACATTGTTCACATTTTTTTAAAAAGAAAAATCTATTTACTATAGATAAAAGTGGAATAATTTAAAATAAAAATTGATAAGTAGTTTTTATTATCATCACGTGAAAAACAATATAATAGGAAGTCTATTAAAGGAAACAAAATTTGAATTATTTCAATATTGAGAATTAAAATGAAAATCGCTTTGTCTCTTTGAGATGTTTAGAGAGTAAAACAGCGGACTTTGTGACGTCAACTTGTTCAATTGACAGGACGAAGTGTGCTTCTTTTAGCAGTGGTCAGGGAGTACCATACACTTAGAGAATGGCGAGCGGGGCGACTGTTCCGTGCCCTACGCCTGAGGGGGTCCCTGTGGTCAGGGAGTACCATACACTTAGAGAATGGCGAGCGGGGCGACTGTTCCGTGCCCTACGCCTGAGGGGTCCCTGTGGTCAGGGAGTACCATACACTTAGAGAATGGCGAGCGGGGCGACTGTTCCGTGCCCAACGCCTGAGGGGTCCCTTCTATTTAAAAAATTATTATTATCTAGTTTGTTGATTTGTCATGCAAAATATTTCTGAATCATTATCTACGTTGATAAAAGGACATTTAATCAATAGTAGAGGACTGAGGACAAAATCTTACATGCAGAACAATGACAATACAGCACGTCGTGTATTCCAACTGTCAATAGTTCATTACCTACGCGAGATGTTATGTTGTGTAACAATAATAAGGCCTACAGCATTAGAGGCGGACTAGCCCGTTAAAGTGATATGGTACGTGTTATGTAGTTTACGCTTATGACTCACGGGCCCGCATAAGACAGGCGTTCCGCGTACTGCTAGGGTCGACTCTGATTTCCGACATATGTGTCACTGGCCACATTACTGCACAAAAAATCATCCAGTGCGATAGAGCCACATTTTGCGGCTACATTATGTACTGTGGTCACATGTTTCGAGAACCACACCACCCGCAGTGCATGACCCGAGGGTTGTATGAAGTACATTACTGACCTAGATCATATTATATTGTATTGCAGATGGCTCTGCCATATGCATGTGGATGATTAATTCTATGACGACGCTATAGTCGACTAGCACACACACCCCGTCTCTAACCAGGATAATTACAGAGACATTTCATGTGATTGCATAGCCACTTAGTGTGGTTACATAGCCACTTCATGTAGTTACAGAGCCACTTCGTATGGTTACAGAGCCACTTCATGTGGTTACAGAATCACTTCGTGTGGTTACAGAGCCACTTCGTGTGGTTACAGAGACATTTCACGTGGTTACAGAGCCACTTCGTGTGGTTACAGAGCCACTTCATGTGGTTACAGAGCCACTTCATGTGGTGACAGAGCCACTTCACGTGGTTACATAGCCACTTCATGTGGCTACAGAGCCACTTCGTGTGGTTACAGAGCCACTTCGTGTGGTTACAGAGACATGCACGTGGTTTCAGAGCCACTTCATGTGGTTACAGAGCCACTTCATGTGGTAATTCTAATTTTTACCCTTTGTGCAGTTTCACACTCAGCAACCTCTACTAGCTGTTTGGTTAACGTCCATACTGCTCTTCGCGTCCATAGTTTAATTTGAAGACACCCCCCTCCTTTTCTCTTGTCTACAATCACACACTCACAGCCTTGCAAGTCACGTGGTTGTTTACAATCAAAACGTGGAAACAAATGTATTTCTTATAGTCGTGTTATTGCCAAGGAAATCAACAACCGACCACATCAGCTGGTTGGGAACAACACAAAAAAAGTCACCATTGTCGTTTGCCTTGTGTAGAGTTGGGGTGAATGTCAACACTGTGGCATTAAATTGTCATACAGGAGTTGTCGAACCTGCCCCTCTCACATCCGGTCATTGGGAGTTCAAACATTCAAGTTTTCGTAAAATTAAATTTGACCAAGACAACCTGTTGTCTGTCGCTGCCAGTTAAGTCAACAAAAAGAATCAGATTTTAACATTTGGTAATAGGTGGAGATTGGTGGTGACTTCTTCGTATTATGGTCAATTCTTTAGTTTGTGGTCAGTTGTTATGGTCGTTTCTTTGATAGATGGTCGGTTGTTGTGGTCATCTCTTTACTTTGTTGTCAATTGTTGGAATATGTCACGATCAACTCTTTAGTTGGTGTGGATATGTCACGATCAACTCTTTAGTTGGTGTGGATATGTCACGATCAACTCTTTAATTGACGTAAACATGTCACGATTTTCTCTTTAGTTGGTGTGAATATATCACGATCAACTCTTTAGTTGGTGGGAATATGTCACGATCAACTCTTTAGTTGGTGTGAATATGTCACGATCAACTCTTTAATTGACGTGAACATGTCACGATTTACTCTTTAGTTGGAGTGAATATATCACGATCAACTCTTTAGTTGATGGGAATATGTCACGATCAACTCTTTAGTTGGTGTGAATATGTCACGATCAACTCTTTAGTTGGTGTGAATATGTCACGATCAACCCTTTAAATGGTGTGAATATGTCACGATCAACTCTTTAATTGACGTGAATATGTCACGATTTACTCTTTAGTTGGTGTGAATATATCACGATCAACTCTTAGTTGGTGTGAATATGTCACGAGCAACTCAGTAGTTGGTGGGAAGTTCTGGACTTTCATTTGAATAATTTAAACTTAAAAAATCGAAGTGGCTAAAGAAATTGTTTCACAATAAAAAAAAACCTGTTACCAGAGCTTAAAGTGTTTTCAGTGCAGGCTTTTGAGAACACGAAGTAGTGAAGCCTAATGGTCTGAACTCCACCAACAGCTTTATGTGTTAATCTCTGTGGGTAATTGAAGCCCAGCTATTGAACGTGCGATAAGCGGTTCAATTCCTTGAACAATCTCTATAGGGCTAATACATAAAGCAAGGTGTTGATGTGAAGTAATAGTCGGCAGGTTTTTTTTATACTTTCATTTCGTCTGCTATGTGTGTATGTTTGGTATATACTTGTATGCTTGTATGTAGGTGTGTATGTTTGGTATATACTTGTATGTAGGTGTATATGTTTGGTATATATTTGTATGCTTGTATGTAGGTGTGTATTCGCGTTATTTTTAAAGTTGAGAGAAGTTATTTATAGACATACAGACGTTGAAGCCGAGATGTATCTGACACAACTTGTCAAGTGATGTTGATATTTAGCCAATGTAAAGACTCCTTTTAAGTGATGGTATTGACATTGACTCACTATGGAAGACACTCTGTAACATTTGCAGTACTATAATGTAGCTAATTACTCCAATAATTAGAACTAAATAAAATTCATTGAACTATTTAGGAAGAGGTAACGATCAAGATTATCGCCAATTCCTTTAGCAGATCTCACTCATCAGTAATGCATAGACTGTTGTGATAACATTAAATCATGTTTTTTTGGCACTTATTTTTAGAACCTCTTGCAGAAGTCGTGAGAGTGATTTCCCGTGTGAATGTTGACGGAAGGTCTAACAATTTCAGTGATGAAAATTGATTCTTTTCTTGGAGATTCAGTGGTCATTTCAATTATTTTTTTTTTCTATTTTGTTCGTAACCTGGTGACTTCAATGGCCTTTTATCTAGGAAGAATACTACTATAGAGTGTATTACTAGATTGTGATACATTTAGAAACGATTGTAAAAAAAAAAGTTCCCACTATCAGCCTTGTGGTCTATAGGGCAGATGATGTAAAGATCATCTGTTTCTATGGCCTACGGTTTACGAGGGTGTCATGTGGCCAGCACAACGACCAACCGCCTTTACTTTTTTTCCCCACTAAGATCATGTACCCATTAGATCTGGGTGGACTCAGAGGCACCCGAAAGTAAACATTACAGTCTTCACCAGGATTCGAACCCCGGACCCCGGTTCGGAAGTCAAGTGCTTTACCGCTCAGCCACCGCGCCTCCAGAAAGGATTGTGCAGAAAAAGAAAAGAGCTTCTGTCAAGTGAAATGTTGTTTTCATCTTTGCCAAATTTTGTCTCTGACAATATGAAATAATGTTAAAACGTCCTAAATACAACTGTGAAGCTCGGGGCAAACGAAAGGATACATCCTTATTGGACATACATGAACAGCAGCACTAGGGACCAAGTGTTTAACTGAGAGAAAGTAGTGAATTAAATGCGACGAAAGTAAAGGGCTGCACCGACCGAGGTTTAACCTCTAGACCATCGGAATGTCCATAAAAACATTATTCTGGTCCAAAGTCAGTCGCTCATATGCAAATTACTACCCCAATGGTCAACAGTCACATGACTCAGCTAGCCCCGCCCCCACCTCGCCACACCCGTGTTCATCAACAATTTCTACAGACACAGACAATTTAATCTTACCAACGACGCTTCAATGGAATAAACATTGACATCTTATCAAAAAATCTAATTATAGCAAAAACAGGCTATAGCCCTCTATATAGCCCCCCCTAAAGGTTCCCATGGCCCACCTTCCATAGGCCCAACCATTTCTTCAGTGTAATCGGCTGTTCGAAGCGAAACTCGGACATCACAACCATCTTTAGGTTCATAGAAAATGGTTGCCTGGTCGTGTGGTAAGCGCTTCGGACTGTCGTTCTGATGATCGCGTTAGAATCCTCTCCGGTTCCCTCGCCTGCCGTATTGCTGGAAGTTTCGGTTAGAAAGTTATCTATATATATTTCTCTTCTTACCTTAAGAGTTTGGACGAGAAGCAAAAAGTAAAGGAAAGATCACTCTCTTATTTCTGCGGATAGTCATTCCACGAAAAAAAAAACAAGAAGCGGGGGGGGGGGGGGGGGAGAACACGTTTTCACAGCTCGCTACGGATGGCTGCGCGCTGAACCTTCGTCCTGCGGGAGGTTTGGTCTAGGAAGTAAACTATCGTCAACCCTGAAGGAACATTTTACAAACACTAAATAGCAGGGCCGGACTTAACCATTGTGGAGCTCTATGCGAAACGGATTTCGCGGGGCCAAGTTTGGGTAGGGAAGCGGATATTAAGTGAAATTTAAGAGTTTGTATTACAAAATAAATTCGTCTATGCATTTTATTCATTCTTTACTACATACAGAATTACTTTACGAGCCTTGCGTGTAGCGAAGTCATACAATATATCATAATAATTCTGTTTCCTACATAGATCACGCTCAATAGCAAGAATAACCAAATGTTTCAATCTATCTTTGAGAATTTTTGACCTCAAGTAATTCTTCATTAGTTTGAGGCGCGAGAAGCTTCTTTCACCAGATTACACAATTACGGCTAATGCATAATGCCGTTTTTATTAATCGCTCGTAGGATTGGCGTTTTCCATATTGAATGACACCCCAAAATGACAATTTTCGTCTATATATTTCCGTATATTTTAAGGGCTTTTTCGTATGTATTTTGCAATTTCGGGAGATTTCCAGGAGCTTCTGGCTTCAGAAATCTGTTTTAATTTATAATGAGGTTTAATTTAATAATTTATACACCTTGAATTAGAGCGGGTCCTATGAAAGTGCGGGGCACCTGCGGTCACATAGGTTGCAGTGGCCTAAGGCCGGCCTTGCAAAATAGCGGCGAATGCTACGCGGCCGGTTGACTAGTAATTTATATTTCTGAAAAAAAAAATAAAACTTCAGAACACCAATGAGATGGTTTCTTATTTTACCTTCGACACACACATACATATTTTGTTTCTGTCAAGTATCTGAAACAAATGTCAAGTAGGCACAACAAACACACATACATATTCAAACCTTTTTCTCCAATGAAGATATTTTGTCATTTCCTCATAGATTTCAACACAAATGTGATAGAACCGATTCATTACTAATCAATATAAAGCACTCCACAGTTCATTAAACCACTGCGTCCTGTCAATATCTTGAGCAGGTAAATCAATGGAAAACCTGGTAAACATTTTTACATTCAATGATTTGGTCAAAGAAAATGTAAAAACATATGACGTCATTGTAAGCTGCCGATGTCAAGGGCACAAGAGCGACATGGAAGAGATGTGTGAAGGACCAAGAAGAAGAACTCTTTGCATCAGACTGACCATCGTAAGAAATGGTTATTATCCAACTAAGTTGCTAAACTGAAACACTTTTAAACTGGGGTGGGGGTGAGGTCGATAGTATACAATGACTAGTTTCGTAATGTATTAGTAATAAATTAGCAGTTTAAACACTTGCCTAGGTTTTTCTAGCATTATGCTATGACAAAAGTTTATAAAAAAATTGTTTCAGTGGTCAGTGGTCTCATCAAGTCTGCCTGTGGTCATGTCTAGCTTCCTCAAGGCCTCTTGGTTCTTGGCGACTTTTTCCAGCTGTCCCAATATTTTGCCCATCTGTTTTGCGTCTGCAAGTGAATATTGGTGCCGTGTATTTCTGTGGTCTGTTGAATGCGTCTGCAAGTGAATATTGCTGCCGTGTATATCTGTGGTCTATTAAATAAAGACGTAATGATTGGTCTAACAGATAAATGAATAAAAGATCTGTTACTTTCATGTGTTACTTTCAAGTGTTACTTTCATCTGTTACTTTCAAATGTTACTTTCATCTGTTACTTTCAAATGTTACTTTCATTTGTTACTTTCATCTGTTACTTTCATCTGTTATTTTCATCTAATACTTTCATCTGTTACTTTCATCTGTTACTTTCAAATGTTACTTTCAAATGTTATTTTCATCTGTTATTTTCATCTGTTACTTTCATCTGGTACTTTCAAATGTTACTTTCATTTGTTACTTTCAAATGTTACTTTAATCTGTGACTTTCATTTGTTAGTTTCTTCTGTTACTTTCATCTGTTACTTTCATCTGTGACTTTCATCTGTGACTTTCATCTGTTACTTTCATCTGTTACTTTCATCTGTTACTTTCATCTGTTACTTTTATCTTTTTTTTATCTGTTACGTTCTTCTGTTACATTAATGTTACTTTTATCGGTAACTTTCAAATGTTACTTTCATAAGTTACTTTAATCTGTTACTTCTATATGTAACTTTCATCTGTTACATTCTTCTGTTACTTTCATCTGTTACTTTCATCTGTTACCTTCAGCTGTTACTTTCATCTATTACGTTTTTCTGTTACTTTTATTTTACATTTATCTGTTACTTTCATATACTATTTTTATATGTTACTTTCGTCCTTTACTTTCATATTTTACTTTCAAATGTTATTTTCAACTGTTACTTTTAAAAGTCACTTTCATCTGTTACTTTCATATGTTACTTTCATCTGTTACTTTCATCTGTTACTTTCAAATATTACTTTCAAATGTTACTTTCATCTGTTACTTTTAAATGTTACTTTCATCTGTTGCTTTCAAATGTTACTTTTATCTGTTAGTTTCATCTGTTACTTTCAAATGTTACTTTCAAATGTTACTTTCAAATATTACTTTCATCTGTTACTTTCAAATGTTACTTTCTTCTGTTACTTTCTTCTGTTACTTTCAAATGTTACTTTCATCTGTTACTTTAAAATGTTACTTTCATCTGTTACTTTCAAATGTTACTTTCATCTTTTACTTTCATCTGTTACTTTCAAGTGTTACTTTCAAATGTTACTTTCATGTTACTTTTAATGTTACTTTCATCTTTCGCTTATATATTTTACTTTCAAATGTTACTTCATCTGTTAATTGTATCTGTTACTTTCAAATGTTACTTTCAAATGTTACTTTCAAATGTTACTTTCATCTGTTACTTTCAAATGTTACTTTTATCTGTTACTTTCAAATGTTTCTTTCATCTGCTACTTTCATCGGTTACTTTCATCTGTTACTTTCATCTGTTTCTTTCAATTGTTACTTTTAAATGTTACTTTCATCTGTTATTTTCATGTTACTTTCAAATATTACTTTCATCTGTTACTTTCTTCTGTTACTTTCATCTGTTACTTTCAAATGTTACTTTCATCTGTGAAATTCATCTTTTTACTTTCATCTGTTACTTCTATTTTTTTTTATCTGTTACGTTCTTCTGTTACTTTGATGTTACTTTTATATGTAACTTTCAAATGTTACTTTCATAAGTTACTTTTATCTGTTACTTCCATATGTAACTTTCATCTGTTTTATTCTTCTGTTACTTTCATCTGTTACTTTCATCTGTTACCTTCAGCTGTTACTTTCATCTGTTACGTTTTTCTGTTACTTTGATTTTACATTTATTTGTTACTTTCATATACTACTTTTATATTATACTTTCATCTTTTGCTTTCATATTTTATTTTCAAATGTTTTTTTCATCTGTTACTTTCAAATGTTACTTTCATCTGTTACTTTCAAATGTTACTTTTATCTGTTACTTCCTTCTGTTACTTTATCTGTTACTTTCATCTGTTACTTTCATCTGTTACTTTCATCTGTTACTTTCATCTGTTACTTTCAAATATTATTTTCATGTTACTTTTATATGTTACTTTTATCTTTTGCTTTCATATTTTACTTTCATCTGTTACTTTTATCTGTTACTTTCAAATGTTACTTTCAAATTTTACTTCCATCTGATACTTTCAAATGTTACTTTCAAGTATTTCTTTCAAATCTTGCTTTCATGTTACTTTTATGTTACTTTTATATGTTACTTTCATCTTTTGCTTTCATATTTTACTTTAAAATGTTACTTTCATCTGTTACTTTTATCTGTTACTTTCATCTGTTACTTTCATCTGTTACTTTCAAATGTTACCTTCAAATTTTACTTTTATCTGTTACTTTCAAAAAATACTTTCAAGTATTACTTTCAAATCTTACTTTCATGTTACTTTTATGTTACTTTTATATGTTACTTTCATCTTTTGCTTTCATATTTTACTTTAAAATGTTACTTTCATCTGTTACTTTCATCTGTTACTTTCATCTGTTACTTTCATCTGTTACTTTCAAATATTATTTTCATGTTACTTTTATATGTTACTTTTATCTTTTGCTTTCATATTTTACTTTCATCTGTTACTTTCATCTGTTACTTTCAAATGTTACTTTCAAATGTTACTTTTAAATGTTACTTTCAAATGTTACTTTCATCTGTTACTTTCATCTGTTACTTTCATCTGTTACTTTCATCTGTTACTTTTAACTGTTACTTTTATCTGTTACTTTTAAATGTTACTTTTAAATGTTACTTTCATCTGTTACTTTCTTCTGTTACTTTCATCTGTTACTTTTATCTTTTTTTATTTGTTACGTTCTTCTGTTACTTTGATGTTACTTTTATCGGTTACTTTCAAATGTTACTTAATAAGTTACTTTCATCTGTTACTTTCAAATGTTACTTTTATCTGTTACTTTCAAATGTTACTTTCTTCTGTTACTTTTATCTTTTTTTATCTGTTACGTTCTTCTGTTACTTTGATGTTACTTTTATCGGTTACTTTTAAATGTTACTTTCATAAGTTACTTTCATCTGTTACTTCCATATCTAACTTTCATCTGTTTTATTCTTCTGTTACTTTCATCTGTTAATTTCATCTGTTACGTTCTTCTGTTACTTTGATTTTACATTTATCTGTTACTTTCATATACTACTTTTATATGTTACTTTCATGTTTTACTTTCATTTTTTACTTTTTTATATGTTACTTTCATATGTTACTTTCATATAATTACTTTTATGTTACTTTCATCTGTTACTTTCATGTTAATCTCATCCGTTTCGAGAGCATTTTATTCTAAAATTATCGTTGGTATAAAATGATCAAACGTGAACAATTTAGTACTCTGGCGGTTTCTGGCCTTTGACACTTTGTTAGACATCTGCTTCCATATATTCATTTACAAAACAAAATGTAGAATGTAAAAGATGGGATTTTTGGAAAAAGAAATTACAATTCGAAAATATCCAGTCCACTTGAAAAATAATATGCATTAGACAGGACTATAGTAATTAAGATTTGATTCTAAATAGTTCTCATTAATTTTCTTTTCATTCAACATTTGTCTCTCTTTTAGTCTCTGTCTCTTTCTCTCTCTTTCTCTCTCTGTCTCTGTTTGATTAGAAACACACACCTCCACAAGTTTACATAAATATTACACTAGAGAATAAAATATCGCCTCGAACTATTATGGATGACTGACCTGGTCGTGTGTATTACATTAGAAACTGATCGATTAGGCCATCTTCCATTATCACCTGCCAGACTAGTTTATTGTCGCGTTAGTAAGTCACTCATCTGGGTCAAATTGTACTTATAAGACACAAGAGATTGTGAAGGGCCAAGGGCAATTTTCTCCACCCAAATTTAAGCAGCAAAACACGCTTTTTTTTCTGTTCACGCTACTTCAATCACCAATATTATATTCCCTACCACCAATATTATATTCCCTACCACCAATATTATTTTTTCAGCACTTTTTTTCTAGTCCTTTAGACTAAAATTTATAAAATCTTTCGCTTTGCTGCACAAACTAGGTTATCTTGGATAATTCAGACGTTACTTCAAAAAAGAAGATGATTGCGTCATCATTATTCATAAGTTATATCAATTAGTAAACAACAGTGATCTTTCTAAACGGCATCCTTGAAGTATTTTTGTAGTTTTTATTTATTTCAACATCTCGTGTTTTTTTTGGGAAACCTCAGAGTTTGCGCTATTCAATTTTGGCTTTGTCATCATAGGAATTCTTGGGCCTCTTTTTAGGGCCCTCCAGCCTCCTAAGTGGGCTCTATATTAACTTTTTTTTATTTTATTTTTTTTAATTTCAATTTTACTGTTCAAGCATCATATGCTTTTATTTTGTGCACTCTTCTATTTCTAAATTGCTGTATTTTGTTAGGTAATAGAAGGTAAACGGGATCTCGATGATTAACACTAAACAAAGAGGAGATAATTGTTTGAAATGTATCGCGAAGCAGACTTGAGAACTGAGTTTTAAAACCAACACAGCTTGAAGATAACAAAGTTTGCGATACAGTCTGATGCCGATGTAAATCTTATTGGATTTTTTTGAGATGTCACTTCTATGGCGTGAGCTATGACCTTCTCAACGTGAAACATATTGACATCAATAGTATGCACTTTTGGCTGCTGGCACTATCATTGTTTGGATAGAGCTATTGCTACTGCCATTTTTTTTACCGATTTAAGTTGGAGCACAAATTGCCCAAGGGAAAAAGACTGGCTTGAACTCCATCGATGTAGATGATGAGAAAAATTTAGGAAAGTCTTTTTTTCTTTCTGACCGGGGGGAGAGGAGGTGGTAATAGAAGACGTCACGTGATAAACACTGCTACTAGATTCTGCAAATATAGATTTAACTACTTTTCTATTTGTAGGCAACTTGTTCATGATGTTTTCTGACGACTACAAAATTAGTCACAGAATATTGTACTTAATGTCAGACTAGCTTTCCTCCTAACTCTATGCTCAAGATGAAGTTTATCTTTGCACGTTTGTATAACATCTTCTACACGCACACACTCACAACTTTCATTCCCCAGCCCCGACATTTTTTTTTGTTGTGTTTCAGCAACAATTTGTTTCGAAAATTTATTATTTTATTATTTTACCACTCTTCAAAAGTTCATGTTAATCGTACCACCCAAACGTGGTCCCTATAGACCATAATCTTCTCTGTACATCTTTCTAGTTTGATATTGCTTCTTCTCGCGGCATAGTTTGACACATTTGGAGGCAGCATTTTATGATCTTTATATTATCATTTACACCATTTCATATTCAAAATGAGGAAATTGTTTACACTTGATTATGGAAGACAGTCCGACACACATAAAGACTTACACTAGCCATCTTAAGCAACTTTCTAGTCTGTAGATCTATATGAAGAACACAGAATCACAAAAGGAAATCCAGAAACGACAAGACAACGAACGGTTACTATGACAACTTACTATAAACAACGGAACCAAACAATAAAATTACGAAGATCCATTCTTCCCATTGGCTATTTAAAAGGGTCATTCATTGAGTCTACTGTCAATCAAAGTTACCAAAGATTATTGTGTGCAGAAAGCGCAATGACTTTGGAATTTCGCCAAGATGTCGTGTTGTTTTAGCGTGAGGACTTTTTTTTTTTCTCACCTGCCACTCAGCATCACAATGCAGGGGAAGATCAATAAAAAGTTGGAGTCATGATCATAGGAGAAATGCTGACACGAAACTTTGATAGGCGTAGAACAGGGTGGGCAAAACTTTTAGCGCGCGGGCAGCATTAAAAAAATAAAGGAATAAATCTTTGTAGAGTTTATAGAAACGTCCAAGTACCTATGGAACAATGTTAAACTGCTGTGTCTTTAAACTAATATTTGTCTGGCTGGTGGGCTGGGGTTTTACGTTGTTGGGATTTGATTACATTTAGTGACTCGCACACAGAATGATGGGGATGTTATGTTTGACTAGAATACAGAGAAGACGGTTTCAGTTTAGATTAGGGAACATTTTAATTCCACAAACTTTAGTACAGGTAGACATAGAATAAACAGTCACCAAGAATTCTTTCAATATAATTGAAAAAAAAAAATTCAATATATGCATTAAAATCGCCATAAATCTGCTGGTGGGGACGTCATCCATTATAATAATACTACAAATATGTTAAAGAAATTTATGAGAAAATTTCTGTAAAAAATAAAAATTGATTTTATTTCATTTGATTTTTTTTTTAAAAAGTCAATCAAGTAGGAACAGTTTATTGAAATTCCTAAACTCGTGTCTATTGACCTGCAAGCAAACAATTTGAAAGAGTTTTCAACATAAATTTGATCTTTTCCTTAGTGTACACTTAGTACGTTATGGGAACAAACTCTTGGTTAATGTCATTGCAAACAAATCTTAAGTGAAAAGTCTTGAAGAGAAACATTAAATTGTCGATGTGAGAGGCGACAACCACTTGGCTGCCTATCAATGGGGCTCGATGTGAGAGGCGACAACCACTTGGCTGCCTATCAATGGGGCTCGATGTGAGAGGCGACACTTGGCTGCCTATCAATGGGGCTCGATGTGAGAGGCGACACTTGACTGTCTATCAATGTGGCTCGATGTGAGAGGCGACACTTGGCTGCCTATCAATGGGGCTCGAGTTCAATAGCCGCTTCGAGCTGAGTTATCTTTGCTGAGCGCCTAAAGCCAGCACAGAAACCTTCTCCCAGAAATATCCCCTCACACCACTGGTCCACAAAAGAGATTGGACCATAGTGCACTGATCCGAGATCACTCGTTCTATAACGAATGGTTTCGACTGAGAAGTCTTTAAGCAGGATTGATGCACTAGATAAAGACAATTTCAAAAAGAATATTTAGTAAATTAAATTGTTGAAGATTTCGTAGATACACACATTTTATGTTATAGTTAATAGTGTCTATCACTGGAGCTCAAATAAAATAAAGAAAAATCGAGGATTACCATATTTTCATACATTCTGGGAAAAAGTGGCGGCATAGATCCACATGGAGAGCGAGCATAAAGGAAGGATTCGGATAGCAGATACCATATTACCACACACAACAGTAATAGAAAGAAGGGTGAAAATGCAATTGCGCCTGGTGATTACATATGCCCAACCCGTGACTGGAGCTGTGTATCAAGGATTGGCCTCTTAACAAGAAGGTATAAAGGGAAAAGATAGTCTCTCGAGGCGTAAAATACCACAGTATGCGATTGATGTAGAAGAGAAGAAATTATGAACAAATATTTTATTCTGTCTTTAGTTTCTAGTCGACTAAGCAGTTGCTATTTTAAAAAAAAACTATTTTCCAAATTTAAGTCGATATCAACTTTTTGTTATCTTGACAAGCTGCAGCAAGACTGTTCCTCATACGTTCTAGCTTACTTACATAGGCTTCCACCCTTCCGAGCCGTTCAGCGCATTGGGTAGCAAGCTGTCTCCACAAAGATCTCTTATAGGCAAAGTCTGAAGCCTCTTCCACCTGGTGTCCACTGCTCTGAGGTTCTCTATGAAAGTGGTGCCATGTTATACGAGGGCGTCCCTGCTTGCGTTATAGCATGCCACTTAAAAGTATCGTATTGCCTTTGAGTAAAAAGTGTGTCTACTTCTAAACTTTAATTAGACGTAACACCATCTCATGTGACGTAGGCGGAGCCTTGAATTACTTGATTATGATATAAACCACGTGACAAAAGTATTGATTAAAAAGTCCACTTGCCCATTGAGCCATTCAAACCGAAGGCTCATTAGAGAAAGTGAAGATATGGCACGCAATTAGAGATTCTGTCAAGACGATGCTAATGGCTGTAGAGTTGTTCTTTTCTTTTTATCCAACATGGCGTTCATTAAGTGAGGGTAATTTGGTTATTTGATTAACTTGAAATGTTTCGCCTTAATTATATTGTAAAACCTATATTATCTACAACGACTAAGTACTGTATGTAGACTTGGAAGAAATAGATCCATGCATTCTTACTAACATTGATTGCATTGGAGGCGCGGTGGCTGAGCGGTAAAGCGCTTGGCTTCCGAACAGAGCGACCAGGGTTCGAATCCTGGGATTTTTTAATTTCGGGATCTTTGGGCGCCACTGAGTCCACCCAGTTCTAATGTGTACCTGATATTAGTTGGGGAAACGTAAAGGCGGTCGGTCGGTCATCTGCCCTATAGACCACAAGGTCTGAAAGGGGAACTTTACTTTTTTCTTACTTTGACACTTGGACACCTCTGATGTCAGAAAGAAAAGGTATGGTCTGAAAAATTGTGTCACCATGCCTAGTATATGAAATAGATCTACAAAATCAGATTGGATGTGGAGCTTTGATGAATATATAATAATTGTCATTGGGATCTAAGAAGCTTTTAGTTTTCTTGAACTGTAAATAATTTTTAAACATGTTTAGCCCTTTTTTTTTGGTCCGTTTTGCTTGTATAAAGCGGAGCAGCCAAAACGAGGCTCTTGTGTACCCAACAAAACGTCAAGCTGCAGTTCTTTGACGTTTATTTTCTAATCTGGACTATGTTTGGTCTAGTCTGGAGTCGTTTTAAGATAGTACGTCAAATTTTCTTGTCCATGTTACAAGTTATAAAAACACTAAACGAAGTAACATTTCCGTGATAGAGAGCTATGAAGAACAAGTCATTCAAATCCTCTGTGCTACTTTAACATCAAGTCTTTATAAACAAGTAAGCTGAAGAATAAAGAGGCGTATCTCATATACAACAAATAAAGAGCATCAAAGAGTTATAGTGCGTCATCAAAGAGTTGTAGTGCTTATCAGAATAGCCCGCAATTTAAAAAGCCAGTTTGGTGAATCGTTGCTGCTGTTGTTTTTCCCTAGTTAGTACATTACAAAGTAACCGCTAACATTAATGTAAGTGTGTGTGTGTGTGTGTGTAACTTTTCAAGTTGTAGCCACTTAGACTGCTTTGACGAGTTGAATTGATGAATAGCAATATGATTATCGGTCATGTGTTAACATTAACAGGGATTCTCACTTATAAGCAACCAGGATCCTTTTTTTTTCTCAATCTTCAATATAGAAATAAAAAGAAATCATTGTGTATGTATTTGAGTAGAAAACTCGCGTATATGTCTTCCTTTACAACCAAATGTTAAGACAGAGATAGTTCTCGCTTGTGTGTTGGATTACAAAGAGATTAGAACCCTCGAGGTGTGTGAGGTAGTCAGGTATCAATGTCACGACATTACTACTACAAATAAGTTGATTAGAAAAGATTATAAAAGACAGGGGAACTAAGCGATGCAAGAATGGCTCTATTGGACCTTTTGTGTGTGTGTGTGTGTGTAGATCTCTACATTAAACAGAAACAAATTAAAAGGTGCCATTAATAAACTAGAGGTTAATCCATGACAGAGAGACATAGATCTAGGTTTAACAGTGAAATGAGATGGAGCGGTAAAGGAGAGAGAGAGAGGGCGAGAGAATGGGTCCTAATATAAGCTATAAAAACAGTTTCATGATATGTAGCCTACTCATTGCCGTCCAATCTCACTTCAGGTGAGCTAAATTAGCTTAAAGTCCATCTAGTTGTGAGATTAGAGCTGAACGAGCTTTAAGCCATCATAAGAGAAATCTAGTGGGACTAATGAACCAACGGAAGAGTTTAGTCGAGTCTTTGTTTTTCTCTTTTTTTCCCTTTCTTCTTAAAAGATTCACACTATGATCAGATTTAGAAAACGTCTCAAAAAGAAAATGGTTGAATCTCTGTTCACCATTAATATGACTATAGCATGTGCCAAAAGAGGAATGCATTCTTATATATTTATCCATTTTAATTTGTTTATATCCCATGCATGTCGAGGTAAGCCTATAACATAGGCTTAGTTTTGCTTTTATTGATATGAGCTAACGGAATTTTAGTCGATACCAAGCCTCAGGCAAATCATGGTAAACATTGACCATCTGTATAGCCCACACCCCCGCAGTAACAAGAATAGGACAACATTGTTACTGATTTATGGCATAGTATCCGCTTATATAAATTTATAGATTCATCAGAGGGAACCATTTACCAATTCTATGACTGTAAGAAATATTGGTCTCTCCTTTTAAGTTATGTTATAATCTTTTCATAAAAGAGAATGAAGCAAAGAAATGGGTCCTGGAAATACATTCAAATATTCTGAAGCGACCCTTTAAGGTCTAGTAGCGGTGCGCTGGCCTTAGTCCATTGGTCAACTCGGTATTAGCTCGATCGTTTCCACGACTAGTGGGCTATTTGCAGTGTACTTTGAGTCATGTTTAAAATGTTTATGAAACATCAATAGGTCGTTACAAACTTTTTTTTAATTGTTATTTTTAAATGGCGTAAAAGGAGTTATGATATTATCGAAGATGCTGAATTTAATATGTCAATACGTTTGATAATTATTATCATCAAATATGGTAAATAAATTTAAGAAAAATAAAGATATAAATATATGTAAATTCAAACCTTGATGTAAAGGTCATCTATTTATTTATCTATTTATTTAAATAGATGACCTTTACATCATCTGCCCTATAGGCCACAAGGTCTGAAAGGGGAACTTTTTTTATATTTAAACCTGAGGCGCGGTGGCTGAGCAGTAAAGCGCTTGGCTTCCGAACCGGGGTCCGGATCCTAGTGAAGACTGGAATATTTAATTTCATGATTTTCGGGCGCCTCTGAGTCCAGCTAGCTATGGGTACCTGACATTAGTTGGGGAAAAGAAAAGGCGGTTGGTCGTTGTGCTGGCCACAAAACACCCTCGTTAACCATAGGCTACAGAACCAGATGATATTTACATCATCTGCCCTTTAGACCACAAGGTCTGACAGGGAAACTTTGCTCTTTTTTATATTCAAACCAGCATTTTCAGTTCTTGTGCTAGATATAAACGGCCCCCAAATTTATTTCAAATAATGTCATTTTAAAATTAAAATGTTCTAGATTTAGATGGTTACCTGGTCGTGTGGTTTGCGCACTGGACTATCGTTCGGTCGTCTCGATGGTACTGGGTTTATACCCTACCCGCTGGTACCCCCCGTCGTCCTGCGGGAGGTTTGGACTAGGAAGTAGATTCTCTTAAACTCTGCAGGAACATACAAAACATATAAAACATTTTTACAAATAAACCTAACTGGCATTCTGTTGTCTGTGTACCTTTACAGGTGATATTGGAACACTTTCAGCTTTGCGAACAGTAATTTAAAAAAAAAATGAATTATAAAAATGAATCATTCTGATGTAATGAATCATTCCATTAAAATGTACTTAGATCTGTAGTAAATGGTATAAAGCTATTAACCAAGTTGGGAAAATGTCTATTGCTGAAACTATTGATGCCTATGGATGTTTTCTAAATTAACAGAGTACCGTAAAACTAAATGATCGTAGATCTACTCTTTCAGTTACATTTGGTTTGTATTGCAAATATTAAACACTTCAGGAATTAGTGAAAAGCAACAGGTGTCTTCAACTACACAAGTCTGAAATCTAATTTATAGCCTTGACTACAATGATTGCGTCTTTTGAGACAAACGTCTATTTTTGTTTTCTATTTAAATTCTAAGATAAAACATTAATGAATTAAAATGTTTACAATATTTCGGATGTTCCTTCGGAGTTGAAGATAGTTTACTTCCTAGTCCAAACCTCTCGCAGGGTTTGAACCCGGGACCATCGATAAATCCAAACAACAGTCCAACGCGCAAACCGCACGACCAGGCAGCCATCCAAGAGAAGACGTCAAGTCAACGATAAGTAAATTTATCAGCTGCTACGTGGTGAGTCATACTTTCAGTTTCATATGATCTGTTATTACTTTCTTATACACTTTTCAGTAGCGATGAAATACATTTCCTCACTGAAATGAATAAAATAGCAATAGACTTTGTCTCTGACTCCAGATATTTAGAAACTATAAATAAGTGAATTGATTTGAAAACTATAAATAATTGATGTCATTAAAACATAAGTGTCCATTAATATATAATTCATCGTAATAAATTCTATGAACTATGTGTACAGTTTCTATTTTAAAGAAATTCATGATTTATGTTATCTGTAGAATGACTCTGTTTGACCTGCTGATCACTGTGTGGCAAAAAGTTTAGTCAATGTAGGCCTAATAATTTGTTCATGAGCTAAGGCTGACTTGGTTAACGAAACAAAACCTGTTTATTGCCTCTTCTTAAAGTACATAGGGTCAGATGTTTTACACACATTCCGTTATATGTCTAGTTAGAAAATAAACTGTTATTTCTGTCTAAGTTAAACCTCTGCACTGTGCTGATGCTGTTGTAAAGACATACATGATTTCAGTGCAGTGGTTTACGTGATAACGCAGACCCAGCTGTGACCTACATATTTTTTGTCTGTTGCATCTGACGCAGACATTGTTATCTGAAAGTTTATTAAATTTATCTAGTCGACGTCTGTTTCTTTGACAGTTGCTTTTTGTTTTAGTCACAAATGAGTGCTCTGTTACCCGTTTAAGAGTTCTCCAAATGTCTCTTTCAGAAGCCTGCTTGATGCCAACTTTTTTCCTGTAGGGCAGTGAAGACAAACTGACGCTTGAGCTGGTCTTTCTATCTATTATCAGCTTATCTGGAAGTTACGAAGTCACTGTCTAGAGAAATAGACAACTGTCAGGCTAAGTCCGGCTGCAGTCCAGCAGTGCCATTTATACATACAATTAGCGGAATACGTTTCACTGTCTGCAAAAAAACAAAAACAACAACAAACAAACAAAAAACAGTCTATAAAACAACAGTTGTCACTTTTTTTTTCGTACTTCTCCAAAAATGTATAAAAACTTATAAAGTCCCATATGTACATGTGTTCCATAATGGACATACGCTGACTTAACTAGAAATAACCAATTTTTTCTAAACGGCGGTGTGGCAGTATCGAGGCACTAGGTGGGGGATAGCCACGTATGGGTGATGACCCTATTTCTAAGCGATCTTTTTTTTTGCCAGCTTCATTCACAAGATACAAGAGATACATACAACAGTTTAATGTAATATTGACTATTTCTACCATTTTTATACTCCATAGATCTAGTCTAGAAATAGTTTCTTTAGAGAAAAAAATCCACTCTCCTTGTAACATTTTTGAATCCACATTGTGCATTGTTGTTGTTTTATCAGCAAATAACGGGTGAAATTGCCTTTGTTTCATATTTTATGTTACAGGAATAAAAATGTAACAGCATGTCTAAAAGAAACAAAAAATATAATGGCGCTGCAGCATAGCGAGCTTAACGACAGGTCTAGCTGCTCACATTCCGTTGTAAGCCAGTGTTTTAAATTTAAAACATAGTGGAACAATGAATAGGACATTCGGTCGATGCATTCACAAAACAAGACAGAAAAATAAAAGAGAAACACAAAACTTTAGAACCAGATCAGACAAAGGAACGACATGCCATTGACAGAGAACAATAGAATAACGATTTTTTAAAAAAACAAAGTGCCTACTCTCTGACAGTTTCGGCGTGAGTTGGCCACAGACAATTGAGGCAAATTAATGTTGGCATGGTTTATTCACAAATAAACACCTAGTTTTGCTGACGAAGGGAAATTTAATTTGTTTAACATCTCAAAACTTATGACTTTTCACTAACCTATACAGCTGAAATTTCGCACATAAAGTTATGCTACGTGACAACATATTTTTATAAAATGTTAGAACTATCATTGTATTACTTCTTATGGCACGATTAGGAATTAGCTTTTTGTTTTGCCATCTTCTTAGCTCCTCTTGGGTGCGCTCCTTCATTCGTGGTATATTACCAATAAGAATGTCTTGTTTCATCTCAGGCATGGCGACTCCCTCACAGAATTCCGTGTAGGATGGGGTCTCAATAAAGGCCTTAAATGCTTCAAACTCTTTAACGCTTCCATCTACAAACTACACTTTCCTACGCTACTCTCTATAGTATTGTGGCTCAATGAGTTAGCTCCTTTTAACAATCGTACTGCGTCACGGACCGCGCTGACAGGTCTAATAAAAATCCGGTATAAAATGTTCCCTTTCACAAAGAACACCCTGTGCATACCCCTGGTTTTCTGCTCCCTACTTTTACTTATTTTATTTATTACTTTAGTTATTGTCACCATTCGTCAAATACAAAACAAAGACAATTTTGAACGATAATCTACAAATACTCATTTGTTGAACACCAAACAATACAACACAGCACATTACTTACTACACAGCACATTACTTACAACACAGCACATTACTTACAACACAGCACACTACATAAAACACAAAACATTACTTACTACACAGCACATTACATAAGACACAAAACATTACTTACAACACAGCACATTACTTACTACACAGCACAGTACTTACAACACAGCACATTACATAAAACATAAAACATTACCTACAACACAGCACATTACTTACAACAGAGCACATTACTTACAACAGAGCACATTACATCCAACACAACACATTACTTACAACACATCACATTACTTACAACACATCACATTACTTGCAACACATTCCATTACTTACAACACATCACATTACTTACAACACATCACATTACTTTCGACACAGTAGATTACTTACAACACAACGCATTACGTACAACACAAAAATTACTTACAACACAACACTTTACTAGCCAAACAAGACAGTGAGAATTTTCACGATAGGTTACTGACGATACTACACTGGTTGGGAAAGCATCAATGACAATATACATAACAATCAATCACTGCACAAAAATAGAAAGACTAATGTCATACATTGAGACAAAAGTTCGTAAAATGGAAAGTGAAACACACACAAAGCTTGTCTAATGCATCGTGACACAAGACAAGATAATGCAAAACTCATAAAGACAAGACAAAATAAAGTTAAACTCATAAAGATAAGACAAGATAAAATAAAACTCATAAAGATAAAACAAAATAAAGTTAAACTCATAAAGATAAGACAGGATAAAATAAAACTCATAAAGATATAAAGAAAAATGACAGTGTGAGGTATGGATGTATTTCTATCAGGTAAAAGCTGCAGGCCAGTTCTAGCCTTTCAATATGGGGATATGAGTGTCTGTCGCCAACAAGAAAAGAAATCCACAATTTCGACACATTCCAAATATAAAAGCTCCTGAAAGCAAAGCTTTCTGTTATGATAGCCTACAAAGAAAACTTCGTTCGTCGTATAGAAAGCTTATGTTAAGATACGTTTTAAAATTAATTTTAATAATTAGCATTACATGCTTATTTAACTTTTATGGATAAAAGGACAAGTTTAATGACTTTGGAATGACTTTTTATGGAATTCATCTTACTCATTAACTTCCAACCTTAACTCTTTCTCTCCTAACGATACCAACGTTGATTCCACCAGAATGTGGTAAATAATTACGGAGAGAAAGAGTTAAAGAAGTCAGATCTTTAACACAGATTTCTACTTTCATATATTTAAACTCTACAATTCCACAGCTCTATTTAGAGTTGCAGTTATTGACTTTCTCTTGAGGAGTCCTGAGTCCTCAGTAACGACTCGTGCACTTCCATCACAACTAATCAGGCATATGCATTAATATTTCATTCAGTAGAAAACTTAATTCTAAGCATTCTTCTACAGCAAACAATTCAATGTTACTTTTTTGTTTTAACAGCACTGAGCAGTGTCATTTGATGTAATGAAACGTGTTCTTTTCTTATGAATGTTTAATAACAAACGTCCAAATGATATTGCTTCGTTCTTTAGACTTAGTGTGTTATTTGTTTTAAGAATTCAGTTCTAAACAAAGCATACAGCTAAGACAAAGTAACCAACCATTCATTATATAGGCCTATAAGAGTTCAATAACCTAACACACTGAGGCCAATCTGTAAATCTATTTATAGTTTGATTGATTCAGTGTGTACATGACCAACGTAAGACGAACAGGACAATGTTCTCCAATATAGTCTCGTATTAAGAATCTAGACGTCGTGTGGTCGTTAGATCTAAATTTATAACCCAACGCACTGTATCTCGTGGAGGAATAGTTGGAGAAATCAATGACAACTTGGCAACATTTGTCTATCGCACTAACCATAAAAATGTTCTGCTGCCCTGGCAACGGCGAGGAGGCTATTAATAGTTAGTACGGCTCACGAACGTAATAGTTCCTATTTCTATCTTGCTATTCGAAAGGTTTTGATCTATATCGTAAAATGCCTAATAACAGAATTGTTTGCATTAAAATATTTGGCCTTGCTAATCAGTGGAATAAATTGCGTTGTCGTAAAGAAAACTTAAAGGATTGTAAACGGAATTTAGGTCCTCTCTAGCTATGTGTAGCCTATTTAGAGATGTTAGTCTAAGACAGTGAGTAAGACTTCTTACTGGTTTAATGATATGCTAAACATTTCAATCAAAATGTCAAAGGATGGCTGCCTTGTCGTATGTATTTGTTTGGTCGAGTGGATGCGCTATGGATTGTCGCATCAATGGTCACAGATTTGAACCCTTCCCACCATCGACCCCCCCCCCCCCAATCCGCCATCTTCCGGGAGGTTTGGGTTCGATGTAGTAATTTTCAAATCTGGCAGTAAATCGATTTTTTTTCGAAACTGAGATATAAATAGGTGAATGTAAAAATATGTCCACACATTTGTTATGTCAAGAGCTAATAAATCAGTCCACACATTTGTTATGCCAAGAACTAATAAATCCGTCCACACATTTGTTATGCCAAGAACTAATAAATCAGTCCACACATTTGTTATGTCAAGAACTAATAAATCAGTCCACACAATTGTTATGCCAAGAACTAATAAATCAGCTCACACATTTGTTGTAAAGAACAAGTTAACAAAATCAGTCCAGACATTTGTTATGCCAAGAACAAGCTAACAAAATCAGCCCACACATTTGTTATGTCAAGAACTAATAAATCAGTCCACACATTATTTATGTCAAGAACTAATAAATCAGTCCACACATTTGTTATGTCAAGAACTAATAAATCAGTCCACACATTTGTTATGCCAAGAACTAATAAATCAGTCCACACATTTGTTATGCCAAGAACTAATAAATCAGTCCACACATTATTTATGTCAAGAACTAATAAATCAGTCCACACATTTGTTATGTCAAGAACTAATAAATCAGTCCACACATTTGTTATGCCAAGAACTAATAAATCAGTCCACACATTTGTTATGCCAAGAACTAATAAATCAGTCCACACATGTGTTATGCCAAGAACTAATAAATCAGTCCACACATTTGTTATGCCAAGAACTAATAAATCAGTCCACACATTTGTTATGCCAAGAACTAATAAATCAGTCCACACATTTGTTATGCCAAGAACTAATAAATCAGTCCACACATTATTTATATCAAGAACTAATAAATCAGTCCACACATTATTTATGTCAAGAACTAATAAATCAGTCCACACATTTGTTATGCCAAGAACTAATAAATCAGTTGACACATTATTTATGTCAAGAACTAATAAATCAGTCCACACATTATTTATGTCAAGAACTAATAAATCAGTCCACACATTTGTTATGCCAAGAACTAATAAATCAGTCCACACATTTGTTATGCCAAGAACTAATAAATCAGTCCACACATTTGTTATGCCAAGAACTAATAAATCAGTCCACACATTTGTTATGCCAAGAACTAATAAATCAGTCCACACATTTGTTATGCCAAGAACTAATAAATCAGTCCACACATTTGTTATGCCAAGAACTAATAAATCAGTCCACACATTTGTTATGCCAAGAACTAATAAATCAGTCCACACATTATTTATGTCAAGAACTAATAAATTAGTCCACACATTTGTTATGTCAAGAACTAATAAATCAGTCCACACATTTGTTATGCCAAGAACTAATAAATCAGTCCACACATTTGTTATGCCAAGAACTAATAAATCAGTCCACACATTTGTTATGCCAAGAACTAATAAATCAGTCCACACATTTGTTATGCCAAGAACTAATAAATCAGTCCACACATTTGTTATGCCAAGAACTAATAAATCAGTCCACACATTTGTTATGCCAAGAACTAATAAATCAGTCCACACATTTGTTATGCCAAGAACTAATAAATCAGTCCACACATTTGTTATGCCAAGAACTAATAAATCAGTCCACACATTTGTTATGTCAAGAACTAATAAATCAGTCCACACATTTGTTATGTCAAGAACTAATAAATCAGTCCACACATTTGTTGTGTCAAGAACTAATAAATCAGTCCACACATTCGTTGTGTCAAGAACTAATAAATCAGTCCACACATTCGTTATGTCAAGAACTAATAAATTAGTCCACACATTTGTTATGTCAAGAACTAATAAATCAGTCCACACATTTGTTATGTCAAGAACTAATAAATCAGTCCACACATTCGTTGTGTAGTTATGGGGTTTGGACACTACAAGCATTGCTCCTTTGACTTATCAGTAAAAGGCAGTTCCATCTATACTCGGAACATGTGCAGGTTTCAAAAAGCTGATGCAAAAAAAAAAAAAAAAAAAGCTGTCATCTGTGAAGCGCAGGACGAGACTTGATGAGAACCTCAAGTGCCCACCTCCCAAAAAAAAAAAGGTCCGATGAGTGGTGTCGGTAAGACAGAATGGAAACAGGTAACACTATCGCGATTCAGGACGGGACACTACCCAGCCCGGGCTATTTAGCGAAAGTCAGTAAAATCTGCTATCCCGGATGACGGTACTGTCACGAAGATATGGAGACGGTCGAACAAGTCCTATACATGTGTAGAACCCTTCACCTAAACATAGATTCGATAGCGCGCAAGATCATGAAAGAGATGAAACTGGTTCGCGATGGGGTTTCTTCCTGTACAGTGGTAGATCTTGAAAAAAAAACACTGACGCCATCTTGGTTCGAGTTGCAAGAAATGACTCAGTAAGGAGTCTTAGTGCCTAGATCACTGATAGCGACACTCGGACAACGCTTGTAAGTCTCAACGTTACATTCGGATGGAAAGGTTCGTTAGAGAAGATCACTATATCAATAAAACAGGACCGATTCGTTGCACTGGGAGAGGGGATAAACCTAAATAGAGCCTGAAGCCCATACACCGTTCATCAAGAGGCCGATTTTCAAATCACGTACATCCGCACGACAGATTGTGGTATAGAAAAAGAACATCCCGTAGATGCTCAGCCTCGCAACCCGAAAGTGTCTTATGTGTAAAGTCATTGGAAAAAAACAAAGTGTAACGAATTCGCAACTGCTGGGAAGCCTCTCAGACAGAAAGATTGCTTTTATTCAGGCCGGAGGAGAGATTTTATTGTCCCAGGATTTCAAAAGACGTACTAAACTCGACCATATCAAATCTGGTAGGGCTACGGGTTCTTTATAACTTGTACCTGAATCCCATGACATAGAAAATCATAACATTTAATCGAGTTTGTGTATGTTATAAGCAATACTATGTTTGGTATTCAAAGCCTATATCTTGTTTGTACTTTCACAGAGACTAAAGAATGCCAACTTAACGCGAGGATGCAGTTAAAAGTCAACTCTTCAGTCTAGGAGGTATGTGGCATTAGACATTTTGCTCTCTTGTTGTTGATGATGATATCCATAGGGATGTGTGTTAAGGAGATTGATAGTGTGTGTGTGTGTGTTTTGTGAGTGTGTATAAGTGTGTTTTTCTTTTTTTGGGGGGGGGGGGGCATAAGGCTGCCTGGTCGCGCACTATGCGCGCTGGACTGTCGTTCGGTCGTCTCGATGGTCCCGGGTTTATATCCTGCCCGCTGCCATCCACTGTCGTCCTGTGAGTGGTTTGGACTAGGAAGTAGATTATCATCAACTCTGAATAAATTTCCGAATGAAGTAAAAAATGTTTACAAACATTTCGTCTGTCTTGAGAGTTTTCACTTTATTTACATATTCCTAAAGTCATTTGGATTCTTTTTTTTTTTTTTGCCATCTAGAGTGTTTGGTTTAAAGAGTTTATTTATTTCTCAATCAAGACCTAGGAAAGTCAAGCGCAGAAACTTTAATTTTAATGACGAAAGAATATTGTGTTTACAACTGTACACACTCACACACACACATACACATTAAGGCTCAGCGCAAACGACATGGCAGATTTTTACATCTTTTTGATACAATTCTAATACAAGGATAATGGCAAATAGTTTTCAATCATTTTAGTATCCTGAAACATTTGGATGGTTAGGAAAATTCTCTTGCATCAATCCTTATTCCATTTGTTCTGAGCCCTAAACCCACGTAGGCCTATCTCTCTCATTTTTGCATCTCTTTTGGTACCACATCTAGCTCTTTTTTAAAACTTATCTAATCTTTCTCTTTATTATGCTAAAAACTTGAATCCGTTTTCTTTTGTTCTAACAGTGCTAACTAATGTGTAGGCCTATCACAAAGAATTCTAGGAAGCCAATCCCAGGAACATTAAACATGGAATGCACACAATTGACAGTCTATAGTAGTCTATACCATAAGGAAGTACTGCTATCTGATCTGTCCAACTATAAATAACCTTGTAATCATATATAAAACATGCTTATAATTTAAGTCATTTACGGGTTGGATTGCCAACAATTTATGATTGATGTCACGCGTTTGGGGGATTTATAAAAATATAACTGAATGCAAATAAAGGGTAACACGATGGTTGACGTAATTATGCTTACAAGTTAAGCTTCACGATATTACAAAATATTATCAGATATTCCAGGCACTATTTCAAACTTCCATATCAACATACTTAAACTTGGCTTAGCTTGGCTACCTATGAAAGGGGCTCGAGGTTTGACACCCGACTTGGGCAGAGTTGTGTATACTGAGCGCCTGAAGGCAGCACGGAAAAACCTTCTATTAGATACCCCCTTCCCCACTGGTCCACAACTGAGATTGGACCAAAGTGCTCTGAGCATGCTATAAGCATGAAAGTAGCGCTATATGAAAGCCATAATTTAATTATTTATTTATTATTATCACTTCGATTGAAATCCCTTCAGGTTTTTACAACTCCAATCATGAAATATCAGCATGCTTCACTAAGGAGGAAGTAGCCCAGGCTGGAATATATAGACATAGATATAATGCTAAAGGTTGTACCATCCGACTACAGAAACACTTTTTTAAAAATAACACATCATTTTGAACCATTGAGACTATAAGCAGACCTAGTTTTAAATGCCAGCAAGGAAATCTTTTTTTTTTTGGTGGGTGGAGGGGGGGGGGTAGGGAGGGTTACGTGGGGATGTAGTGGGTTCCTTCATATTGTGAAATCAGAGAAAATGAAAGAGCCGACCGTTAGGCGACTCCACGAACACTTTTAGACCCACAATAGAACCGCAAACTTACGAGAGTGCGCGAGCAAGGATTTATGAATGGAACACGTCCTAACGGTACAATAGCTGTATCTTTGTAGCACGGAACGGGATGTCAGGAAGTACCTCCTGCGCCCATACAGGTTAGATGAGTAGTGGCGTCTAGGCAGAAAGGATCAAACAATTCTGACACCTTTTCGCAAAGTACATTGTCCGATAGGAGCCTACTTCTCTAGGATCCAAAAGAGCTTCGATTCCATGATGATATCGAGCCAATGGAACACATTTTCAACGATTGCGGGGGTGCTAAGGCAGCTAAGACAAAGCATGCCCTGTTAGGGGGTTTACATTCTAAAAATGTTTTATATGTATGCAGATTTACTGTAAGCTGCACTTATTAAGTCTTAAGATTTGTAAACATGTGTAAACAAAATGTATTTGACACTTATAAGGTTTCTAGGTTTGATGGCTGCACGTTTGATTGGCAAAGGAGTTTCCTTCAGTCCAACAAGTCACCTTACTTTTGTCAAGTTCTGGTTTACATTGTTAGTACTTGGATTCGCTCTGATTTCACAAAGTAAATATATTTTTATTTTTTTTACTAGATTTGTTTTTCTAATAAAATTAGACATCTGAGTTTGAAGGCTGAATGATCTTTACTCATTGTTCTTTAGGAAGAAATCTAAAGAGATAGATAGTAGATTTTGTAGTTTTGTCAATAGATCTTTTTTTTAAAACTAGTATTATAAGTTTATTTGCTTATTATTATTATTATTAGGCCTATTTAATATTAGACTATAAACGCTATTTTTGTGTTGTTTTGAGAAACTAAATATCTCAAGATACTAGGTCTCATTATCTGACAAAAATGTAAAAACTTTCTTTTACGATTGGCTAAACTAAACAATTCCATTCCAATATAGAGGTGAAACTACACAAGCACAAGAAAAACAACTTATAGAGCGATTATTTAGCTCTTACTGAGCTAACTCTTCTAATGAGTGTTAGAATTACAAAAATTGGAACAATTAATAATAAATATTTTCTAGTTCCATTCACCTCATCACCTATCATTTAGTCTGTTGTACCGTTGGGGCACCATGCACGATTTGTGAACCGTCTTTCTCCATTCATCTCTAGTAGCTGTCTTTTGCCTTGGATTGTGCCTCTTTCAATAGCAGGCTCGTCTCTGCTTATTTGTTGTCTTCCCATTGCTTTCTCTGTCTGTCTCTTCTACTTTTTCCTGGTACTGTTCCCTGAAGGAAGGTCTTTGCAAGCCCCGAAGACCTTGTAATATGGTCATAGCGTTTTACTTTCCGTTTTTTTCTACACTAGTTATCAAGTCATCGTGGGGTCCAATCGCTGTAATAACCCTGTCTCTAATCTCTTGGTTAGTGATGCTGTCTTTAAATGTGATACATAATAGGATGCTTCTGTAGCATCTCAATTCCATTGTTGGAATCCTCATATATTTATATTTTATGTCTATGATCTAGATCTAATTTAGTTCTAGGTATGTGAAAAAAATGTTATACAAATTAATTTTAAAAGATAGCTTAGCACCACCTTTAATTTTGTACACCTGATAGACGTAGAAATCAAAGATTTTAAATAATCATAAAAGTGAAATATAAACAGTAGATCTGATCTATGTTTTGAATTGTTTTATAGATCTATAATATATTTTAAAACCCAAGGAAATGTAAAAACAAATTTGACCTAAATCTATAGTATCTAAATTACCTTAGACCATTATTAATATTGAAGAAATATTTGTCAAATAGGGCCTACCATAGACTTATATATACTAAATCTATATCATATAAATTAATACGTTTATGGGGCCTCCATTCTAAATATTTCTACATCCGAAACAGGAGCATACTACTCTTTCTGTGGTAATTCTTCATTCAAATTACACAATGACTATGGTTTAAGCTTTAATTATATTGCAAAAATCAATTTTAAAAAATACTCTAGTTAGTCTAGGTCTAACATTAAATGACAAATAATATTGATTGGATTTGAGAGCGGTGGCTAAATAGTAAAGCACTTAGCTTCCGAAACGGGGACCAGGTTTGAATCCTGATGAAGACTGAGATTATGAATTTCTGGATCTTTGGGTGCCTCTCCAGCCAGCTTTAATGGGTACCTGACATAAGTTGGGGAAAGTAAAGGCTGTTGGTTGTTGTGCTGGCCACATGACACCCTCATTAACTGTGGCCACAGAAACAGGTGACCTTTACATCGTCTGTCCTATTGCAATGTCTGATAGGGGAACTTTACTTTTTCGATTGCATTATGATTATTGCACACAAAAAAAAGTACAAGTGGAAAACAATATTTTTTTATATACTTAAGAAGTAAAGTTTAAAATAGATCTATGTTTTAATAGGTAAGAAGAATGTAGCTCTGAAAGTCTAGAAACTATAATTCTCTCCTAAATTAGGGCATGACATATTGTTATCTATTTTATTTAATGAATTTAAATGCAATAAAAATTATTTAGGCTTTGTACAGAGTTTAATGTTGTTGACATTTTTGAATGTATTAAATGTTTAGAAATCAAACTTTTAAAGAAAGGTTCTCATATTGCACTTTTTTTATTTGAGAAAAAAATATTTTTATTTTTGCCTTACTTTTATTGGCTTAAGAACTAAGCCGCTTAGCTGGTAAAACACTGTTATATTTGACCCAATATATTTTAAAAAAAGATTAAAATCTGAATAGGATTTATTTTTGGTCGAATTGTTTTCAAAATATTTGTTTCTTGATACAGAATTAGCTCAAGGTAAGGTCAATGTATTAGATCAGATTTTGTTTTTATTAATCCTAGCTTTTTCTTTTGATTCTCTAATTCTTTCCAATAAAAATCACTCACTGATTGGTGATTGTCACATTTCATAAATATAATTATTTTAAACTTACTTCAATTAATTTCACAGAATACAAGTATACTCCATGCATTGTTAGATGGAGACATGTTTAAATAGTTTTATTTGTAATATCACAGAACATTCACTTTTACCTTTTTGATGCAAATCTAGTCCACAACATTAAGGCATCTTTTTAAAGTTTGGATATATTTAACATGGTCTTTTATGGTTAACTTTAATAATACAGTAATCTATGAAAGCTATTTAATAATTAATGTTGCTATAAGTTTATTTGTCTATAATTGTGTTTTTTTTAAAATTAAAGTTATGCTTTTTAACAAACTAATAATCGAATAAGCCTAACCATAGACTATATATGGCTTAACTTAAAGAATTAAATATGTGAAATTTGATAACAGTCAAAAAAATTAAATCCCCCCACCAAAAAAAAAATATTTGAAAAACATACACATTAATTTTTTTTTAAAGAATAGGAATTACCAAGTGTATATGCCGACCTGTAGCAATGTATCCATATTTTAAAACACAGTCAACAGTATATTTTATGATATATATGAATAACTCTACCTTTGCTTTAAGAAAAAGCAAAATTAGTCTAGTTAAAATCTTCTTTTACCCATTGTTTTAAGTGAAATAGATTTTTGTTTTTATTTGATTTGTGGGCATGAGTTTATTTATTCTACCCTAACTTGTTTTGTTTTTTTACATTTTGCCTGAAAAAATTGCTTGAATTTTTAGTTGACATTATTAAACTAATGCTATTATAAATATTTATATAAACTAAATTTTGTATGTAATTGTTTATCTGTGTTATTCCCCATACAAAAATTGTTGCTTTTTCTACAAACGTTTATAAGATGATAGCAAGCAAAATATTAAAAAATCATTAAAAAAAAGATTATCCAAGGGAAAGAACATCACACTTACACCCATATCTTTCAATAATGTAGAAGTTTTTTCCTTTATTTGATGTCAGACAAAATAATAAATTTGGCTAATTGGTTAATTTTTTAAAAATTGATTCATGTTTTGTTATGTACAATAAATAATTTTTAAAGTTTCAACTTGATCCAAGCATGGATGAGGGAGAAATAATGTGTTCAATTATCTAAGGGACTGAAACCCTGCACATGTAGCCATATTTGTGAATACTGATGGAATAATTTCTCCCTTGTCGGTATCAAACAAAATAAGTAATCACCATTTACCAGTAGTTAATTGAATGATTATTAATTTTTTAAAATTGTTTTATGTCTGGTCTATGCCAATGAATATTTGTGCAGAATGGGTGTGGGAGAAATAACATATACAAATGTTTTACCAGACAGACAGAGATATATAGACAGACAAAGTGTGTTGATATAAGCTTTGTAAATAAAAAAAGATAATTAATCACATCCCAATACATTGGAAACAAACCATTTGTTGTTTTATTTTATTAACTTTTTAAGTAACATTTATCCATTCTTTATGGAAATAAACAAAAAATAATATGTCACCTTGTTTATTACCTCACTGTTAAGTTAATTATTAACAAAAAGCCAAAAAGAGTATTGAATGCTATTCTCATATTTGTATTGCCAAGGTGCCAGTAACAGTCCTCCACAGCCTGGATCATACTCTAATACCATTATAAGTCCAGAAGACACACTCATAGGTAAGTATTTGTTTATATGTATGTGTATTTAATTAATTTCAATTTGTTTATATATATTTGTATTTAATTAATTTCAATGTCTCTCAAACTACAAACATGTGGCCCCACACAAAGTGTCAGAGTTTTTAAATATATTTCAAGACTTGAATTTTTAGTTTTTTAAATCTTTTTTTATATATGGGGACATTCAGTTTGAATGTATACCTGACATTATTGAGGGTCATAGCTTTGAATACTGATGACTATTTTCTCAGAGAAATGAGGTTAATTTTAAAAGATACCACAGTTCTCATTTGAGACAGACTTAATAGTTTGCATGTACCTGAGAAAGGTTATTGAGACTCCAATCATTGTTAGGCTGAAAGAATTCTATATGGATTCCTTCTTGGGGTTAATACTCGAAGCTTTTCCCATGTTTGGGTATAGCTATAATGCAGCAGGGGTTTGGAATCAGAGTTTTTATTCTCCTAGGAGGGTAGCCAGCCAGGGCTAATGAGCCCCTTCTGCCTGAAGTGTACTGGTTAAGGTGCAAGTTGCTTGCTTTTGTCCTTTATCCTAACAATGATAACAGTTCTACTGGACCCAAAATCTAAGTCAAACATGAAGGCCAGTGTTTAAACTGGTTGTCAGATGTATGCCATTGGAAGTATTTATATTATTATATCCAATACCACTTCTGGCAATAACAACCTTAAGGCTGAGATACAGTTAATAAAAAGCTTATTATAAGGTTATTACAGTATAGGATAATTATTGTTTGCCTTCTGAAAATGTTTGTTTTACATGTTTCGGATGTTCCTTCAGAGTTAAATATAATTTACTTCATAGTCCGAACCTCCTGCAGGATGATGGGGTTTTAAACCAGGACTATCGATAAGTCTGAATGACAGTCCAGCATGCAAACCACACAACCAGACAGCCATCCATTCTAATTGCAAAAAGGTGCTGATAATATAGCCAACTGGAGATATTATTAAGTAGCTCATTTTGTCATGTCAGATCAGTACATTGGCTTACAAATTGGGGTCTGAGCACAAATAAGGAGACAATCAAAAAAATCCAAAGCTCAACATAAAGAATGGCTTTAAGCAGCTTTTCTTTGGAGCAAAATATGTTTGTGCTGTTGTCTGGAAGTCACAATTATACCTCAAAAACTGAAGGAGCTTTAAAAAATCTATTTGCACCATAACCATCATCACGTTTGAAAAGGGGCAATGTTTACTTTTGCTCCACTGAAACTGTATTTTAAAATGAAGTATGCAAGATTTATGCACACATGTAAACTATTTTTTTAAAAACAATATTAATAAAGTTTCATGTTATTCAATAACTTTATCTACAACTCTTTAAGAGTTGACAAAGTTTACTCCTATTAACTTAGTTAAAGATAATAATGATTTTATATTGATTTGAAGTTTCTGATGCAATTGTAACTAATGTGTGAAGGAATGAGATTTTAAGTTTTGAGTACAACTGTTCCACTGACAAACATAAACTTCCTTTCTACCTTGTTTCTTTTTGTTATTCTGTAAAACTTTGGATTATAAAAATCAGAATAGACATTTTTTTGTGTATATTTAATCCAATAACAATAAATTAAAAGGCATCTTTCATGAAAACCTGGAATGTTTTTTTGATCAAATCTTCAATAGTAATAAATCCATCAGCTTGCATTTTCTACAACTTTCTTTCCTAGTGATGTTGCTAAGCAGATTTGGTGGATGAATTACTTCTTTAGCATTTTCCTCTAGCTGAATCTTGGCAGTGTTCCAGTTGTTTTCTGCATTCAATTTTTTAGATCTTTAACAAAGTTATCAAAACTTTCTCCTTCTACCTACTTTCTCTGATACTGATGTGCTCTATATCTAGACACTTTTATTTCAACTTGGTCTTATGTAGTCTTCTATTTTCTTAAATAACAATTGAGGATATACCTCCTTACTATCTGTAATATTTAGAGTTTTGTGACTTCATGATCCTGGCTTTTTGTTTGTTGTCTGCACCAGCTAAAGGTCTTTTGAAACGAAAGCTCACCTGCTGTTGGAATCTTTAAAACTCTTGATATATATCTTTTGCATTCCAATTCAAGATTGCTTGTTCAAAATTTAAAAAAAGCCATTATTAAATTAATAAAAACTTTTGTCTGGACAACTTGTAAGTTTTACTCTGACACCAAGTAGAATAGTTATGTTATACAATTATTAAGACAAGTGTTGCTGAGGAAAGACATATAAGGAACTCCATTTAATACGTAAAAACAAGCAGTGTTGCGTTGAAGTGCTAGTGTGCAAATTTACATAAATACCAATAAGTTACAGCAGAGATAATATATTTCTGTTTTTTTACAATCAGGAACAACAATAGGAAATATTACAGCATCAGATCCAGATGGACAAGATTTGTATTTTAACACAGATACTGATGACACACGTGAACTGGTTACATTGTCTAATCCTAGAAAACTCAACAATGCTACTAATACATGGATTGTAGATATCAAACTGAAGTCTGTATTGGACAGAGATTATGTAAGTAGGATTTTTGTCAATGAAATTCCTCTAAAGATGAGTTGCTCAGTTCACAACAGAAGTTACTTTTATATGATTCACTCACCCTCTTTGTGTAGCTTGAGATTTGAATTTGATAAGAAAATGTGTTGAAAATGGGAGCCAAAATGTTTATAAAAATATTCCTAGTACAATGAGTTGTAAATAACACAATCATTGTAGCTGGAAGTTCAATAGCTAATGATAAACCAGCAGAGACTCAACATTTGATCTAACTAAACTTTAATGTGAACACTTAAAGTGGTAGATAAGCAAAGTGTGTTTTGTATTTGTGTGTGTGTGAAACAATGATGATGTAGCTAGAAAAGCAGTTTGCATACATAAGGAAAACTATTGAAGTAAAACCATTATAGTAACTTCGTGTTTAAATCTCTAAGATAAAAAATAATTTTGTTATGACTTATAATTTTATACTAATTGTTATTGTAGGCACCTAATGAGAGAAGGCTGTATTTTCTGGTGACTGATGGATCCAGCTCGGTAAATATTTAACAAACAGTTCAATAGTGTCTTTGGAATTTATTTCTAACTCTTTCATAATCTTACACCATGATTTACTCTTCTGCTTAGTGAAGCTGCAAAGAATAAGCTAGGCTAATACTTAATGTTATCACCTTCTTTTTACTTTCTTCAGCCTTGTAGGTCTTGCAGCATTGAGTTCTGATAGACTTAAATCTTGTGATAGCATAGCATCAAAGCACTTTGGCTTTGGGATTTTGTAAGCCATAAAAATGATTCCTTAATACAGGTCCTATAAGCTATTTTGAATGGAAAGACAAAAACATAAAAAAAAAAGATAAACAAAATGCTACATAAGTTGTCATGTACGTCTTACCTTTTTAAAAAAAAATATAGCCAAAAATGATTTCAAAATGTATTTTATCTTTGACTTATCTAGATTCCAATTTGGATCACACTATTTATAACTGACGTAAACGATGTGGCTCCACAGTTTGTCAACCTTCCTTATGAAGCTACAGTCAGAGAGGTTGGCTCACAATTTCTTTTTTGTCTTGTGGATTTTTCCCCAGCCATCTTGTTATTTCAAACAATGGTATCAGTTAAGCCCTAAAATTGGAAATGAAAGGATACTAGTTGTCAGTACTGTAGCTAATGAATATCTTAACATATCTTTCTTTAAACATGGGTAACAATAAAAATATATAGGCCCATACAAAATTAGCATTATATGCACCTAAATATCAAGAAGGGCTGAATTTTGTGCAAACGTATTTAAATATATAGACAAATTACTATTGCAGGATGCTAGTCCAGGAACTGTGATATTTTCTAGTGTTTTTGCCAAAGACCCTGACAACGGCAGGAATATACTATATACTATGGCAGTAAGATTTAATGCTTTTCTTAATTTATATTTTAAATGACAATTACTTTGACATTTGAAGTGAGACCATTAATTAGTATAAGAGAACAATGTAATCTGTTGTATTTATTCAAGAATATGCTTAAGATAAAATATTGTACTGATTAAATAAAATAAAAAAATACTTTGAATTAAACTTTATTTTCTCTTTCCCAACAAAAACAATATTTCAGCCAAATGCCCAGGTAAGTTACACATTTAAATAGCAATATAATAAAGTATTATCAAGCGAAATTATGTTAAGAAATTAATTTAACCTGTAGAGTGTCAAGAGTAGAAATGTAGAAATAGTAACTTTATTTTTAGACTTCAAAGTTATAACTGTATCATTATCTGTATTTAATTAGTTACTCGAAGAAGTAAAACATGATTTTTGTTATTTATAACAATATCAGTATTAAAGTCTAGTCATTTTTATTTTCATCTTTTTTGTTTCCTAAATAGTTTATATTTAAAATGTTAATTTTTCAGTACTTGTTACATCTTGTTACATCTATATGGTATAGCCTTAAATAATACCCTTCAAGATATCTTGGTTACAATTTACAATTAAAAATACATCTAATAATTTGTAGCATTTTTGAGGATCTCATAAAATAAAATTACTAAAGTAATTTATAAATGGCAGAGGAGATAAGTACTTAATACTGTCATTTTAGTTATTAATTTTTCATTTGTTCTTGATAATTGGAATTAATAAATTTTTTTTCTAATACAACATCCAAAAAAAAAATGACAAAATTGACTTCAAAATGAACTTTTTGAACCTGTGAACTTTAATTATTTACGAGATTAAACAATTATTTAAAATCAAATTGGTACATTGCAAACAGTTAATCTTTTTTTTATCCATTTCACTAAATATGGCCTGTGAATAAAAATCTTTTTCTAGGTTAATGATCAAGATTACACCACTACTTTTGAGATCAACCAATACAATGGTAACATAACATTAAGGCGCCAGTTAGATTATGAAACACACAGTTACTACCAGTACAAAATCATGGCAGAGGTATGAAATGATACTTTTGTTTATCTATTGGAGTGTAAATGGGTTCAATATAGAATAAACAAAAAATTGTAAACTATATTTTTTAAAGAGACATGTTGAATTTTAGTGGAAAGCATGGTCGAGAGGCCAAGTGCGCTTGAATTTGGCTTGGCTACCTAGAAGGGGGCTCGAGGTACGACAGAGTTGTGTTTACTGAGCACCTAAAGGCAGCACGGAAAACCAACTCCTAGATACCCCCTCCTCCCACTGGTCCACAAATGAGATTGGACCAAAAGTGCTCTGAGCATGCATGAAAGTAGCGCTATATAAAAGCTATAATAATAATAATATAATAATAATTTTCTACTCAATAATTACAAAAACCAAATTTTTGTTGTTGTTTTAGGATTTTGTTTTTAGAAAAGCTACCATTATTATACAATTAATTTTTGTCTTGCTTTTAAAAAGTTTTTTTTTTTTGTTTACTTATTTATTCTTTGTTTCTAGGTAAACCTCTTTTAAGACCAAATTAAATATACATATAGAAAGAGATTATACCATTTTATTTCACTTCTGTAAGGATGAAGGTAGACTAACAGCAGAGCCAGTGGGATTTGTTGTCTATGTCTATGATGTTCAAGACACTCCCCCAGCTTTTGTAAACTTGCCATACAGTGTTCAGATAGATGAGGACATGGCAGTGGTGAGACTTTGTTTATCATCATATTCCTTTTGAAAAGTCCATAACTTCTATTTTCATCTTCTATAATAATTGTGTTCATCTTCAGCCATAAAGGAGAATTTTTAATCATTAAATAACAATGTAATCTTTATCATGTACATTGATGTGATATCAAAGTGCAGGTCCTAACTCTGGTCTGAAGGATGTAGACTTTTACCCACATGTTGTTAGAACTAACAAAACCTCCTCATCCTGAGTGCGCAATAGTAAGAATTCCAATAAATTAACCTTAACATGTTTCAGTGCTATGAAAATACAGAGAAAGTGTGGATAGATGGAGTTTAGACAATTTAACTAGGTGTGAGGCCTTGTCTTTTATCAGGCCTCACACCTAGTATGATATATCTATCTTGATATGACATGATAATAAAATCCTCTTAGTTCTGCATTGGTTTAGTTTAAGAAGGTTTTAATTAATTGCCTTTCATACATATTTATCATTTCTTTGCTACTGTATACCGTTCTTCACTATCAATCTCTTTCTTTGCTTATAGCTCTCCTTTATGGTAAAACTACTCTGATTGTCAAGGAGTGCTTGGGATGTGGCTCTTCTGTGGACCCAATGTAATGCAATGTTTAGTTCCACAGTGGTTTAGCTTTTCTGCTTTTCACATTTTCCTAAATCACAGATACTGGTGATTTCTTGTTCTACACTCTAAATTCATTTCTCAGTCTGTACATGATCTTAGAACAAGCTGTTCCTGATGAAAGCTTTGAAATTAATTGTATTTGCTCTGCAAATGACATACACAATTTAACTTTGTCAGAGTTGAGAACGTTAGAAGCACATTTTGTTGTAACTGTAGTTTTAAATAGATTTGTAGTCTTTATTAGATTCTTCTTAAGTAATGTTTCATATTTTCTGATTGCATAAAAGTAATTTAACACTTGCAGTTTCACTCTTAAGGTTAAATTGCAAAATAAACCAGTTAGTTTTGAATTCACTGCATTGTATATAAAATGAATGTATCATTTGTAACTAGTTATATTCTAGTAACTATTTATACTTATCATCAGGGTAAATCTGTGCTAACAGTTCTTGCTATAGATGGTGACAAAGGAATCCCTAATAATATTACTTATAGCTTTGTCAGTGGTATGTATTTTTGTGTAAAAATGATTTTGTGCAAATAAATAATTCAGCTAAATTAAAAAAGTTTACCTGATATTTATATTTGTAAAAATAAAAATTAGTCATCAATCTATTTAAGTAAACAACTTGAATTCTATAAAAGATTATTATTACTATTTATTATTAATAAAAAAATAGTTGTTTTGAATTTTCTAGGTGATAATCAAAACTTTTACTTGGATCCTACAACTGGAATTATAACTGTCAACAAAACTTTAGACAGAGATACAGAATTAATGAGAAACACTGGTGGAGTGTATGCAATGATTGTAAAGGTAGATCTATTATACTGCCATTTAGTTTCAGTTACTAAAATCCTATTCTGACCAAGTGAAACTGCTAAACTTTTCATCTTCAAATCTAAATTATTGAAAATTAGTGCCTTTTGTGAGGTCACAGATGTCTGGTAAAAAGTAGGACATGTTCTCCTTTTTTATTTTGAGCCAATTATCTGGTAAGCATAGGCCTAATATGTGAAAATGTCGAGCTTTCACTCTGTTGTTTTCTGCACTGTTATATTTTGAATCAAGACATACTTCAATTTGAAATAGTTTGCAGGGCAGAAACAGTGAACAGTAGTATTTGAATATTCAAGACTGTTCATGTGAAGTTTGTTAAATAGTGCTACTTAAGAATTTTTCTTTCAGAAAAAACTTTTTTGTTGATCAATTAGCAGTTTTTGCACAGGGGATAAAAGAGAAATGTAGTCTATCCATTGACACTTCTCACTCAGTACTATCTAAATAAATGGTTCCACACTTATGTATATGAATGAAGAACTACTGCAAAAAGTCATTTTGTCTTATATATTTTTTGGCCTTCCTTTGTAAGGGTCCTCCTTTAGGCTTGCAGATGTCTGGTAGCATGGCAATAGGACATGTTTAAATGAGCCGAAAAATCTATTACAAATTCTATTAGTTCTTCTTCCATTTTAAAAAAATATTATGTAAAGGGAAGCAACAGTATTAAACAAACTTTATCAGTTACAAATGAAATATCATTATCAGATTCTTGTATAATTATGGATTAACTTTATAACTATCAAATATTAATTTTCCTTTAAGCAAAATATTGTGAAAAAAACCATCTCCAAATACTTTTCACATTAATCTTTATTTGTTGAACAAACTGATATGTCTTGTTGATTTGTTTCTTTTAACTCACAGAAATATAACACTTTTCATTTTTATTTATATTTTGTCATTGTGCAATCTATTACCTCATCAGCATTTAAGTTAATTTTTACTAATAAATAAACTTGTTTTTCTTTTCATCTAAAGGCTTCTGAAGTTGTGCCTCCAGGACAGATCAATAAAGGTTCTACTACTGCTACCACATTGGTGACAATTACTGTCCGTGATGTTAATGATAACAGTCCGATCTTTAGTCAGAGTACATACAATGCAACAATTTTGGAAAACATGCCCATTGGTGTCCCAGTGACTTTCCTTGATAGTGTTTTAATGAGAGTCCTTGATATTGACCAGGTCAGTTTAGAAAAAAGATTTTATTATAAGTTTTAAATTAATAAATTACTAATTTTGCATATGAGTTAAGACTATTTGAGAAAGATGTGACACTAGCTTAAGTCAAACTCAAAGACTAAGGCAAGGGTACATGATTACCAATATTCAATAAATAAGAAAGCTCTTTTAAAGAAGAAATTTCAATATGTATTTAAAAATGTGAATCCTAGAGTCTGCCTGTTTTCCTAACCTCAAATAAGTGGCCTAACACTATTTTGTTAACTTTTTTCCATAAACAAAAAAAAAAGGCCTGCTAAAAATCAATTTTGATGAACTTGAGGCCAATCTTTTGAAGAGCAAGCTTATTACAAACATACATGTTATACTACCTCAAATATCTCTCACAATTCTGTATTAGCCTGTCTCACCCTTTCCTATTTAACTTAGTTTGACCTGTGCTCTCCTTACTTGGGAAAATAGTTTGTTATAGGTGCCAAAAGTAAGAATTCCTGAAGCTCAAATGCAGAAAAATGTTTGGCTCCTGAATTCAGCCAGGAAAGTTAATAATACTTTCCATGATCTGGAGCTACTAGTGGGAGTGCTAACATACATCATTTGGTTTAGGATTTTTTAGTAACATTAGTTTTGGGCTTGTTAGGGTGAGCCTTTGTATTAAGCATAGTTTATAAATTCCAACAAAGTTTACTGCCAAATATATTTGACTGCTCATTTAAATTTGTTTTCCTCAACAGGGTGAAAACAGCCATTTTATTCTAACTATAGAAGCTAACAGCAGAGCTTATTATGATTTCTCTCCCCTTCCAAAAGAAATTTACTCTGAATCATCTGTACTCCTTCGAGTGAACAATTCAGAAGTCTTAGATTATGAGAAAAATCACAGTCTTATTTTTCAGGTGAATTATTGTTTTCTTAAAAAAATATTTGCTGGTTAGTAGAGTGACGATTTAAAAAACTATTTTTTAAATAAATATTTTTTAAAAATGTATTTTTTACATTTTAAAAAAATTTCATTAATAACAGTATTTTAAACACCTTTTAATTGATTTGTATACAGTAATAACCAAAACATAAACATATTATGGAGTAACACTGATGTAGAATGAATTATCTTATCAGTGTTCATTATCAAACTGTTTATGGTGCAGGTTGTCGCTAGAGAAGTAAATACAGCAGAGAAACGTTCAAGTACCACAACTGTGACTGTAAACATAGAAGACATGAATGACAATGCACCTGTTTTCTCACAGTCTAGCTACATATTAAGTGTATATGAAAATACTCCCATAAATACATCGATACAAACATTTAATGTAGGTGAAATATTTTAGAAAATTACCTTTAAATGCAATCATTTTTGCAGATATAATAAATAATTAATTACATTCAAATATTTATTTATAAATAGTCACACTAGATATAGACACTTGTAAATATGAAATTTTGTTTGGATTAACAATTTATGTTTAAATAGCATGCTATTACTTGCTAGGATATTCATAGTATCTTTCTTCATATAGTTGTTAGCTCTATATTAAACTTGTTTAACTTCTAACATTAATCATCATAAAAATCTGCTCTTTGTTTACATTTTGATTTTAAAATCCAGCTGAATCAAAAACAAAATGGTAAGAGAGACAAAAAATAGAAAGCAATATAGAGAAATATAGAGTAATAATGGAACCCTAAAGAAAAACATGAGACTATAAAAAGAGACCAAGAAGAGATTTTAAGCTAAATGGATAAAATAGACAATATTATGAAGGCTCTATTGGTTGTCAATTAAATAATAAAAATTATTTTGTCCCACAAATGGAAGATTACAGTGCTAAGAAATTAAAAAATTATATTTTCTTTCTAAAATACAAATCTTATCAATTCTTACATGTAGTGTACACCAAAAAACTTCAGAGATTTCATTTATAAAAATCCCTCATTTGTTAATACAATATTTTAAAGAAATTTTGATTCTTCTTGTTTAATTAAAGGCAACAGATTTGGACTCAGGAATTTACAAAGTTATACAATATTCTTTAAGAGGTGGCAATGGAAGGTGAGGTCTTATGTTATAAATATTTACCTTCAAGACCAATTTATAAATATTTACCTTCAAGTTACTTTCAAGGACTAGTGAATAATGACAATGACATAAAATTCACCTTTTTTTATGGTCATTAGTGAAATTGCTAACATGTTTGCCTAATAAAATTTGGGGAATTTAATTCTATCAAGTTAAACACTAAAACTTTGAACTAGTTGTCATAGCATTTATTGGAATTCAAATGTGAAGTCTTTTAATTGAAAACCTGGCACTTTTGCTACTTGACTGTCACTTGCTCTATTACAAAAGATGTATCAAAAGTCTATTATAAAGCTGTTAAATAAAAAAAATAAGATGAGAAGTAAATTTAATTTTTTTCTTTTCAGGTTTAAAATTGAACCAAACTCAGGACTTTTTAAAGTAGCTGGCAATTTAGATAGAGAAGAAACGAGCCAGTATTTTTTAACAATAGAAGCTAAAGATGGAGGTGGGCTTAGAACACCTGCTGAAATCACTGTTTACATATTAGACAGAAATGACAAAAGGCCGATCTTTATTAGAGATGACTACTTTGGAACCATCAGAGAAGGATCATCACAGTTTTTAAGACCCTTGAAAGTGGAGGCATGTCCATATATCTTTCTATACTTTTCTTTCCATCTTATAAGCATTTTAAATTACAACATAGATTTTAAAAATCTGAGGGGAGTCTAAATAGTTACTTTTTTTTTCTATATATACTTTAAAAAAAAAGCAATAAGCCATAAGAAATTTTCTCAGTTAACTATTGACGATGTCTCTTTCAGAAATACTTAAATTGTTTATTCTAATAGAATTTTTTTGCACATCAATAGTTTTAAAATTTTAAAAAATCCCATTTAAAAAAAAACTAGACAAAAATTTTTCTTTTGAAAAGAATGGAAGTTTTTCAAGCCTTCTTTTTTATAATTAGGCTGTTGACGATGATGAACCTAACACAAACAATAGTCTCGTGTCTTATCGCATTATCAGCACTCCTGCTCGACTGACCAACAATTTTACTATTGATTCCAAAACTGGCATAATAACAGTTACTAGTCCAATAGACTATGAAAAACTGGACAAAATATTTGGAGGTGTAGTTACACTAATTGTTGAAGCCTATGATTCTGGGGATCCAGTTCTGTCATCTCAAATTGAAGTGAACATTACTGTAGAGGTAAGAAAGTTTGTACAAACTTGTGGATCTAGGACACAGTTAACTTTTATTCCTTAGTTCCTACATCCATCATAGACATTATAAATACTGTCAAAATTGAACTTATCTGTGTCAGTGCCAATTATGTACATTATTTTCTTTCCCATTGAAATACTCAACAAGTAGCTAACTAGTTCATGCAACAATATCACTTGGCTTATGGTGTAAAAATTTGGCACTAAATGTGTGGATCTTTCCTCTGTACCAGCCATTTATTAGAGAAAACCTGGAAATTAGATCCAGAGTTGCTATATCAACAATACCTAAAGGGATTAATAAATAATACTTATCCATTACACTTTAAGGTCAGGTCATATCAGCCTATTTATATTTAGGTGTCTACATGTTTTAAAATACAAAATTATGTTGAAAAAAATATTATAAGTGACCATTTCTCAATTAAATGTATTATTTTTTTGTAACCAAACTTAAGCATATTATTAAATAAGCCAATAGAAGTATACATTTTAGTCTTTTTTGATATGTTACAAAAAAGTAAAAAAAAAACATTTTAGGCTTACTTTTAGGAAATAAATAATTTTTAAACAAAATGTATTTGAAATAATTTGTTCTTTTTGTTTTCAGGATGTGAATGATTTTGCACCTGTATTTTCAAAAAGTGAATATTTTACAACAATTGCTGAAAATGCTCAAGAAGGCAAGACTCTTCTAATGATGAGATGTTATTCTTAATACTAATAACTGTTTGTTAACTTAAACATTTAATTTTGTATTACAAAGGACTGCAAAGATATATGGCCTGCAGTAGTACTATTCTCATGTAGACTGCATACCTCACTTGCATGCATTAAGTCTAATTCATGCTAAAATGAAAAAAAAACAAAAACAACAAACCAATATTTTTAATGTGTCATCAATAAAATTTTACTTTATTTGCAAAACAAAATATAGAAAAATAAATATTTTAACATTAATAAGATTGTAAAAAATGACAATCATAATTAGCCCGGAGTCTATTATAATAAATCTTCAGAGTTTATAAAAGATATATTTTCTTAAGCAATGAAAAAGGAATTTTGTTTGAACTTAATTTTTTTAATTTGCAATGTTTTGAAGCATATTTGCTGTTAGTACATATAGAGAGTATTTATTGTGAATTATGTTTTACAAAGAGCCAGAACAATGAAATTTCAAATTATTGTTTATATTCCTATGTTCTTGAAGGTTTGGCTGTCATCACAGTAGTTGCTACAGATTTTGATGGTACAAGTCCTAACAATGACTTTATTTATCGAATTGAGACCGGAGCACTGGACAAATTTAGAATCAACTTTCAGATGGGAGTTATAAAAGTGGAGAGTGGAGCAGTGCTGGACAGAGAAACAAAAAAAGAATATATATTAAATATTTCAGCCATTGACAGGGGCACACCACCTTTAATTGGACTTTGTATACTGAAGGTATCTGACTATCAGCTCTTGCTATTTCCTTAAGTGTCAATATATTTTAAATGCAAATTTTTAAAAATGGTTTCTTTAAGGACAAGGGAATGACAAGAAGCTGTTACAAGCAGATCAATAAATGAATCTTAAAAATCCGAACCACAGTTGCACAATCATAAGATAACATTTTTATTTTTCAAAGAATAACTTTCTCAAAGTCAACACAATGTAACAATATGTATACTTTACTCTTTCATGCTCAGGATTATCTATTTACAGTCATTCCCAAATTTCATGCCGATATAAGGATTACCTTCAGTAGTGTTCCTTTCTTTTTCTTTTCAACTGGCTCATATAAGTAGGTCTAATCAAAACAAGCAAAACAAAAAAGATAAAAAATTTTTAAAAACAAAGCTTATCTAAGGTGAAGAACTGCTAATTGTTGCCATTTATCTTGATTTATTTAGCTTCTTTTCTGCCATATAAAACAAAATTAATTAGTACTATTTGATTAACTAATTGGTTAATTTTTGGATTGATTTATGTATTGTCGTCAACTATGGATTTTTAATTTTTTTACAATTTTTAGCACATTGGCACAATTAAGCCATAAATGACTATGAATAATTATGCATGGGAAGTGGGAAAAAAAAACTTGTCAAAATGTTATAAGGGAATTAAATCTATTTATACATACATATCTCTCATTAAGTAGCAGTTATTTCCTAATTTAGACATCATACAAAATAATCAATAACCTATAATTAATTAACTAATTGGTTAATTTTTTTGTATTCATTTTAATGTTGTACAAATTGTCCCTAACTGTACTAGCTCTATAATATTCAACAGATTAACTTGACAGATGTGAACGATGAATTTCCAGTTTTTCCATTTCCCTCAAAGAGTGTTGAAATCAATGAGAACACACAGATCTCCTCCCCAGTCTTTTTGTACAGTGCATCAGATCCAGATCTGAACAGCAGTTTAGTCTACAGCATTGGTGAAGTAGTGGCATTCAGCAAAAATAGTTTAGAGGATAGAGTTAATGTCACCAGCACTGGAGTTAAAGTAGGTCTAGTCAATAGTGTTACTGTGGCCTTAATGTGGAGGGCTAGTGAAATTAAAGTTTTGGGCTTCAAGATTAAGGCTAAAGCTGTTTTATTTTTCTAAGTCTATCTTCATTGTGTGCCTGTCATCTGTTGAGATTGGCATTCATCTTTACACATACACCCCATGTAAACCTTAATTTACCTGCTACACAACCTTTTATTTACAAGGCCTATATATCAATGAAAAATCAATGTCAAAAGAACCATTATTAATTAATAATACCTATAAAACCCCCTAACGTTTGCACAAAAATATAAATCATCAAAAAAAAATCTTTTTACAAAGGTTAGGTTTTTCTTTCTCTACAGTATTACTTTGGTATGAATTCCAACACTGGGCAAATTTTTGTGAACAATACACTGGACCGAGAGACAGCTGTCAGAATTATTTTGCAAATACTTGTGGAAGATGTTTATTCACAAACAGGAAAACAAGTGGCTACAGGTAAAGTTAGATCAGAATGTTTACAAAAGTAATTTGATTTTTGTCCTTAGGATGTAGAGCTAATTAAACTTTAAACAATTTTGAACAATATTTACCTATGTTTCTTTTCTTTTTCTTTGATTGTGTGTGTTTGTTTACAGTTAGCATCTTCTATTGCTTGTAGATTGAATGTTCTGTTGCTCTCACAGCTACTCTAAGTGTCACTCTATTAGACTACAATGACAACCCACCTAAGTTTGTGCCATCACCCATCTACAATGTCAGAATCAATGAAATGGAAAATGTCATGGCATTAGTTGTACAGCTGTCAGCAACTGATGCTGACGATGGACAGATAGTTACATTCAGTCTGGGTGCATCTACTATTGATGCTTTTGCTGTCAGCAGTGATGGTAAGTTTTAGCACCAGCTGAAAACTGAAATTATTTAGCTGTATAATAAGTGTTTTAATGAAAAATTATGACTAATTAATGTTTGATTCCTAACAATTAAGTAATAGTGTTTGGTCAGCTATTTAGCAATATTTTATCAAACTAAGATGCCTCATTTCATTCTGTTATTTAAACAAAAATGTGTGCAGGTACTGTACAGCTTAAAGCCAAACTGGACAGAGAAAAGAGTGACAAAGAAATATTTGAAGTGATAGCAAGAGACAATGACTATCCCCAGCTGACTTCAACAGCCACTGTCACAGTGACTGTATTAGATGCCAATGACAACTCTCCAGTATTTGAGCCTTACAACATGACCTATGGAGTCCTAGAGAATGAGAGCTTTGGTTTCCTGGTGACCAGATTCTCAGCCACTGATAAAGATATTGGGGATGCTGGGACTGTGTTCTACATGCTAGATGGAGAGGACAATGATGGCAGTTTTTCCATTGCAATGAATACTGTAATTGTTTTGTTTTCTATTATATGTTCTGACTGTTCTTTCATATTTGAAAATTATTACATCCTAGACCAAACTTCATGCAGTACAGCATGGTCATTGTTCAAACCCAGGACCATTGAGATGACTGTGCGGGGTGCATGCCTCACAACTAGGCAGTTAACTGGTTTCCTTATTGATATATATTCCTATAAAATTTCAATTACTTTAAATGTTTCTTTGAAAAGAAAAAAATGACTTCATATATTGCAGTCATTGGAATTTGTTTTTTACATTTAATGATAAAACATTTTATATTGGAATCCTTCTGAGAAAAAATAATCTTAAAATCTAGATTAGTTTAAAATGTTTACAATAAAAGTAATACACATTATTATATGAATAAAGGATATTTTAACTAGTGTAGGATAAATATGTTTATCCATGCCAAATGATTTTGATTCATTTAACTTGAAGATCTTGATATTAAATGAACTTTCAATTCAAATGTTATAATTTGGACTTTACTAATACATCATATTATAGACTATACGGCACTTTCATTTTAATCCCAGTGCTTGAGGGCTGGCTATAATTGTAGTTTTATTTGTTTCATCTCTCCTAAAGTAACTGTAGACCAATACATATTTTTCAGATTAATTTATAATATTTAATGTGATTTCTTCAAATGTATTGTTCTTCTTATTTCCACCAGGGTGAATTGACAGTTGCCAAATCTCTAGATCGTGAAACGAAGCCATTCTACAAACTTGAAATAGTTGCTTCTGATTCCAAAGCCAACCCAAATGACAGGAAAAGTAATCGTACCAATTCAATTACATTTATCATTTTGGATGTAGATGATAACCCTCCAATGTTTACCTCTGTCAGCCCGGCAAAACCGTCCATCCCTGAAACAGCTAACATGTCAGTGTCAGTGGTAACACTGGTGGCAGATGATGCTGATGACAAAACTACAGACAATGGGAGAGTAATGTTAGTAAACTTTGTCTTAGTGTTATGCTTTATAGTAAAGATTTTTAAAAAAAAGTAAACATACCCCTTTAAGACCTTGCTTTTTATAGGGCAGATGATGTAAAGATCTGTTTCTTTCACTAATGGTTAACAAGAAAAATAATTAACAGCAGGAAAAGGAATGGGTTGTTTAACATTCTCAATATCAAAGTTATTGCAGTGCATTCCTCTACCAGCATGCTAGGGAAAGGGCTAGTTAGTGCCTAATTGGTGGGTGCAAACTGAACCACCCTGACTCAGCAAAAGCCATGCCAGTCAGTCCAGCTCTTGCTCATAGGGAGGCCCAGGAAGCAGCCAAAAACCAGTAGATCTTGGCTAATCCTTGAGCAAGCTGGTGTCCAGTGCTATCTACTTTTCAGAAAACCCATGTTCTTCTACTCACTGTTACCCTGGGTCCCAGTGTGGGAGGGAAGGGCTGGACTTAACCTCTGAATAATGAGGTGTGACTGGAATGCCACAGGAAATGCAAATCAGATCTTCATTCTTTTTAATATGAAAGTCTTTATTATTCAACTTGTTTTGAAAAGCATGTGCTTGGCTGATGAACTTGTCTGTAAAATGTGTTTAATGCTGCTTAATTTTTACCAAGAAATTGTTAAAAGATGTAATAAAAGATGAGATTTAAAGCCATTAAATTACTAAATTTCTGTTTTTTATGTTAACCTCAAGTTTGAAAGCAATATTTTTTCCACTAGACAATTAGGTTGTTGCAACATCATTAGTGGGTTGCCGTTTCTTTATCTCCTCTACGTATAGAGCTACATATGATATTGTATTTAGCATATTATTTTCATTTGAAAAAATTGTTAAACTAGAACCTACCTAACGCTATTATTGTCTAATAAAAAAAAAAGATATGAGAAGCTTTAAGTAACTTACCAATACTTTCTATCAACAGCTACTCTCTAACATCTGACACCAATGCCACATTGACTTCAGGAACTAGATTCTTGAAGATAAACAATAACACAGGAGTTATCTCCCCTGCCATGTCCATTCATGGGTATGCAGGCTTTTACTATGTGACTGTCATGGCAACCAACAAGGCCCAGAAGTTTAATGCCACCAAGAAAGTTGTTATTGAGATAGTGGATGTGAATGATAATTTCCCTCAATTCACACGACCAAGTACTAGTACAACCATGGCTTATGTGCAAGAGGTAAACTGATATAAGCTAGAGATGTCACAGGTTAGGTCAATGGTTCAAGCGAAAAATTGAACTGAATAGCCTTTAAAAACTTCTGTTATAGCTCATTTTTTTATTTTTTTGAGAAATAATTTTAAAAAATAACAATTAAGTCCTACACACTGTAATCTGTTTTATATAATGGTTTTCCCATTTATTATGCTCTCAAATTTATGTGTGTTTTTGTTAAATATATTTTTATTTATTTTTTACTTAATCACTAAACTTGTATGAATTGGCGTCTGCAGAATGCAGAAATCGGGACATCTGTTTTTAAGCTGGAAGCATTTGACCCTGACAAAGACAAGAATGGAGAAATTCATTTTGCTATTTCCCTTATGAACAATCAATATGATGGCTCCAAAGCTTTTGCTGTGAATGAACTGTCTGGCTTGATCACCACTAAAGATGAAATGAATGCTGAAACTCAATCTCGTTATGAGGTTTGGCCATTTTTATTGCAATAATTTCTTAAAAGTATTTATCAAATAGTTTGAGATGACTAAATATACCAACTATGTACAGAGACGTTTAAAATTTAAGAAATTTCTTAAATATTGGCAACATTTATTTTTAGCATTCAGGCATTTACAACACAATGAGTTTTATTTTTTAAATTTTAAGAAACAATTTAGAGAGTTGAAAAATCCTCTGTTTAAGAAATATTTGACTTGCAGCTGAAACTTGAGGCCAGAGATCAAGGTGTGCCATCGCCATTTACTGCTACTGTGACTATGACCATCATTGTTATCGACAAGAATGATCACAAGCCAGAATTTGTTAATCTCCCTGCCCCCTTCCCTACTGCCATTGTAGAGAATCAACAAAGCTGCACCAATGTAAGCTTGGCGATTGACAGAGATTTGAACTCTACCTATACAGTCATTTGTTATTACCTGATAGGTATGTAATTAATGGTATCATGTTATCAAATGTCACAAGAATTTTTAAAAACTTTTTGAAATGTCATAATTATGCTAATGGTTAGGCTTGTGAATTATATGAATGTAAGTACATGTTCATATGTTTCCTTGAACAGATGGTGATGATGTGATTGCTTTTAAGAAGAAAAAAAAGATGAGTGATGGAAATTTTATTCTATTTTGTGGCCACAATCTTCAGGCTATCTTATAAGGCCACTATGTCTTGGCGTTCTTAAAGGGTCACTATCTCCAGGGAGTCTTACATGGTTACTCTGTCCAGGGAGACTTATTGGGTCACTATCTCCAGGAGTCTTATTGGGTCACTCTCCAGGGAGTCTTATTGGGTCATTATCTCCAGGGAATCTTATAGGGTCACTATCTCCAGGGAGTCATATTGGGTCACTATCTCCAGGAAGTCTTAGTGATGAAGCCACTATCTACAAAGTCTTATGTACAGTAAGTTTTATGGAGTCCCTAGAGGGAGTCGTGTGTGGCTACTGTCTCCAAAAAAAGTGTTATGGGGCCCACAAAATATATCATACTATTATAAAAGCAAGTATTAGTATGAAACTGAACCCATTTAAGTAATTCAGTCCATACCTACTATCACTTTATTTCTACAAAAAGCTGAACCTAACCATTATATCTGCATCCATTGACTTGATCATTTAATCACCTCATTTATCAGAATATACATAATAATTCCTAAGTAAAATAGTCCTGACCAGGATTTGAACTGTCATGTCTTTAGTATCTAAACAATTTAACTTACAATGTTCCTTAGTCTATGGTCATACTATAAGATAATATTCTATTGTTTTTTCTAACACTTGTTTTGTTAGGCAGTGTTGAATGTTAAAAATTCTAAATAACTTGTTTCAGGATCATCTCTGCTTGAGACTTTTATTTTAGATACATTTTCTGGGATGTTGTGTTTGAATCAAACTTTGGACAGAGAAAGTAACCCATTTATAAATATTGTCATCCAGGCACTTGATGACTGTTTCAAGTATGTTTTCTAGACTCTTGCTTTTTAAAGTTTCTAGCCATAATAGAAATGACTTTTTATGTAGCTTTATTTTCTTATTTCAACATGATAATTTTATAACAATTATTATTATTGTAAAAACATCATTTTAGCTAAAATTATTCTATATAAAGTCAACTTTTGTATTTATATTATAGTTCAATTAAAACTATATGTCATTTTAAAACATATAATTTATAAATAAAAAGTTTTGGTAAATAAAATGACTCATTTGTATGTATGTTTGTGTGCATTAATATTGTTGTAAATTTTATTGTAGGACTGTCACCACTGATAAGATTTATCCTTTTGAAAAGGGTCAACTGTATCCATCAATGTTTAGGCCAACTAATACTGACAAACTGTGGATAGAAGTACAGGTGACTTGTTCAATAAATTGATTCATTCAGTCTAGAAAGTTGAATTTTCATTATGTTTGTTGATCTATTAGATTACATTCCTCTTGGCTGATGGGTGACAGGAAATACAGTTTTTTATATTTACAGTGCTTTTTTTGTAAAAAAAAATTTTAAAAAAATAGGTGCCGGTACTCAGTGATGAATTGCCTAACTTTTAACTACTAATAAATTAATAATAAACGTTAAAATACAAAAAAAGTAATACATTTTTCCCCACATTGAAAAGGTGCCAGTATGCCATACCAGTGTGTGCCGTCACAAAAAAGTACTGTATATATATACATATACATTTATATCTATATCTATCTATTTATTTATTTATTTTTATTTATTTATATGTATACACTGCGTTCCTCACTAATCTTTGGACTCGAAGACATGTATGTTATGTAGTAAATACTGTTCATTTTACTTACAAGGTCCAAGATGTTAATGACAACCCACCACAGTTCAAGAGTAAGGAGCTGACACTGGGCATAACAAGGGTCACACAGTTTGGTAAATTTATTATGGAACTTAAGGCAAGTAAATAACAGATGAAATAAATATGCAAAACATTTGCTTTAGTATCTCTTTTACATATTTATTCTTTTAAGTAACAAATAAAACTTACAGTAGACTTTTTCATTTTTGATGCTATGGATTTGTTTAGATAAAATAATTGTCCTTAAGAGGTCTTTTTTCTGATTGGTTCCATTGATAACAGGATCTGTCAAAATATATAAATATTTTAAAGCTTTACAAACTTAACTTTATATTAGAATTTTTTAATACTTTAAAATATTTCATTGTAAACACTTCATTATTATTATTTCTTAAAAAGTTTCACAATGATAATATAATGTATAATATCATATAATGTAACAGAAACAATGATATTTATTTTGAAGTTATATATTACAATGTTACCTTAGGATGTTGTTGAAGATAGAGACTCTGAAAGATGGGGCGTGGATATCTTTAATATTACATCCAACTTTGTTGCCCACCCAGACAATTTGAACCAAGAGTTGCTCAATCTGGGCATCATTGAGCCTTTCAAGCTCTTCAGCAATGGCTCCATCAAAACAAACATGTATTTTAAAACACAAATGTCTGGCTTCTTCACTGTTGGTCTGAAGGTCTCAGATAAAGGAGGTCTTACAGACACTGCCACACTTAGAGTAAGTTACTAGACTTACAAATTTGTATCTTTCAATTATTATTGAAACTTGATTTTATAATCTTGCTATTTTATAATCCTTATAGAGAGTATAATGTTGCTTTTCAAAGAAGTTGTTCTAATCTTTGGCAGTAATTAGGGGACAAAATTATGTTTTAAAACTTCATGTAAACTTCAATTGTAAAGTGAGAAATCATGTAAACTTCAATTGTAAAGTGAGAAATTTTTATGAAAGTTTAATTGAAAGTGAATTAAAAATAGCTGCTAATTTTTGTTGCTGATTTGTTTCATAAAATATTGCTACTAATTTTAAGACATCCACTGTTTTTAGAATCTCTTTATATTTAAGAATTGTCCTATATTTAAGCAATGAATAAAAATATTAATTTATGTTTTTAATTTAAATAATATGACAGTACTACCTAGCTAATTGAATACCTTGCTGAATGGCTTATCAGTTGAAAAGCTTTTTTTTTTCCTTTTTTTTTCATTCTATTCTATTTAACTGACAATTTGCTTTCTTGTATAGCCCAGTTAATCTCATAAACAAGTTCATGAGATTAGCTATTTACCTGTGCATTTATGCTGGTTCCATTTTATCCTGCTGCTACTTGTTCTTTCATAAAGGCAATTTTTTAAAGTCTATATTGGCTTGTATCTGTATGGATGATTTATTAATTAATCATTTAGTAAATATGCACAGTTTGTTTTCTATATTCTATATGTTTCTATATTGTACTCTGTAAATTATAATACATTTCTTTGATTTGTTTACATTTGTTCATTTCACCTAGATCTCATTGATAAATGATGACCAGAGGCTCAAGATAATCTTCAGAAGGTCTATTAATAGTGTAGGAGAATTTAAAGAAACAATTGTTAGGTAAGCTAGGAGGTAGATTGTTTAATATGCAAGCAGAAGGTTGGTTAGAAATTAAACAAGAAATCTTTCAGCTATTATTCATTTCACTCACATAATTTTACCTCTCAGATCACCTACCTTTACACATGCATAAAATCATTATATTTCAGTGACCTAAGTTCAAAAGTTGGAGTTCGTATTGTTATGGATTCAATCCAGACTCATGAAACTGAAACTGGTCAAGCAGACACTGCCCAGTAAGTAAAAAGTTCTATTGAAGTGTAAATCAATGCAATATGTTTACTGTTTCTATTATGTCATCTGTAGAATGACTCTGACCCATTGATCATTGTGTGACAATAAGTATAATCAATGAAATAATTTGTTCTCTTTTGACTTGGTTTATGAAACAAAATGACACCATTGAATGCCTTTGTTAATGTACTTAGGGACAGATGTTTTACATAGATTCACGCTTCTATTATATGTCTATTTAGAAAATAAACTTTTTTTTTTCTATTGTAAACTTCAGAACTGTGCTAATGCAGTTGTAAAGACATAACATTATTTTACTAAATATTTTGTTCAATCAAGCACTTTTTTATCCATGTAATAAATATTTTTGTTCAAACACTTGTATTTATCCTAGGACTGACATGTTTATCCACGGGGAAGATTATCAGACTAATGAAGTCATTCCTGCTTCAAAACTTTTGAGGTATCTTTGAGTAGGAACTTTTATGTAGTGACATCTATTTAGTTGAAATGTCTAGAAGTCTTAGAAAATGTATTATTACAACTCTTTTTAAAATAATAACAATTCATTCCAGCATATCATTGATTGATTGTATTTGCTATTTCCTTTTAGCCTAATAGATTCAAAGAATGCATTACTGATTGGGATTCTGAATGATTATAATGTATTACAAATTGTGGTAAGTCTTAGTTTTTACAAATAGTTTGTTAGTGCAATATTTCTATGTTGACTTGTCTGATGTAAAATCCCTATTACTCTTTTTTTTTTCAGTCTTGATTCATGAATTTTTTATTTCAATAATTACCTTCATCATGAAATTTAATTATTTAAAAGCAAAATTTATTTGTGATAATATTTCTTCACTCACTTCTTTAGACCTTGACCTAATGGGGGAGCATCAACTAAACCTTTTGAATTTTTCCACTCATGTGCTACCTGCACTAGTCCATCAAAAGTCTAGTCAGCCTAATGATTCAAGCTGTGCAAACTTCTCTTTTGACCCTTTTTGTGTACTTCTTCTGCGCTAACCTCAAACATCATATTGGTCTAAGACTTATATATCACAATGTTTTAAAAACATTTTCCTCTAAGTTAATTTTAAAATTATTTCATGCTTTGTTAGGTACAATAAATAATTTTGTAAAGTTTCAATTTCATCCAAGAATGGGTGTGTGAGAAATAATGTGTATAGTTATCTAAGGGGACAAAGCTATAAATATTTAGCCATATCTCTGAATACTGAAGAATTATTTTCCCTTGTCAGTATCAAAAAACATTTTCAATGAGCAGTAATTAGTTGACTAATTGGTTAATTTTTTAAAATTGATTCAAGTATTGTCTTTGCCAATGAATAATTGTGCAAAGTTTCAACTTGATCCAAGAATGGTTGTGGGAGAAATAACATATTCAAACTTTTTACCAGATTGACAGACAGAGTGAGCTTATACAAGCTTTGTAAAAACAATTGACTTTCAGAATGTGCAATCCAGTATTTAAAATTTATGGTTTGTAGGAAAATACTAAATTTCAGTGTTTTATAAAAGGTATCAATTTTTATTTTTATTTTCATGCATTGTTGTAGCCTGCTATTCAAGAACAAGTTGATAGTAGTATAGAAGACAAGTTGAAAATGGCAGTCATTCTTATAGCCGTAGTGCTTGGATCTGTATGCATTACATTATCTGTGGTTCTCTACTATGTCTACAGGAGGTAAACCACATTGGTTTAGTTTAAAATCTGTTCAACTTAGAATCTAATCAAATTACATTTGGAAACAGTTTTGAATAAAAGCTTTTTTTTTTCTTAACAGATATCACCGAAAGTTAAAAGCTGCTACTGCAATGGCTTATGGTAAGTCATTTTGATTATAATATATGAATAAACACTTTACATTAAACTTGAAATGTAAAAAAAGAAATATTCTAAAATAAAATAATAGTTAATTACAATACTTACTAGGAATAAATACACATCTACCAATGTGTAATATATATTGCTTAGTCAATTTAGTATTCATAAATTAAAAAAAAAAAAAAGTCTATAATAAAATTTGTTAAAAATTAGATGCTTTTCACAGCATTACAACTAAATAAGTAACTTATTGACATATGATCTAATTACAGTCAATACTGGATTTGGTAGGATAAATGTTTGACATTGTTTGTTGTTTAAAGTTTTTTGATTTTGTCAAGTTGTCAGAGTGCTTTGAGATTCGTTTATTTTTCAAAATGATTTCTTGTGATATAGTCTGCACTGTACTTCATGTGTGTGTATATATATATATATATATATATATTGTTACAAATCTCACTATCCAGGCTCTCCGCAAACTGCACCATACACCTCCAACTTAAATAACTTGACAACTCAGGGCTCCAAATAACGTAATAGTTTAATGTCAACAAATAACAGCCAATACTGTACAATTGGCAGCCCGTAACACAAGACTGTACAAATATCTCTCTGTTAATAGCCGTACCGCCGTATCAACTCTTGCACTGGTCTCTCTGTCTCTTCTTGGACTTGTACTGAGCTGTTGTAATGAACCGTAGATCAAGAAGTTGTCACTCGACTCAGCTGACTATTGTAACTCGACACGGTTGACCGCTTGTCTAGCGCTGGCCTGGGGCGATTTGCGTCGGATGACTACACACACACCACTACCCCTCTCTGTGCCACCACCAGGTTTATAACAATATAATTAGTTAATTAGTTATAAAGTTAATTATAAAAGTATTAATGTAATTAAAAAAAAGAAATTTATGTTATGTTTGTGTTTAAATGTATGATGTGATATATGTTATATATTTAAGGGCAGTATTAGAATAAAATATTATTAATGAAAGAAAATTAAATTGGTCATTTAAATATGTGAAATCAATGACTAGTTTGTCACAAACCCTGAACCTCATAGTTGGCAACATTGCCTAACAGCCAGTGGGATGTCATTAGCTTCTCACACAAATGATGTGACTAGCTTCTCATACAGTGGTCTAGATCCTCCCAAAAATAATTGATTTGGTCAGTAGAATTAACTAGTATTTGAAATACTAGAGGCCATGCAGCCACATGACTGCCTATGCCCTGTCCACATTACCCCACACTTTACCAACAGTTCGACTGGCAGGCACAAACAAGGCTTTTCATTAGATAGACCCTGACTTATTAGTCTTTGTTTCAACAATACAACAATACAACATGCATATATTAACATATTGGCACTCCTCTGAAGCAGCAGAAATTAAGTAATAAGGTGTAAATTTTAAAAATTGATATGCAGTAAAGTGCTGAAACAATAATAACTAAATGATAGCTACATTAGAGTATTTTAAATAGGTGAATACAAATTTCATTAAATCATCTTTTTTTACGGGGGGGGGGGGGGGGGGGGGGGGGAAATCATTTGAGAAGTTAATCTTGTCCCTGTATACTGGTGGTCTTGAAAAGTCAGAGGTCAGGAGTTCAAACCTTTGCTTTTCCATATTAAGTTCACAAAGTTTCTCAATTAAACAATTCTTTACCAGTGTTACCCTAACACATGTGACATCATTCATTTTTTCAACCTTGAGTTTCACAAATGTATTTGTGTTTAAATACAATATTCACTTTTAACACAATATTTTTAAGTAGGAAATAGACATAATATATTCTCAGTTCTAATGTTTACACTTTTGCATGTGTGTGCAATTCATATGTGCTAACAAAACTTTAAGGGTTTAATGAAGACTTTGAAACATTTTTTTCTCTATATCACCCTTCCCCCCCCCCTCCCAAAGAAATTTGTTTTTCTTTTATCTTATTTAAAATTATAATATTTTTATGCTTAAATCACAATACAATTTTAATAGGAATAGCTGATATATAATGTACTTTATTTAGAGTAAACGTCTAAATATTTTCTATTTACGGGATTGCTTTTAAATTTGTTGGTTACTGAGTCAATACCAAAATATAACACTCTTTACAAATTTGTTTCCAAAGTTGTTACTATTAGTTACTGAGACCAAGACTCCACAGCACTATTATAAATAAAACTGAAAAAAAAAATGTATTGAACTTTCATTCTATTCATCTCTTTATATTTTACTTTCCTTTTAAAAAGAATTAGATTCCACATTACAATTATCATTATCTTAACACATTATTTCAGTTCCAAGCGACAGTGATTTATACAAAGCTGACATCCCTGGTACACAGATTAATTCTTTTGAAAAGTAAGTTCTTCAACCTTATGTGAGACTGCTTTTAATTTTAATGACTTATCACATCTCTAGAAATGTAAATACTTAGAGTTAGTTTTTCAGTAAAAATTATTTTGAATTTTTGTTGTATTCTTCTTTTTAAAAATGTAGTCCTATAGAGGATTTGAGAATATACATAGAGATAATGATGTTATGCTTTTAACAATATTATTTACTTGTTACTTTTACACATTTTATATAACATATTTTATTAAGACAAAAATTTCTGTTAAATCAGTCAGCTAGAATATTAAAACCTATAATGAAAAAATTGTGTAAGTCCTGTAATAGTTTATACCAGATACACATAAAATACTTTCTGTACTATCTAATTTGTCAAACTTTCATTACACTCGGCTAAAGTGTTGGGAGAAAGAATAGTCATTTTAAAGTTGAGTCATTTGTTTGTGGTGAGGAGGTGTGGCTCTGGTAAAGGTTTTGTCTTGTTTATAGTAGATTATTTTTGTTCAAATTGTGTAGTGCTGTGACTCATTAACATCAGCCATTACTCCTAGTTGATGTTTGGGAGAGGATGCTTTTGATGGACATCAACAACAGCAACCAAAAAGTAAACAACAACATGACAAAAAAAAACTTTTCTACTAAAGTGATACAAATCCAAGCATTAACATTTTTTTAAAAATATCATTTTAAGAAACCAAAGCAACTGTGTTATCTTTGTAGATGTATTAAAATTCTAATGTTTTGTTTTTTTATTATCTTTTTTAATTTTCATTTTTAGACCATATCTATTGTTTCTTTCACTTTTGTTAACTTTTTAAAAATTAGTTTCTTTATTTTCTATGATTTTTTAAAAACCAAATCCCTCCAGGCCAAGATTATTTGAGGGACAAACCAGATTTTGATTTGTATGTATTCCTTGGTTACCATCAGTTTTGTTTCAGTTTTTGCCGCCCACATTATTGTCTTGCACAATAAATCTTGTCTCTCTCACACACACTGTTTCTCTTGTGTTGAAAGCTTTTGCCTTCCTACCTCTTTCCTAGCGCCAAATCTCATGGATTTAAAATTTAGATAGTCAGTTCCTTGGCATGACTATTTATAATTACAGCTTTTAATATTGTCTTACAAACAATGTGTTCAATTGAATGGATAGTTTTTTTCTAGGCTGTTAGTAATATTGTGCTGCGTGTATGTCAAAGCATGATTTGTATCTCAGTAAATGGAAAAAAAAAATTTTCATGCCAAATATTCTGATTATGTATATTGGGTAGGTTATTAAGGTGAAATTTCAATTTTTTGTAGATGTTCAAAATATCACCACTTTCTTATATATACTTAAAGTATTTTTAAATCCCCCAAATATGAATTCACTGTCTACATTATTTAAATAATCTTGAATTTTATAGAAATTCTCATCAATACACATTAGTGTTTATCATACTGTGTATTTTGAAGCCTTTAAATGGTGGTGTGAAAAAATGCTTTTTGAATTTCAGTTCTATTACCTACATTAGTCCACCTAGGCGAACACTTACTTCAGGTAACTGGTATGGCTTGACCTTATTTCCCACAGCTGTAATTTACTAACATTTGGAAAGAAATTTAGTTCCATGGTGTCATTCCCAACACATGTTTGTGCAAGTCAAAGTAGCGGAGTAAAATATATGCCATGTTGTCTACTGTTCATTCTAACTATGTGGCTTCTGGTTACAGTTGTCTAACCTTATTGTATTGGCAACAATTGGCTCATGTATTTTGTACTGGTTACTACTTAAGAGAAAATGCATGTTTTCTCTTTTCTCATTACTGTTCTTTTTATGTGTTCTTTAGACTTGGGGAAATTTTTAAAAATTTCTTTATCTAATTTCTAAAGGGAAAAGCATTTTTAATTTACAAAAAAAGGGAAAGGAAATTTAAATTCAAAACAATGCAAATTTTGAATGAGTTCGTTTTCTGTGATGAAGATGTTGACATTTGTTGTATTATGAGTTTGTTTGATGATATAAATAGCTATGTGCACTTACCTCTTTCCCAGCGCCAACCCTATTTTCTTAGAGAAGATAATGTTGGAAAATCATGTTGATGGGTAGGTGACTTTGTTTTAATATTAACTATGAAGATAGATTAGAAGACCATTTTTCTTTTTTTAATCAATAAAGAGTTTTTAGGTTTGTGATATTTAATATTACTAATCAGAGTATTAAAATTAATATGACTTGACTTTAAAAATGCAAAACAAACTACTCAATGTACTCAATTTCTTGCTATTCATCAAACTCATTTTGGATGTCTCCAAAAACTATCCATTTTAAAAACATTTAATGGGTTGCTGTGCGCATGAAGAGAACAAAGATATAGTTTCTTTTAATGTTTCAAAGTGCATGCTGGTTTTACTGTTTATCATAATACATGAAATTTCATGATCACTTTTAGAAGTGTTTCATCACCTGATATTTCAGCTTATTTAGATCTCATTGGTTCATGGCTCACGTAGTGAAATGAGAGTGCTTGTACTAATCATACCATATTTTTGTATCACTTATTTAGTCCTTAACATTTTTTGAGAGCATTTCTTCTGTGGGAGTTATTAGTTTAAAACATAAACAATTAGCTACTGAAAAAAGAAATTGAATTTTTTAAAAACAAATATACTTTTTTTTTACAACTAAAGCAAGGAAAATAATAATAAATAATAATAATAAAATACATAAATGGAAATAAACAGCAAATGACTTTTACATCATATGAGAGCATGTACACATTTGGTTTTACCTGGCAAATTTTTGCTAATTAGATTTTTTTTTTTTTTGACTTGCTAGAAATAATTCACAAAACAAAAATGTTGACGACATGTAATTGTTAGGTCTTTAATATAATTTATTTGATGTAACATTTTCACTTTCAAGGGCTGGTTGTGTCATGCTTAAATCTATTAACCAACCATTTGTTCTGTTAACACTATTTTATAGAGCTACCACTGTTGCCTGAAGGTAGGGACCACACTTACATATATGTATATATATATTAATAGCATGCATTAGTACCTCTGATTCTTATTGCTTTGAAGGAATAGACATAGAAGATTTAGTTAAAAAGTTCCTTTGTCATCATTAATATTTTGTTGTTTTATTTTTAAGTTTATTTTTTGTTTTACTTCCAGCTTCCTGAAAGACTTAGTTTATTTATACTTTTGTATTTAAGTCTTCTATTTTTTTTTCTTCTTTGAAACTTTCTAAACAGATAAAAGTGTGGGGAGGACTTACTTTTCTTTTAATAGTTTTCTTTTGTTTCTGTGCATATGTTTTGGGGGAGGGGGGGAGACTAGACTTGTCATTTACTTTATCCATCATCATTTGAATTTTGTAGTTGGCATACTTATTTTTATTTGAGCAACAGTATAAGTTAATTATTATAAACAGATCTATAAGGTATTGTATACATTTAGCAGCTTTTAAATATTTCATAAACATATCTTTGTATTTTTTTATATGTTTCTATTTTGGTGTCAAATATTTGTTTTATTCAGTACAGATCTATTCATTTGTTTAATTTGAACTTTTTTATACATTATATTTATATTTTAGTATTTAAAAAAAATGTATTTTCTTTTTTTTTTCAGTTTTGCTCTTTCTTAAATTTTAGTACAGAATGAAAATAGCATAAAAATAAAAAAGGAATAATAGTAGGACTAGTAACAAATAAAACTTATTTATTTTAACTTTTAGAAATACAAAAAAATAGAAGCTAGAAGAAATTGAGGCACACTTCTTGACAGTATATCATGACCAAAAAAGTATAAACAAAAATCAAATGATAAACGAATTCACTGATTCAATTTCAACATTATAAATTTAAAAGCCATCTTTTTTTTTACAAGCCTGTATGAACTTACTCTGTCTGTCGGGTATAAATTTTGTACACTTTATTTCTCCCACTTTCAGTTCTCTGATCAAGATGAAAGCTTGCACAATTATTTATTGCCCCTTAGAAAACCTGACGCAATAAAAAAATTAAACAATTATTTTTATTAATTAGTCGTAATTAATTAATTATATTTCTATTTAGAAACTTACCAGGCTAGGGGAAGATAAGACTTGTGTAGAAAATTAAATTTTTTTTAGATAAAGGGAGAAAAGACTGATGAAATAAAAAATTAATTTGTTTATTTATCTTCCCTTAACTCAATATAAGCTTTTTTTTTTAAAAGTATTTTGTATATTTTGCTTGTTAACCCAATGAATTCATTTAAGTTTTTTTTTTTAGTATAAATATGTTTTTAATGTTATTCATACTGATCAAATAGAATTTGATTTTTTTACTTTATTTAATTAGTAATAGTCTTGAATAGTCTTTTATTTAATAGTATAGATATGTAAATTGCAGTAAGTAAGTTACAGAAAATTTGTTATACTTTGATTGTATGCCCAACATTTCACTTTCTATTTGACTTCCACTGGTCTTCAAAGTTACAGTTGTTTCACATTAAAATATTCCAATGCCCAGACACAAGGAAGAGTGTAACTTCATGTGAACTATCTCACTGATTATCCAAAGTGCATGTCATTAAGCTGTTTGACTAGTCAGTTACTGTTCTATTTATTACTTGAAACATCTTAATTTTGTGGTGTTTAAGTAAGAAAAATGAAGGGGGAAAAAAGATATACAATCAAATTAACTGATGTACATGCCTGGCTTTGCCTTTGTGTAACCCAACCCTCGTAAAGATGAGAATTTTTTTCACTATTTTATACGTTTACTTTTAAGGTGTTCCTATAAAAAAATAGGATAGTGATAGTGAGCAAACATTGTTTCTTACACTATTTGTATAGTTATAAGTAAATTACATTTCATTCAGTCAATTATTTACACTATTATTAAAGCTATTCTAGCTTATTCCCATTCAAATTTAAGGGTTTTTTTTGTTGTTACTTTTGTTAATGTTATGAGAAAACTTTCAAAGAAAAAGTAACTCTTGATTTCAAATACTTTTCCTTCAGTCTGAGTGACCTGGAAGATGTTGCTGTTGTAAGCCAAAGTTCATTTGAGGAAGGTCATTCTTTGTTCAACAGAGAAACTCTTGCTGGTTCTTCAAACTCTGGTGTTCAGAACTTGGCTAATAACTCATCTCAGGCAAACAGGAAAACAGGCAGCAGAAGTAGAAATCATGTTCTAGATATTGGAGATTTAGACAATTTAAGCCTTCGTGATAGTGGCATAGAAGAAAGGTCAGGTCCTTCAGAAAAATCTGGCTACACTATTTATAACCAGATCTATGCTGAGCCTAAAACTAAACCTAATAAAACAAGCACTCTGAAAAATGGCTCTGCCACTGGAAGTCTAGTTCAACCCACAAGTCAGCGGCCTACAGCACTCTCTAAATCAAACATGTCTAAAAAACCTAAAGCTGCACCATCTAGCAAGCCTCGTGCCAGCAGTGAGACTTACAAAGGTGTTGTCAATAGGAACACTGGTATGGATCAAGAGTTGCCTTACGCTTCTTCAGCTTCTTCTGATGAGACTCCAACAGAGTACTTAGATTTTAGGAATGGTTTATATGGCAGTAATGTGGCTATTACAGATTTATAACTTTGTCAGCTAAGTTTTGTTAAAAGCATTCAATCTTTTCATACAGTAATTTAAAAAGAATGAATCTTCTTGGAAATATGCATCTTTGTCCTTAATTGCCAGAGAAGCTCACAAGAGACTAGACTTTGGCATGCAGATTAGAAATGTTTCAATCTGCATCAAGTACATAACATTCATCTCATTTCTATTCTTCTATTTCTAATTTTCAAAAAAAGAGTTAGTAGGCAGGTAAAATTACCCAAGCCTAAATCAATGATTGTCATGACATTAATTGGGTAAATTTTTTTAGGGCATATAGAAAAAAATAATGTTTTGTAACTTTGCATATAATTTTTGTGTCTTAAAATTTCTGATTGCTTACAAAATTATGTAGAAGTCAATAAAGACCACACTTTTGCTTCCATGTTAATATTGCCATTGCATCATTAATGGTTGCATTTTAAAAAATAACTTCTACTGCTAGGCCAGATTTTTTAAAAAGTATTTATTTAAATCTTTAAATTAAGTTATCAAAGTCTTTTTTTAGAAGCATAGTTTACATGTAAATCTTAAGTAGGCATAATTAAGAAGCAATAGTGTTATGAGAGTAAAACTGTAACGAAAAATTTAATTATTTTGAAAAATAATTATTCATCAAGTAAGATATTTTGGCATATATCCAATAACTCAATTTTTTTTATGTTGTCTGTAAAAACTGATTTTCATCACCATAAAACAAACTTTGGTTAAAAGTACTGGAGTCACAAAATGAATAAAATGTCAAACTTAAATATTCCTCAGACTTTTGCATTAATATTTGTTTCTTTCTTAGAATGTAGGCAAACATTTATCAGAAATCTTTATTTCAAGGTTTGTATGACAATGTTCAAAATGAAGAACTCTAGTCTCTAAGGAAATTGATTTGAACTTTATGTTTTTATGTTTTATTCTTTTCTGTTCATTTGCTTTTTTTGTTTAAAGTATATGAGTTATGTTTTTTCTTTGCTTAACATTCTTGTACATTGTGTAAGTTCTGTAAATGTCCTACTTTGTGCTACTAGATAGTAGCTGCTGTACATTGTATCTCTAAGCCGTGAATATCCAGATAAAATGTTTAGTTTATTACACTACAAAAAATCTACTTATTGTTGTTTTTTTTATGTTGTTTAGATCAGTAGGCCACACAGAGTAGTGGATGTTTTTATTTCTACAAAGGCATTTATGTTTAATTTCATGTACACATTCCCATCATTTTAAAGTGCAATGAAGATTAATGTAATGATTCTGTACATAGAGTTGTACAAATTGCAAAGTATCTTTAATTTATTTGGATACATCTACCAGAATGTTTTCTTTTTTTTCTTGTTTTGTGTTTAAACTTTTTTTTTTGACAGCTCAAATCATCAAAAATATTTGTTTGTTTATTGTTAACTAGAGTTTGACCTGTTTAACACTGACTCTGATAATATAGAACTCTCTTCCAACAAAACATACAACTGTAAAAAAAGTATCCACTATCTCAAACGCAACATTGTTCCAAAGTTTGAAAATCATTTTTAGTCTCTTTTGCTTTTTTAAAAGGACACATTTTACTTTTAGCCTTGGCTATTTGAACAAAAAAAATGTGGAGGGTGAAAAAATAATTGAGACATAAAATATAGGCCTACATTTCTTCTATTCTGTCTTTTTTCTTATAGACACTTTCATATCATAATTTTAATAAAGTTTTTCTTAATACTTTGACATTAACTCTTTGTCTAAATCCTAAACCAATTTTAAATATTTTGTTAGTTTAAAAAAGCAACATTTGCTTATTTTGTAATTTATTTATAGAAAACTAATTAAAAAGCATACAGATAATTGGGGAATGAATGGGGATGTTTTTATTAGATGCAGAGTACTTTATTTTAATTTATTTGTCATTTTATCAGTTAATTTTCAAAATAAAAAAATAAATTAAAAATGCTGAAACATATTATTACTATCAGTAACATCTTTTTAATAAAATAAAATGTATGGATTTTGAAAGAGAAGAAAGATAACAATTAAAATAGTTTCAACAAGTGTTGTCCTAGTGTGATATTGTTCAACTCTTTTTGTGGTGTCTGAAAATAGAAAAAACAACTCTATATATGGATTGAAAAATTTTTAACTATAATTCTCTTATCAATTTTTTTAAATAGCACAATATTAAATAATGTAATTTTTTTTTTAATGAACAAATTGTATTTTGTTGCATTTGAACAAATTCTACATTTTAATAAACTAACAAATCAGGTATTTTTAAATGTATTTTTATTACATACAAATGTCTTGAAGGCAGTAGGGAAGGAGCTTTAGGTTTGGACAACTTCCTTGTATTATTCTTACATTCTTGTACCTTTTTTTTTAGCTCTCACAACTGACCTCAACAATTGTGTCCCTCATCTCTTGAGTTGCCTCTGCTCACTGACAATTTCAGCCTTTGTCCCTCTGACCCTTAAAATGAAATTCAATGATTTTAGTTTTAATCAATTAGTGAATGAAATGATTATTACAAGTTTTTTTAACAGTTTCAAACTTTTCGTTTCTCCTATATTTGGCCGCCTGTTGACTTGTTGACTAAATATCTTTCATGTTTCCTCAAGCTAGCTGTGAAAAGATACATGTTTTTATTCTTATAAGTATTTCAATTTATGTGTGTGTGGAGAAATACCCAATTACATTACTATACATTTGTATATTTTTTCTATGCTTGAAAACATAAAAACTATTGGATATCACTATTTAATATAATTCAGTAAGACAAATTTAAATAATACTTGATACAGAACTCACACAATCATGTAAGTGACAACAGTTAAAAAAAAAACACATAAATAGATAAATTGATATAATATTGTATAAAAAAAGTGTGTACCAACACATAAATAAATAGATTGATATAATATTGTATAAAAAAAGATCATAGGCTAGTTTTTATGCTTGAACAAGGACATTTTTAAAACGTTATTTTTTCTTTAACATACTGTATGTATAGACTTAATGTGTAAACAGCTTTTTGAAAACAATAAAAGATCATCAAAAGAATGAAAAATGAAATTCATATCAATCTTGTCAAACGACTAAATTTCTAAAGAGTTTTATAGATGCAAATCTTGAATATATGGTTGGAAAAATGTTTATAAAAAATTAAGAAAAGTCAAACTTTAAAGTCTGTTTTTTAAATTGTCTGTTTTCTTTAAATACATTCCCATTTAAATACATTCCGGTTTTAAATACATTCCAATTATTATTTTGACAAATGATCAGTGTATATAATATAATTTAAAAAATATATATTTTTAAAAAGATTATCTATGAATCAAATGATCATTTTCAATCATCTGAACTTAGCTATTTATTCATTATTTATTCATGCTATGTTTTGAATGACATTTTTTTACACCATTTTTTTATTAGGGAAAATTCAGTGGCATTGCTCAGCAATGTTGCCCTGAGGTAATGAATGACCTGACTTGCGTGTTCATGAGTTTGTTTGATAATAGTCTGATCTTTTTTTCTGTTTCATGTCTTATTTATAAATAAAATATTTTATGTCATTATTGATCTGTTATTTAGTGTTTTGAATAATTCAACATTAAAAAGTTGTCAACATTTATTGGTTGAAATAAAACATGTTAAATTTCATTGGTGAACGAATTAAAGGTATTTTTTACAAATATGCTCATTTTCTAATCAAAGTAAAAGGATAGATAACATTCCTCCATTTCAGACCTTGTGATTTACAGTGCAAATAAATACGCTAAATTCATTTGCTACTATGTCCAATGGTCAACGAGAGTTTTATGTGGCCAGCACAATAATCGACTGCCTTCGCTTTCCAAGCGTATGTCAGAAACTCATTAGGCCTATTTATGTTTAACTCAGGGGTGACAAAGACAAGGCTTCCATGAGAGACGCACCCTTTTCACAAGGAGCCATTTTTATGGAGAACACTTCATGAATGATGTGGTAGAGAAGAAAAATGGAGGAAGTTCCCTAGTGTACACGGTCTTCGGCCTCGCCTCTAGTCCTAATAGTCTTGGATACGAACCATCAGGAATAAGGGAATTGATTTATTTGGATCTAATTTGTTGAAGCGGAGGAGTAGAGTTTCAAGAGTCCTAGACTCAATTTTTATGACAACTACAAATTTGGACTGGGGGCATCCTAAAAATCTCAGTCTTCACGGGATTCAAACTCGGTTCATAAGCCAAGCGCTTTGTCACTCAGCACCTTGACCAACAAGGAAAACAGTCCACACAATTTAAGATTCAAGAAAAACTATTTCATACACATATTAAGTTCGAACCTTCAACTCCTTGGAAAGTCGTACACATTTTTACATAACGTTAGACATGATAATTTGTCCAAGATATTATCCTCCAGGATACAATGGAGAGATAGGCACATGCTGCTGAAAGGGGAGCTGGTTAGACTAAGTAAGAGTGAATTCAAGTGAACTGGCTTTTTTCCCTAGAATTGACTAGTATGGATAGTCAAGTGGAGTAGACTTGGTTATATACTCGTCAGAGTAACCCCCTTCAAATGTTTAGGAGCGAATCAAACTAAAAGTACAATAAATTTGCTAACATGCTAAAATCTATTTTGAAAATCTATGTTTACGAAAAGGTTTTCGTATAAAAAAAATAGGCCTTATGCCGCATAATAAAATGATGAAGCTTTAATGATGGTAGTCGCTAGAAAAAAAATGGTCGACTTTCTGAAATATTATCATACCCCACTGATGGACAAAAAATTCAAACACTATCTGACAACCAGTTATTTATAGATTAAAAAATATGCTTGCCTAGATCTTGATCTACAATTAAACCTTCTAGATCTAGGAACAAAACTGTGTTAATTTAGACTATTCTAGATGTAGATCTAGATTAAATATAATTATTACTATTAATCTAGAATCAGCGGCGTAGCTAGGGTATTTGATGCCCCGTGCGGCAGCTCCTTGTGATGCCCTATAAAAAAAAAACGAAATAAAACATCGAAAATTTTAAGAATTTAAAAAAAAAAATAATGTGTTATCCATTCTTTAAGTATTGCTAATTTGCAAAAAAAAAATATATTTTACAAAAAGGTATGCCTACTACTATTGAATCTTACATGCTCTCTTTCTGACAAACTAGCTACTTTCATCAAAATAAGTTTGTTTTCTACTGTTCAATGGACAAAACTGCTAAATTATTAAGTTGTAAATTTGTCATTGTTGATCGCAAGTAAATCTTGATCAAATTAAATTTGTCAGAAATATCTGAGGATTCAATACGTCAACTAAAATTCATATTTATCTTCCACATCATCATCTTGTACTAATAGGGTGACTATTTCTAGAACTATTTGGTCCAATTAATAAACTTTCAACATATTTCTTTCTTGTGTGTCAATAAAGATTCTTCAACTTTTTCGCATGGCATCTTTTTCATGTGACCAATACGTCTCTGAGCACACGATTTCTGCAAAGGTAATACTGGCTTCAGCAATGTCCTTCTGACTAGTAAGTAATATCTTTAATGTTTTCAGTTTAAATACGCTGACTGGAATTGAAAATTCTCACTTTTTTAAGGTAGACTTGCTTGTTGCTGATTTCAGTTATTACATGGGCCCAAAACTCAAGGTAGGTGAGAAATTAAAAGACTAGTAACTAACAATCATATCAGAAATTTCATCTGAATTTTCATTTGTACTAGTCAATGACTCCAAAAGTTTCTATAATTTTGTAGAATGTATCCCTTAACGTCTAAACGTCTTCTACTCTGGCGCTCCAGCTATTTGATGAGGACGTCCTAGCGATGTGTTGAAGTTGAGAAAAATGTTTGTAAACTGAAAACTCTGTGACTCAATTGATTTAAGTACCGGTAGTTTTCAATTTTCGACGATAACCTCCCCCATTCATTGATAAAATCATTGGAGTCAAATGCTAATGTAGTATTTGATCTTGTTGAGAAGAGTCTGCAGAGGAAACAGAAAAAGGATTCTTCTTTTCAGAACTTTCTCGACGTTCGACATATACCGAAAGAAGCAAGCTTTCTTCGCATTTCCTTTTGCTGATTCTTTGTTTCGATGACAATGTAACTGTTGTTGTTTGGTGAAGGCTAGAACTAAAGATGCGTCTTCACATAAAGCTATGAAAGGTGTCTCTATTCATTATTGTGTTTATTAGTCTATATAGTTATGTCTCTTCAATTGGAATGAAAAGAGACCCAAACTTTTCGTAATTAAATTTTTAAAAATGATCCAATGGCCAATGCTCAAAACCGTATTGGATATTTTGTCCTGACCTGAAAGTGGTTACAGTTACATGACTTAAAGCACATGTGCTGTTCTTTTGGGTCTGTGCAACAGTCAAGATGAAAAAAAACAACAGTCATTGTAAAATAGCATAGTGATTGCTCAGCGATGTATTCTACCAAATCACTCGCGAACTCATATTAAGTCTTCCACCATTAAATATTGGTTTAGACCAGTGGTTCCCAAACTATTTTGTCTCGTAGACCCCTTGCCATGTTTTCTGATTTTCGGTAGACCCCCTGCTTAACTTATATTGCATTTTTGCACATCCATAAACTAATTTTTTAAACTAATTTCTAACTGCAGTGTACAAATTAATTAATTTGCCTTATGTATTTTTGTAAAAGTTTTCGCAAAGAGCAGTTTCTCGTGTATTTCTTGAGCTTTCACATTTGGCTCAAATATTGGCCCTATATAGCTGTTTTCACAAACAGGAGAAGAGACAAAGGTAAGTTACTGGTGCCTAAACCAGTAAGCTTTGGCAGGAGGGTCTCATTAGCCTTGGCTTGCAGCCCACCTAGCCGAAGGAAAATAGAATTCAAACCTCTGCTGCTTTTCAGCTATACATCCAAACACGGGAAAGGCTTCGTGGGTCAGCCCTGGGGAAAAATATGGAGCTGAAGACCATTAGGTAGTTTGCAGCTTTAATGCTCATCCCACCGATGTGCCCTTGAACTGTAGTGTTACTAAAAGATTCGTTTCATAATATCAGATGAAGGTTTATGTAAAGCAGTTTTTAAAACTACTTCAAGGACTGATAAAATCAATGTTTTATCTATAATGTTTTTCGTATTTGGCTATAGGTAAAGAGATCTTGTAAGACGCTCACAAACCGCCATCTTTTCTATATGATGTTGAAGAAAGATTTTGTGGATCTATTCTGACATTTTTTTCTCACTTTTCTCTTTTTATCAGGGTGGCATCGTCTCAAATAATGCTCAAGTTTAATTGATTTCATATAAAGACTCTTATTATAGACAACCGCTTATTGAACAAGGAAATAAATAATCAACGCTTTAAAATCAAGATTTCTTTTTGTTAAATATTAGTTACATGTAGACAAAATTAACTATTTTGATTAGTATTGTAATTAAATATGACTATTTTACTTTTGAATTTATAATACATAGGTTAATATTTATAACTAAATTACAAATATTTTTTTGTGTTTGAAATAGTTACATTAATGGGGTGTGAAAATTAAAGTCATAGACCCCCATGGACATCTCATAGACCCCCAATTTACCTTTTCCCTTTCGTAGACCCCTTGGAAGTCTTCGTAGACCCCTCGGGGGTCTATATAGACCACTTAGGGAATCACTGGTTTAGACAAATATTAATTCATTAATTATCTTGTAAATAATTTCTAGTATTTTTGTATCTGAAGTTTAGCTTATTGAAAATTTAGGCTAAATAAATGCGGAGTTTTTATTTGCATTAAAAATAAACAAACTAATACTTGATGTCACATTCAGAACAAGATTTACCTCGATGCCTCCCTGGAACTTACAGTTTGTTAGTTATTTGTTCAAGTACTGCAGAGCTTTTAGGGGTGGGACAGACAAGCTAAAAACTACACTGAATTAGAAGAAATGCCAAAAATATATACAACTTATCTGAGGTTGTAGTCTATAATTATTAATTATATACTCTTGATATTGAAGGATCAATGATTCACTTAAAATCTACACTGCAAAGCTAAGTAAGCCAGATTTTACAAATAACAAATGTCTTGTTATTTTTAAAGTCTTAAAAAGAAATATAAAGTAGTTATTCTTAGCTGATAAGGATTTAAAGAAATATGTTGTAAATATGTTGATGTTATCAAGTGTACAGGATAGATAGCTACATATTACAAACGTCCAGGACCACTGATCGAGTAGTGCTGTAGGATAATCTTTACACTATTCATCATGGCGTCAAGTAAATTGAAATTTAATATTTTTTGAGATTCATGATCTGATTACATAGAACTTGACTCTTGACTATATCTGATGTGACTACATAGAACTTGACTCTTGACTATACTCATGTGACTACCTAGAATTTAGCCGTCTGTGATGTGACTACATAGAACTTGACTATTTATGATGTGACTACACAGAATTTGACTATTGAGTATTTCTAATATGACTACATAGAACTAGACTTTCTGATGTGACTACATAGAACTAGACTATTTCTGATGTGACTACATAGAACTAGACTTTCTGATGTGACTACATAGAACTAGACTATTTCTGATGTGACTACATAGAACTAGACTATTTCTGATGTGACTACATAGAACTAGACTATTTCTGATGTTACTACACATAACTAGACTATTTCTAATGTGACTACATAGAACTAGACTATTTCTGATGTGACTACATAGAACTAGACTATTTCTGATGTGACTACATAGAACTAGACTATTTCTGATGTTACTCCACATAACTAGACTATTTCTGATGTGACTACATAGAACTAGACTATTTCTGATGTGACTACATAGAACTAGACTATTTCTGATGTTACTCCACATAACTAGACTATTTCTGATGTTACTCCACATAACTAGACTATTTCTGATGTGACTACATAGAACTAGACTATTTCTGATGTGACTACATAAAACTTAAAAAGTAATAGAACAAAAAAAGCACGAAAGACAAAACCCACCCCTAGTCCCCCCTCCACTTCTCAGGCTTCTGTCGCCTCTTTCTTCTAGAGACATTTTAACAATCACGCAATGGTCACTAAAACCTGGACAGATTTATTTGCAGAACCAAGAGAGAGCACTTCGCCTATTGATTAAGTCACATCTAATGTAACAATGGACTCCAAACATAAACATACACAGACTGGTACTGAAACTCTTGACTGCACAGACTACAACCTACTGCAAGGAATCTCTTGAGGACTATCTTGAAACTTGGTGATTTTAATCTCCTGGAAGGTTGTATTATACTATTGAACTAGTTGTTTATTTTAAAGTAACATTTTGATGAGAGTTAAACTCCTTTTCCAAGTGCAAACACTAGTCATAATATAACCATTATGGATTAGTCATGTGTAAGCTCTTGGCAATCTGTATTTCTAATTACGCATATAATTTTTTGTTGAAGTAGTCTATGGCAGACTCTTCCTATAACGGAACACTTCGCACATTCTGAGTATTAGCGAAGAGTTTGCTTTTTTTTTTGTTTTTGTTTTTAATTCACGTGGTGGCCTACTAGTTAATTATTGCATTAGTTCGTGGAACACCTAATCAGTTTGAATACACAATTTGAGTCTTTTTAATTTGACTTATCAGAAATGGATGAATGGTTTCTCACTATCCCGGCTATCTGATGGTAAGTTTTCGAAACTAAATACATAAAGCTTGCATCAGATCTGAAACTACCGACTATCGCTATGTCGCCCAGGTTCAACTACCGACTATCGCTATGACGCCCAGGTTCAAGTCTGTGCCAAAATATGTTTTTAAGCTTTGTTGACGGATGTGTTGAAACTTTGTTCCTGGAAGTGATTGTGTGACCTTGGCAGTCTGGTTCTAATTTGACGACTTAAGGCTTCCTTGACCTATAAATAGAAGTCAATCGCGGTGTTTTTCCAGATGGCTCTCTCCGAGTTTCAATCTCGCATAAATAATAAAATTGTAGATCTAGATCTAGCTTAACAGCCGTTTAAACTGTAGCCACACAATTGTATTATAAAGTACACAACAGTCACACTGAATTTTAAAAAAAAAGGAAGTTAAAAGATAAAAGGGTTTAGCACTTTTAATGTTAATTTTGAAAACCAAACTTCAACCTATTGAGACAACATGCATTTTGGTTGCAATAACAAGTTAAAAAACACTCCATATTCACATAAAGAAATACATTCCCCTCCTCATCCATTCCTATTTGTCAGACCAAACCCTTACGTTTCATTCATAAAATGTAAAAGACATTGTTCAATGGCCGACTACCTAGAGATTCAGCTTGAGATTGTTGATACGAGAATCGTTTTTTGTATCCGGGATATTATAAAGTGGGTGGAAGGTTATGTCAGATCGACTCTAATACATGCGCTATTTATGCATGTTAGTTTAGTCATGCAAGACGACTGACTGAGTTGTACATTTCTTTGAAAATGTTGCTGCTATTTTAAAATATACAACGAATTGATATGCTTAGATCGTTTAATATAGAACTCCAAACACGTAAAGAATGGATGCAGGAATGGCGCTGTTAAGAATGTGATCTCGGTATGAGCATCATTCAAAAGTTGCACTCCTCTAGATACTTTTCTCTGTTGTTAAATGGTACAGCATGGAAGTAATGTTTGGACTGTTATGACGCAGACGAGCGATGACGTCAGAGAACAAACAGTGCAAATGTCGCTTGATGTTGTAGCTGGCGTGGTTTTAGGTCCTATTAAGTAACTATGTCATGGTGACGTTCTTGTATGATGGCTAATAGCGGCAGAATTAGAGAGGAAAATAATCCTAGTCATAAAGCTGAGAAGCTCTAGATGGAAGGATCCTCAGTATCACATACAAAGACCGAATTACAAATGAAGAAATTCGAAACAGAATAGCAATGATGACCTGCTGGCAATAGCCATATCACGAGGTCCTCAGGGCTTTCAAAAATATTTTTGCAGGGAACAGTACCAGGGAAATTAAAGAGAGGCAGACAGAGAAAGTGACGAGAAGATATAAAAGAATGGACGGGCCTGTCATTGACTCTAGTCAAGGAAAAAGTCAGAAGAATGGAGAAAAACGTTTCAACAGCACAAGGGATAGGTGAAAGTGAAGTAGTCATGCCATGATAATGTCTGCTAGAATCAGGTTGAACGTATTGTTACGAATCTAAGGCAAGCTCTTAACGAAAGGAAATGAATAATAGATGATCATTGATGATGTGTTTATTAACAGTTACAAAACACACAGGCATGGAGTCCTTTCTTCCACCAGTTCTTGCTACCGAAACCTTCATACTAACTACATACACACTTCCCAGTGTCGATCCAGGTCCTTAGTCCAGTTCTCTGGTAGCACGAAGGACGTACCTTAGTTCCAGACAGCTCAGACTCCTCTCTCTTGCTGAACATTTCAGCCACATCTCAACACTGCTCTCACTAGTCTCCACATGTTGTCTATTACTCGAGCAGAGTTATAGCAGTATAGATCTACAGAAAGTCATTCACTATGGGCAACTTGCAATGGACACAAGAAAAAAAAAGTCACCCACCTCCAATATATCATGCGGTATCTCAGAGCAGTGGGTATCTTGACTACTGGAAAGACAGCCTTAGACCGTACTATGAGGAAAGAAATGTGAACAAAGAAAGACATGGACAGTGAAAAAGCAATAACCTTAGCTGTGATGGATAATAGTCCTAAAAGAAAAATGGCTGGTTCCTCAACTACCAAAGCAACTGGCCACCTTTACGTGAGTTATCTGAAGACGGAAACAACAATTCAGACTAGGTCTCTACCATCACATGAAGTACTCCACGAGAAGAACTACAGTACTGCTACGACTGACGGAATCTACTAGAGAGAAGTTGTACATCTCGTTTCGTTTTTATTTCTTTTTGTTAACCGGTTAAAAACATATCTGGTGATCTTATACAGGTTAGTGGAGAAACCTTGATTAACAAAGCTAATATCAACTCTGTCTGTCTGTCTGTCCGTCTCTCTGGTAAAAAGTTTGAACATGCTTTTTTCTCATATTTCCCATTATCAGATCAGGTTAAACTTTGCACAATTATTCATTAAACCTTGCAAGATATGAAGTAATAAAAAATTAATCAATTAGCTAATTAATTGTTGGTGATTAATTGTTTTGTTTGATTTCGAAATAAGGTGAATAAATGCTACTTAGGCTAATGAGAAATGTGAAATAGTTATCTGGATTTACTGCTGCGACCTGAAACATCTTGATAATAAAATTCGTCAGCACGAGTTTCTGTAAAAAAAATCACCTTAAATGTTTATAAAATGTTTTAATCAAATGTTTCGGATGTTCCTACAGAGTTGAAGATAATCTACTGTCTAGCCTAAGTCTCCCTCAGGACGACGGGGCATGGCAACGGGCAAGGTATAAACACGGGACCATCGGTTACGGTTAGGGTTACATTAGTCTGGGACCTTCGAGACAACCGAACAACAGTCCAGCGCGCATACCGCACGGTCATGCAGCTATCTATACTTATGAGTATGTGCCAGCTTGGTTGGATTAAGCTATGAGAATGTCCAAAGGTAGCGCAATGAATGACTTAATGCTAGAACAAATTAGACAAGAAAAACTGCATTGGCGCGCAGTCTTAGCAAGAACTCTAGAGATCGTTGAGTACCTTGCCAAAAAAAAAAAGCGCATTTCGTGAGAGAACAGACATACTTGATGCGCCAAACAACGGTCAGTCTTTAGGCTTGGTAGAGATGCTTGACAGATTCGACCCAACCATGTAACATGATGCAAGAACATCTTCGGCGAATTAAGAAAGCCTGGGCTCACAACCAGTACCTCGGAGATAGGATTCAAATCGAGCTCAAAGACCTGATGGCATATTTTGCCGTTATCCTTGACTGCACGCTTGATGTTAGCCACAAAGATCACAATGTCTTTTACATAGCGTTTTGTGGACGTATCAGACCCAGAAGTTAAGGTGGAGAACACTTCGAGTTTATGTAGTTAAAAGGCTAGTACAGTACTTCAGCGTCAGAGGCAGACGATCCCGTTAGCGTGACGTGGTACGATAGACATAGTCTTCTCTGACGGCTCAGGGCCCGCTTAAGACTTTCGCCCAGGGCACCGCGCACTGCTAAGGCCGCCTCTGCCCCACGGGCACTTTGGTACAACACTGATGTGATGAACTCAAATAGGACATAACAAATGTATTTTTAGCTGGGTTAATATAAGGGAAATAAACCTAAAATATTTCAATATACTTGTACAAAATATAATTTAATCAATGACCTTTCAGAAGAACAATTAATTTAACACAACCTCAAAATATTATGAATTCCTAACCTAGACGAATTAATTATACATGTCAGTCGTGCCATTGAATTCCTAACCTGGAAGAATTCATGTACAATGTAAATCATACCGCATGACAATCTCACTTTAAAAAAATAAACTAACTTTAAGGTAGCGAGTTTCACCAACATATCTTTGGACCCAGACAAAAGGATACCTTGCTACTCCACTGAAAGAGATTAACTGATCTGGTGATGTGCATGCAATATGTCCTCAGCTTATGGTGTGAATATCTATGTCGAAAAAACACAAATTATGACCAATAGCCTACAGGGATTTAAAAGGGACATTAGTATTGGTGGATAAAAGCTTGCAAACTAGCAATGGAATTGAGATGCAATAAGGGGATACTACTCATACTAGGTAGCACCTAAAAAGACCAGATCACAAATGAGGAGACCTACTGATACAACTATATCGCAAAGTCCTCAGGCCTCACAAAAACGTTCCTTCGGCGCGGCAGACTGATCCAAACGATGGGAAGACAACATTAAAGAATAGACGGGCCTGTCACTGAAAGAGATTCTTGTCAAGGCAAAAGACAGAGATTAATTGTCCAACAGACTATGGGACAGTGAAAAATAATTTTAGTTTTGTTTTGACTGAGTTTTTTTTTTTTGTTTGTTTTTTTAACAAAGCTATTCAAAGTCCTATTGGAACAATCTTACGAAACTTTTTTTAAAGTATATAAGTTGATAATCCAGTTTTCAATTCAGACGCCAGTATGTGGAACTTGTTTGCCAGGTAAGTGTGACACGTGTGATCTAATATAAGGAAGTACACTCGCGAATAGTATTCAAGTGACAGATTGACAAACTTCTCTGGAAAACGCAAGTTTTTTTTTTTCCGACCAAGTTTATTTTTTATTTAATGACGTACTACTAATATATTTTTTAAATTCATAAACAAAACATCAATGTATAAATATGTGTGGGCAATAAACCTATATAGACATAAACAACAATAACTTCATTCGGTTATTTGAACCCTTTGAATGTGGCTGATTATTGAAAGTGACGTTTGTTGACATCCTGATTGAGTCTGTTATTATACAGTTCACTCTTGATAGTCCGACGGTAACGATATAGGGGGAAACGTGGGGGTCGGATTGTCGAAAAAGTCGTATTACGAAAGGTTAGTTGTACTTCAAAGAATTTGAGATGTATGTATGGTGTAATAAGATATTCTCTTCAGACTTTAAAGGAGTAAAATAAGCAATAGACGAACATGAAAAAAATAGTAAAAAATACAAAACTTATGATTTTAGCTTTCACATCTAGATTCTAAAAATATACTTACTACAGTAGAGATGAATTACATTAGTGAATGCAGGTGTATGTAACAATTAACAATCTATACAAGTCTTTTGTTTTCTACTCAACAATCTGTCATGACTTTTACAAAGCTTCTATCAACTCACTTCGTCCGTCTGTCTTTCTGGAACACTTTTCGAACACATCATTTCTCCCACTTTCCATTCTCTGATCAAGTTGAAGCTTTGCACAGTTATTCATTGTCCCTAACAAAACATGAATCAAGCACAAAATAACCAAGTAATTAAATACTTAGCTTTAATTATTTAATTTTGATTGATATACAAAAAAGAACAATATTACAATATTAAAATATATGGCTGTAAATGTGCAATTCTTTGCTTATATAAGTTTTTTTTTAAAGTATTTTTTATATTGTACTTGTTCTTGAATGTCTTTCAACATTAAAACATGCATGAGCATCTGATACACACATATCGTTGCATCGTCGGATTACTAAGTGTCGGATTATCAAGAGTCCTCTGTATCTTTAATTTAAAAAAATACCGACACACACTCACTTGATCAATTGGTTTATTAAAAACAAAATGAACAAATCTGTGTGTGTAAGTAATGAAACAAAAAAAAATCGCTTTCAATATTTCAGATGACGTCATACCAGTTTTCTTCTCAATATTTTTTTCAGCCAGCAGCTTTTCACCTGTCACCTCACAGAGACTCTCACTTTGTGACTTGTTTTTAACCGCGTTTTGGTCATAGACACACTGTGTCCGCTTCACTTTCTTTCTCTCAACAAGTGATAGGACAGGAAAAGTTGTGTGAGTGTATCATCGAGAGCGTGTGTCGTGTGGGATTCTTTGTAGCTTCTTTTTTTCATTCTATTACTGTGAGTAAACAAAAAATGTATCTTTAAATTGTCTAATTCAATATATTTGAGCTTTATTAAGTTTATTCGCTCTAAAATGATCATTTCTCCATGGTACCCAGTTCCCACAGTTTACGCTCCTGTAGAGTGTCTACGCTCTATTAGCGTGGAGCAGTGTAGATACAAAGGCTGTTATAGCCTAATATGATAGTACGCTTTTCCTCTTGTAGGCCTATTGAATCATTGAAACTCACCTTACATACGTTTGGACCAAGGGAGGTAATTCTCTTGATATCATAAGATGTCTGAAGATGACATTTGTTTTGACATCCGATGTCACGATTTGTGTTTGAAGAGAGATGTGTGTTGCATTGTCCCCACAATCATCTGACATATGTGGATTCGAAGATGCCGTTAATATAAAGTTAAATCACTACTTAGACACAATGAAATGACACATTGTTAGATATAACTTAGAAATTATTTTATTCTAAAAAAAATAAAGTCTTAGACCCTACCTTATTACTATTATTGTCATCATTATTACTAAAATTATTATTATATTAAAATGATTGTTTATAATTCGGAATATTTGATAATTTCGCAATGGTCCAAATCTCTCTAGTGACCTTTGCCGCGGTTGCCGTCAATGTTGGGTCAAAGTGTGTGGAGAACATCTTGACAAAATATTTAAAACATTATAATTTTATGTAGTTAGTTTCAAATTTCAAATATATGATGTGCGGATTGATATCTTGGTGTCAATCACTTTGAAGCAAGCAGACGAAACTTTAACATTTTGGCCACTGAGTTTTCTCTCACAGAATTATGTCAACATATGTGTTCAGAACTGCTGCTGATCGTAAAGATATGAGAGAGTTGATTGTCACAGCATTTTTTTATGGCGCCAATCAGGTAAACGAGCCCCGAGGCCAGTGTCTATGCTGAGTACCATTGAAAAGTCCATAACTTTATTATTATTTATCCATGTCCGATGTTTTGACGGGACACTGCTCCAATGTCTTGCGTACCAGGATGTGTTGCATATTGACGTATACGTCTCACGTTGTATTGGTGTCTATTGTACCAGGATTTAAATTATACTTTATCTCTATCTATCTCTTTTAGTTTAGTTTTTAATATCGTTTTAAGGGGAAAAGAATGTTTGTGTTTGTTTGAGAGAGTGAAATAGAGAGATGCGGAGAGAACAGTGTGAAAAATAGAAAGCAAATACACAGTGCATAGATATATGAGAGAGAGAGAGAGAGAGAGAGAGAGAGAGAGATAGATAGATAGATAGATAGTTTGATTGTTAGATATGGATATAGATATATACTATACATGTGCATATAAGGTAAAAAAAATTCTATTCAAACAAATCTCCATTGTTCATAGCTTTTTCAATAGTTTATCCCTTACAGTTGTCATCCACCTTTCATTAAAAGTCAGGACTACATGGCTCTTTAATTTAAACAATTGTTGGTGTATATTTTTTGAAGAGTTAGACCAATGGATCCAATGAACGCAGATTTATAGACCTAAATTAAAGTACCTATTTACTATGTTTCGATCTCTAAGGCAGATGATGTAAAAGTCACCCTGTTTTCTATGTGTAGGGTCAACGAGGGTGTTATGGGGCCAGCAATACGACCAGCCGCCTTTACTTTCCCCCAACTAATGTAAGGTGCCCATTGGAGTTGGGTGGACTCAGGGGTATCCTACATATCTCGAATTTCTAAATACTTGCCTTTGCCGAGACTCGAACCCAAGACTGCTCGGTTTGAAAGCTAATAGCTTGACCACCCAGCCATCACGCAGATTTATACTACGGACTAGAAAATAAGTCATCTGTATTAAATGGATGCAAATAAAATTGGGCAATACTCGCCTAGTTGCCATTCTTTAAAAATACAGGGCAAGCTTTATTTCACCTTCCCTACTTGAGATGGTCAATTTGGTCACCCCCTTGCCCTAGTCACAAGGGACGTTACTTGATGTGGCGACCTTTAGTCATATTAACCCCCCTCCCACGATTATGTTTTAACCCCCCCCCCCTCTAACGTCACTGAGCTGTGTTTACGATCATCTTCTTGTTAGGTTCAACTCTGAGACAGAAATAATATTCAACAGCTAACCGCCTTTCTTCCAGTGGCATGGGTAGAGATTTGGGGGTCGGGGGGGGGGCTGTACCTTTTAAGGGGCCCCTGCATTTTGACATTCGTCATCATTTAATGAGGAAAAAAAGGACATTCATTAGGGGGACACCCTCAAGTGGGAGCCCGCAGGGACTTTCGAATTAGGACTTCCCCCTCCCCCACCGTAGCTACGTCACTGCATTCTTCACAATCTTTTTACGACAGACTAAGATCTAAATAAAATCAACAAGTAGGGCCAGGCTACATGAAGAGTTTTGTATTCTATTACATTGTGTATGTCATGCCTGTTGTTGGTCGGTCGGTCCCAGGCCTAGTTCCATATATATACACACAAATACTCCGCTACGTTCACCTGTTTGGAAATGACCTGCTAACATTTGACTCTGTCTCAAGTAGGACGTTGTTAATCGTTCAGTTCATGGTTTGGGTTTTTGGATATTTGAGAAAAAAACTTAACAACATGTCGCTGAACAAGCAAAATCAATCTTCATTAGGGTTTAATTTAGATCTATATCAAATAAAACTGTAAAAAAAAAACTGGATTTAATTTATTAATATTAATTAAGAAATAATATTTTTGGGCATCAAACCTTATAATTATTATTAAATATTAAGCGGAACGAAAAAATAAAGGCCTGCTAATTAAATACAGGCTTACAATCAAGAGATATTAAAAAAACTTATTTAATTTTTTTTTAATTGGCCAATTACTGGATGGAAAAGTTGCAGTCACGTGTTCTGGACAAAGGATTATTACTCCATTGTGTAAGTCATGGCTTTAAATCTTAAATTTAACTTTATTTCCGCATCTGAGTTGTAGGATGTAACTGAGACATATATTTAGCACTAATGAGTCATAATTTAAACTAATAAAATGTCTTCTCGATATGCAAGGAGGCTTGTCTAACACACACACACTGTCACACACACACACACACACACACAAGTACACTACTGTTTTATAAAGATTTGCAGGGGCAGTGGAACTCAGTAGTTCAGAAGAAATATTCAAAAGGTTTACAAACACAATAACGCTTGGTAGGGCTATTACTAACCTGTTAGTACATTTCGTTTCTGAGATATCTCCACAGAGCTGATATCAACTCACTCTGTCTGTCTGTCAAGTAAAAATTTTGTACACGTTATTTCTTCTAAAATCAAACTCGGGTCAAGTTGCAATTTTGCACAATTATTTCTAGTTGCTGAAAAAGCAATAATCATTTTTTTAAATTATTTAATTAACCACTAGTAATTAATTATTTTGCTTGGTGTCTCGAACAAGGGAAAGATGTCATTCTTGACAGATCTGGTAGTATACATTGAATTTGTCCCCTTAAAGAGGCTTCAGCCCTGAGTTCGAATTCAACTTTTTTTTTTCTGTATGCATTTAAGAAGCGATCACGCTAACACTCACAAGATACCCCCTTCTTCCCCGCAGACTTTTCCAACTGGTCTAGATAAATGATAGGATCATAGCGCATCGAGAAATCTAAAAGCATGAAATTGCGCTTAACAAAAAAGTTGGTAAAATATTTCATATCACACAGATTTATTATTGTTAGTCTAGATTCTAGATCGATTACAAATTTAATGACTGATTCAAACTAATTGATACAATTACTCTTAATATATGCGTTGTGTTGTTTTTACAAAACTTATATCAACTCACTCTGTCTGCCTGTCTGACTGTCTGGTTTGAACATGTGTCTACTGTTTTGTTTTGCGAACTCCAGAAAGAACCAATTCTAGGGTACACAAAACGCCTAAAAGAATGAAAGAACTGAATACAATGAAGATTAATTACATAATATATATATATATATATATATATATATATATATATATATATATATATAGGGGAGGTGGAAGGTGAAAATCCCCCAACCCTTTCCTTTTTTAAAAAAAAATTAATCCTGGCTACGCCCCTGATCTAGTTTAAGTTATACCGGGGTAGGACTTTTAAAATAATAGCTCCAACCCACTCAAATGTAATGGCTGTCTTACTTTAGCAAAAGGTTACCTAAACTCTCTGATCTGTTGTCAAAAAAAATGTCACCAACATAGTCACATACACACAAAGGTCAGGCTTATGAGTTTCTTAGTCATAGCTTCATTTTACATACCTGAGGATTTTCACCTCAGCAGAGTTGGTAACAACAGATCAGGCCCAAGCGTCCTTTGTTTTTACTTGGTCGGCAGGGTTTCCTCTTTGAATGTTTATTGTATTTTCTATACCGTCGTTCACCCATGGCCGGTCCTAGCAATTGCGGGGCCCTATGCGAAACGGATTGCGCGGGGCCTATTCTGGGTAGGGATAAGGATAATAAGTGAAAAATAAGATTTTGTATTAAAAAATAAATTCGTCTTAGCATTTTATACATTCTTAATTAAGTACAAAATCACTATCAAATTAACTTTACTTTACGAGCCTTGTGTGTAGCGAAGTCATACCGCAGATCATCAAAATTCAGTTTCCTACATAGATCACGCTCAATAGCAAGAATTGCTACATTGTTCAATCTCTCTTCATGAATTGTTGACTTTAAGTAATTCTTGATTAGTTTAAGACGCGAGAAACTTCTTTCACAAGATGCCACAGTTACAGTTCAAATCTCAGCTGCAATGAGTAAATTGCAGTGTTCACAATTCTGTTGAAGAATTTGATCCTGTAGCCATCTTCAGCTTTTCGATGTGTGAAGTTTTCCACAGACTTATCATACTGCCTTTTCTTTTGACGTTTGGCTGGAAAGATTGCAACAACATCCATGTTTCCAGCCAACTTCTTTGCTGTCACAAGAAGAAACAACAGGAAGAAACTTAAAACGTTCATACACAACCACAAGCTCTTTCATATTAACCCTTATCTGAGAGATACCGATAACATCTGCTCGTTGTGACTTATGTCTGGAGTACAATCCAATATCACTGCATTCTGGATGTCTCGAAGGATAGAATTCACAACAGCATCAGCTACTACAGTAATAAGTTCGTTTTGACTCTTCTTTCCAAGGTAATGATCATGAATTTCTGCATTGGTAACACGTCGAACTTTGCGAGTAATTCTACTAGACCAGGAAATTCCCATTCCTTGGCTCTTTTAGTCTTTCAATGGTCCCTCTGAAAGCTAAATTGCGCTTTGATAGAAATCATACAATTGCAACTAGTCCAACCTTTAGTTTCAGACTAAAGCATCTCGTGGTGAACTTTGTCAATGCCTGTTGTTTTTTACTTAGTCTTGCTCCAGCTTCATATCAACTTGTCATGGCGTTTAAATGCCTTTGCGATTTTTCATGCTCTGCTAACCACTGGTCAAATCCTTCATTTAAAAAGGAACTTTTTTTTTGTTTTCCCAGTAGATGACAGTAGAAACAATAGATCTTGTCTGCTGACACAGAATATATCAGCCAAGGACGCAAAACACTTTCATCATTACTCAGGTTTGGTTTGCAATGCACTTAAGAGAAATGTCTACCATCCTTATTTTTCGGAAAATTCTCCAAAGTAATCTCAGGTGGACCTTTTTGTAATAAATAGTCAATACGAGACCTTTCCATTTTTTTCTGGTCACATGCCAGGATAATCCAGATTTTTCAATGAATCGACCACATTTATTTCATTATCTATAACTACATGTTGATCAGTTATTATATTATTGTCTTCATGACATGCGACATGTTGATCAGTTATAATATTATTGTCTTCATTACATGCGACATGTTCATCAGTTGTTACATTATTGCCTTAATTTCCTACGACATGTTGATCAGTTGTTAGTGTTACATCATGTTCTTCTTCTCTTACGACATGTTGATCAGTTGTTACATCATGTTCTTCTTCTCTTACGACATGTTGATCAGTTGTTAGTGTTACATCATGTTCTTTTTCTCTTACGACATGTTGATCAGTTGTTAGTGTTACATCATGTTCTTCTTCTCTTACAACATGTTGATCAGTTGTTACATCATTTCCTTCTTCTTTTACGACATGTTGATCAGTTGTTACATCATGTTCTTCTTCTCTTACGACATGTTGATCAGTTGTTAGTGTTACATCATGTTCTTCTTCTCTTACGACATGTTGATCAGTTGTTAGTGTTACATCATGTTCTTCTTCTCTTACGACATGTTGATCAGTTGTTAGTGTTACATCTTGTTCTTCTTCTCTTACGACATGTTGATCAGTTGTTAGTGTTACATCATGTTCTTCTTCTCTTACGACATGTTGATCAGTTGTTAGTGTTACATCATGTTCTTCTTCTCTTACGACATGTTGATCAGTTGTTAGTGTTACATCATGTTCTTCTTCTCTTACGACATGTTGATCAGTTGTTAGTGTTACATCTTGTTCTTCTTCTCTTACGACATGTTGATCAGTTGTTAGTGTTACATCATGTTCTTCTTCTCTTACGACATGTTGATCAGTTGTTAGTGCTACATCATGTTCTTCTTCTCTTACGACATTCACTACTGCAGTTTTTGCAATCTTCATAGACTCTGTTTCTCACTAGAAGTGATTATGTTCTCATATTGGGTTTTGATCGTTTTAAAAACGTATTCTAGTTCTATTGGAACCCTCGTTTAGGTTAAAATTCGCACTATTATTATATTTTTATTTAAATATGAAAGCTAACAATGCATTTTTTTTTATTCGCGTAAGATTTGTGTTTTCCATATAACAATTTTTTTCTGATTTTCAGGAGATTTTAAAAATAACTTCCACGACTTTTTCGTATATTTTGCATCATTATGCAATTACAGATATACTTAGCGCTGGGCCTATGAAAGCGCGGGGCCCACTGCGGCCGCATAGGTTGCAGTGGCTTAAGACCGGCCCTGCGTTCACCCCTGCAGCAGTAACTCCTTGTTAATTATCTTACGACTGATTCTAGATGTAATTATACTATTTTCCTTAACCAGACATACAACTTCGCAACATTCAAAATTAAGAAATTTCCCACCATGACTAAGTGGAAATTAAAAGTATATTTCTGACGAAAGGAATAGAGAACATGAAATGTTTTAGTTTGTGGAGAAATGGTGAAGCCATGTGCAACTGCACAGATCACTGTCATCAATGTATCCCTTCTGTCACTGTCATCAATCTATCCCTTCTGTCACTGTCATCAATGTATCCCTTCTGTCACTGTCATCAATCTATCCCTTCTGTCACTGTCATCAATCTATCCCTTCTGTCACTGTCATTTCCTCATCCCTTCTACGCAGACATAAAGAGTTTTATTATGTTTCAAAGGGAAGTGATAAGAAATAGTTTATCCCTCTCTGACGGTCACAGTTTCACCGTACAAAAAAAAAAAAAGCTAATCGAAAGGGGAAGAACTCCGACCTTAAAAACTATATCTACAAATAATTTACACGTTATTTTCCTTATTTGATATCAAACAAAATCATTAATTAACAATAATTCATTCACTAATTGAGTATTTTTGTTTATTGATTCATGATTTGTGAGTAATGTTTTGTAAATAATTGTTTGAAGTATCAAATTGATCGGAGAATGCGTGAGGGAAAAATAGAGTTGACAATAATTTAGCCATATCTGTGAATGCTGAAGTATTAGTTTCTCTTGTTGCTAAGAAACAAAACAATTAATTACGAGTAATTAATGCTCTAATCGCTGACTTTTTTAAATTGATTCATGTCTCTGTCAATGAATAATTGTGCAAAGTTTCAGCTTGATGTACACACATTTTACCAAACAGACAAACAGAGTGAGCTGATAGAAGCTTTATAAATAAATGTGTTGGCACCCGGGCTTAGGTTGCTCATCATTCTACAAAAGAGTGACCTTCATAGATGGCAAGTTTAAGACACGATGTCTCAAGACGTTGTACTGACCTTTGTCACGATATAATCGCAAAGACCGTCTCGTAACAATCAGAGATTTACTATATAGCATCATCTGTACTGATGATCAGTGAATAAGAATATCACAGCTTCTGTTCCGACATGCAAAATATAAAATAATCCTTTAAAAAAAAACATAGGGCAAAAACTGCGCACTTACGACTTTACCTATTATTATTATAGCTTTTATATAGCGCTACTTTCATGCTTATAGCATGCTCAGAGCGCTTTGGTCCAATCTCATTTGTGGACCAGTGGGGGGGGGGGGGGGGGGGGGAGAGGGTATCTAGGAGTTTGTTTTCCGTGCTGCCTTTAGGCGCTCAGTAAACACAACACTGCCCGAGTCGGGTGTCGAACCTCGAGTCCCCTTCTAGGTAGCCAAGACAAGCCATGTTCATGCGCACTTAGCCTCTCGACCACGCTTCCCACCAACAATGTATTAACAATGTAGAAGTTATTTCCCTTATTTGATGTCAATTACCAATAATTCATTGACTAATTGTTTCTTATTTCATTAGGTGCAATAAATAATTGTTTCATGTTTAAACTTTATCCAAGAATAGGTGTGGGAGAAATAACATGAAAAAAATTTTTACCAGACAGACAGGCAGACAGACAGACAGAATGAGTTAATATAAGCTTTGTAAAAATAAAGCACTTTCTGTTCCTTTGATCAGGTGCTGATCAAAGAAAAAGAAAGGACTAATAACCTGGCAAAGGAAGTAAGGGTACTTGGCACAAATCACTTGGCTGCCTGACAGTTCAAAGGAAGTAAGGGTACTTGGCACAAATCACTTGGCTGCCTGACAGTTCAAAGGAAGTAAGGGTACTTGGCACAAATCACTTGGCTGCCTGACAGTTCAAATCCCGATGCAAACCAGGAAATTTCAAAAGAGATTCGAGCTGAGTTGTGTTTCCTAAGCGCCCCCAAAAACCCTTCTTCACATACCCCCCCCCCCCCAATATGCTTACAAAAAGAGATCGAGCAATTAGTGCAATATGTAAAAGTAATTAAACAATAAAAATATAAAAAAAAAGGACGGAGGTGTTTAGGCCCTTGCGTTGTTTTCGACAAAATGACCTAAGAAGATGACCTAACATATCAAGCAACAGGAACTCGGTTTACCGTAAATAAAATTATGCATAGTCGAAAACAACATTTAATATTCCAAGGTGAATAAGTTATTGTAGCTAATCAAAGTAACAGCAAAACATTCAGAAGTACACTTAATATGATAAATATCAACTGTGAAAATAGTTGGCACTTGGCCGAGCTATTACCGTCAGCCAGGTGGAGACGTACTTTTAATAATTTAAATACACTGACTTGGCCAACTGAAGAATGTTGAATTCAGGAACATAAACTAAGAATGTGGTCTTCTGTTGATTTGTAGTTCCTACACCTCGTTGTACCGTTCCCTGCCGTCTCTTTCAAGGTTTAGACTAGGACGTAATAATCTCCAGAAGTTCCACACCCAATCTCGGAGCAAGCTGAAAGTTTGCACAATTATTTCTTTGACCTGACAATACAAGAATTAATTTAAAAAAACAAAACAAAGAAGTAAATTAACTATTGATAATTAAAGAATTTTTACTTGACTGAAGTGGTGGTATAAGCTGAATTAGTCCCATTCATAGGTCGCAGCTTTAATGCAAGTTTGAAACAAACAATACATAACTATACAATCTTCTATAGTCTATGGTCTCCTTCAGTCGCGAAACGACTATGGATCATCTTATGGAAATGAGATGAATGCCTGGGCATTAGCTGTGGGCGGAACTATGACGCCCACACATCAGTTCCCCCCACTACACGCAGCTGATGTATCCAAAGGAACGGCAGTGCCGATACAGTTCGGGGTCAGCGGCGTCGCAGGTTCTGCCAGAGTATAGCACTGGGTGGTGCAAACTGCCTTAGGGTCGCCAGCTCCTGATTTTTGCTCAGGGTTGACTCCCGAAGCCTTTCCCATGATTGGGTATAGCTGCAAGACCACAGAGATTTGAATTCAGAGTTTTCCTTCTCCTAGGTGGGTAGCTAACGAGCCCCTCCTGCCCAAAGCTTACTGGTTAAGGCGCCAGTTACTCGCCTTTGCCCCTTCTCCTGTTAGTGAGAACAGTTCCGCCGGACTCAATATCTGAGCCACACGTGAAGGCCAGGAGTTGGACTGGTTGTCAGAGGCTACTTGAGACGCATGCCATCAGGAAGCATTTTATAGGTAGTGGAGTACTTACATCCATTACCACTTCCGGCAATGACAACCATCCGGAAGAATCTTCTATAGTAATCAGTACCTTACAAGCAGAGTGGTTAGTATGTAGGATTGAGGAGGCGTGATTCATGAGTTTGAAGTCAAGCCGTTCCCTTTTTTTTTTTTTTTTTTGTAAATGCTTTTAAAATTCATCCAGATCTCCCTTTCTTTCTCTCTCCCCCCCCCCCAACACTTTTCCCAACTGGTCCAGATAAGTGATAGGATCATAGCGTATTGAAAAAGCTTAAAGCATGAGTGAGCACTAAACAAAAACTCTTGGTAAAAATATTTCTAATCATAAAGATTTTTTATTGTTGGTCAAGATCTATTACATATTTAATTACATGACTGATCCAAACTAATTGATACAACTGCATTTCGTATAAGCCTTTTTTTAATATATTTTTTTTTGTTTCTAGTTTCCGTTATTGACTGGACAATAGATAGGCTTGCATTTTGGAGTGGGATATGAATAATTTCATTTTTACTAGCTGTTGTAAAATCCAGTAGCTCTGAATATAAATTATGTCAGGATAAGTGTCAGGGTAGAAATTGTTGTGTTTGTAAGCAAAACTAAAGGCAAAATAAAACTTGAATTCGTTGCCAAAGTGTGGTATTTGTTCAATCAAGCAAGTTTAAAAACCTGCTGTTTTACCCACCTGTCAGTAGAACCACCTATTCATGTTAGAATCCAGTGAGCCTTAATAATTCGTTCCAGCGTCTTACTATCTGTTTTGTGGTAAATGAAATGAAGATATTGACCAAGTATTGAATGTGTTGTATTTAAACATTAGATTTACAAACGGACATGTAGTGCCCTTTGTTTTTTGTTATACACATTCAACCCGGAACCGGACTTTTGATTTGTTGATTTATAGCTTACAATATAAATAGTGGTCACATTAAAGCTACTCCATCGCCACAGTTTTATTACAGCACGTGGATGTAGTTAAAGATGGAAATTCAAATTATTTCAAGACATTTTTGTTCAAAACGAGGCTTACATAAATATTCTTTGACACATTTTTTGGTGACATTTTGCACATTGTGTACGTCAGTTTGACGTCAGTGCTGACCTTTGACATTACACCCAGTGACATTTGTGTAAATTGTGTTGCTAGTCAATGGCCTCGAAGTTTTCAACAAATACTTTAAATCTCCAGCTTTGCTGTTAAGGATTCAAAACACGGATTTAGGTAAAGGCTTTTTAATATTCAAGTGATACTAGAGTGATTTCTTGCTATCGATACTTTCAATAGAGTTTATATCTTGTCGTTGTGTACTATCATATGAATGTACATATAGGAGCTAAGAGGGACATGGATGTCATGAAGAAAAGAGGGGAGGGGGTATGGCAACAGCGAGGCGGCTGAGCAGTAAAGCGCTTGGCTTCCGAATCGGGGGTGCCGGGTTCGAATCCTTGTGAAGACTGGGAGTTTTAATTTCTTGATATTTGGGCGCATTTGAGTCTACCCAGCTCTTATAGGTACCTGACATTAGTTAGGGAAAAATAAAGGCGGTTAGTCATTGTGCTGGCCACATGACACCATCGTTAACGGTGGGCCACAGAAACAGATGACCTTTACATCATCTTCCCCATAGATCGCAAGGTCTGACCTTTACTTTATTGCAACAGCAACTCCAAATTGATATACATTTAAACATATTGTATGTTATATTCAACTGACCATTCAACTAGAGTTTTAAAATAAAAAAACAAAGTCTCTGAAGTGAGTCTGTAAACCGGAAGTAACCTGCCCAGTGTGATTGCGTCAAAGAAAATCTTGACTTGACACATTTAGTACACAAGCAAAAGAAAAGATATTTCATTTTTCTCTTTTAGTGTTATAAGCAGCGGCGGATTGGGTATCTAAATCGGCCCTGACATTATTCGGCCCACAAATTGCATTGCGTGTCATTTAATTGGCATCCATTAGTATTTGTTCTTATGTGTTCATTTTGAAATACATCGAAAAATTAACCTATGCATGCGTGGGGGTTATGTCACTTATTCTATTTTGTAGTTCTGCAGGCTTATAGGTTATATGAATTCATGGGTCTCAAGTCGTTTACTTTCAAAATCAATATCCAACTAAATTTAAAACAAACAAACTTTTCAGTTGGTCTTAAACTATTTTCAATCTAATAATTGATTATAATCCAAGTATCCAACATCACAAGACAAAGCCTTTTACTTAAAAGCTCTCAATGAAAGCACGTCCCAGATATACATGTCGCCGAGCAAATGTCAAGCTGGGGGGGGGGGGGGGGGACGGAGAGACTCGCCCAGAACTGAGACGCCATGAACATGTGCGGTACTAGACTAATCATCTGCAAAAGATCATTTCTAAATGGTACTGCGAGGACCAGTCGCGACGCTGAGTCCCTTTTATTAAAAGAACTTTTCTTACAATTTTTAGTGTATTGTGGGCCTTATTGCGATTTTAATCAAGGTGGGTCTACCAGCCCAAATGACCATATAGCCATACACTACCTCAAAATGAATCGTTTACTTTTGAGCAAACAATATTATGAGCACATTTTAAATTAATTTCTCCTCCACAAAATGTTGACGAAAACGTTTCTTTAAAGTGACATTCCAGGTCACCTTGACCAATGAGCTAATCTGGAGCAAGGCATGCTAAGCAGAGTTCCGACCTACTTTCTAGTCCGTGGTCACGCCGTGAAGCTAGAATTAATATCAACAATAGTTGACAGCTAGCAGTACCTGTATCATTCTTGTCCACCGATTTACCATTCAACGCCCCCCAAGGGGAACATAACCGCTCCAAGCAAAATGCGTAGTGTCAATTAATAGTGCAAGTAAGAGTTATGTGGAATTGTTTCATTATCTGGCTTTGTTGATTGTGTTGAGATGGAAGGTTAATTTATTTCAAGTCATATTCAAGCGCATACATTACTACTACTTATAATAATTTTATTTACAGAGCGCTGTTAACAAACAAAATGAAGGCTCAAGGCGCTGTAACAACATTGCAAACACAAACATAATAGCTAGAATGACAATTAATCTTAAATAAGTATTAAACAGATAGGTCTTAATGTTCTTCTTAAAAGTGGTGTAGCATGTTGTCTATCTGAGATCAATGGGGCCAGTTTTTTCTCAGTCTTCTTTTTGGGACTCTTTATCAAACAGGAAAGGTAGGGGGTGGGGGGGTAACGTCCGCACTCCCCCCACACCAATTTATACAGTCAGGCGTTTTACTGGTAAGTGACGTCTACATTAACCGTGCACAGCAAATAGATAGGTAAACAAGCGGAATATAGAATGTCCTTTTTTAAAGAATTCTTATGTACAAGAAAGAACTGCACATTTGCAGCCATATATCTCAATACTATAAGATTTATTTCTCTTTTCTATTTCAAACAAAATTAACTATTGATGGATTTATTTCTTGGTAGAGACAATGAATATTTGTGCATAGTTTCAACTTAATTCGCTGTATCACAGACATGCATCAATCCTCTATTTAATTCGTTATATAAATGGTTATCTGTTAATAGCGCGTTGAGCAAATTTACGAATTTAAAATGACTAGTTTATTTTGTGTTGCAGTCATGTGTTAGTACTTTATCCAGTCGAGGGGGGGGGGGGGTGTACCCGATTAATTCAAATCATCCCCTAGTTAAACCGAGACTAATCGCAATCGATGGCATGAACACTGACCTGCGACATCCCAACCTGTACATAAGTTTTTATCACCTGCTCGTTGCTAAGTCACAGATCTAAACTGCCGACAGGTTGCGATGTAGCGGGTCAGTGTTCAGAACTTCTAAAACGATTGGTCTCGGTTAAACCCGTAAAACCCACCTTGAGATTTCTGTCCAAAATATCTGTATATATAATTCTATTCTTCGCTCAACAGTTTGGACGAACAAGAAGTAAAGAAAAGATCACTCTCTTATTTCTGCGGATAGTCACCCCACGAAAAAATAAGAGGGAGGGGGGTAGAACAAGTGGGTATTCACACGTCGCTACGGATGGCTGCGCGCTGGACTGTCAAACCCTACCCGCTCCCATCCCCCTTCGTCCTGCGGGAGGTTTAAACAAAGAAGTAAACTATCTTTAACTCAAACGAACATCCGAAACATGTAAAACATTTTACAAACACTAAATAGCAGCGCCGGACTTAACCATTGTGACCAAGAAGTCATGGAAAGAGAACAAGTAATATGCTATGTATATTCACCCGTTACTAAATAGCAGGGTCGGACTTAACCATTGTGGGGCCCTATGCGAAACGGATTGCGCGGGGCCAAGTTTGGGTAGGGATACGGATAATAAGTAAAATTTAAGGTTTGTATTAGAAAATAAATTCGTCTATGCATTTTCTTCATTCTTTACTACGTACAGAATTACTTTACGAGCCTTGCGTGTAGCAAAGTCTTACAGTATATCACCAATAGCAAGAATTACCAAATGTTTCAATCTATCTATCTCAAGTAATTCTTCATTAGTTTGAGGCGCGAGAAGCTTCTTTCACCAGATTACACAATTACGCCTAATGCATAATGCCGTTTTTATTTTTCGCGCGTAGGATTGGCGTTTTCCATATTGAATGACACCCCTACAGGAGTGCGCGGGAAATCTGTTTTCAGTCGCGGTCGCATAGGTTGCAGTGACCTAAGGCCGGTCCAGCAAAATAGCGGCATATGCTACTCCGCCGGTCGACTAGTTTTCTATAAACACTTTCACAATCTACTTAGTATTGAAATAGGGCGGCTAAAGTCAAAGGTTCACCCCGATTAAAAGTCATGGAAACTGTTAATGTGTGCCTGAGAGTTTCGAGATTGATTGATTTTCATGTTGCATGACCCTCAGCTAAGCCTCGTTGTGTCACGGGGTTTTCTTTTCACTCATTATAGCAATGCATCTAACATGGGCAGCGGAAGTAACTAGATTTGTTTTGGTTTATTTGAAAGGTGAATATCTTCATGTTCTCATAGCAATAAGCCCTTGCTCTGCTTCACAAACTTTGTTGTACTACAATGTGCATTTGATTTGACAACCTAGTGGACATAGCGTATAAAATAAAAAAAAAATTAAAAAAAAAAAATCACAAAGCTTATATTGAGTCACTCTGTCTGGTGAAACATTTTGAACACCATTTCTCCTACACCCATTCTAGGATCGAGTTGATTGGGAAACTAACATTATCTGGGGAATGTCGTTGCGCTGGGCACAGAACACTCTATAGCAGCGGTTCTCAACCTTTTAAGCTCGGCGACCCCTTTTTACAATCCACCACTCTGACGCGACCCCCCCCCCCCTCCCACTCCCACACATACGCAATAAAAGAATAGACAATAACAATCCATATTTTCGATAGTCTTAGGCGACCCCTGGCAAATCGTCAATCGACCCTCAAGGGGGTCGCGACCCACAGGTTGAGAACCCCTGCTCTATAGATTGCAATGTCTGAAAGGGTAAATTTACTTGTACTGTACTTATGGCTCATTCCAAACTATATTGATTAATTTCTATGTTTCTATAACAGATGTTTCAATTACCAACTAATTTAAAGCTTGTGTTTTTCAACCTTTTATTTTCCCACCCCCTTCCCCAGACAAAAGTATTCCGTTCGTGCCCATATAGACAGCTAACAGACGAAATAATATAAGAATTGGATGGCTGCCTGGTGGTGCGGTTTGCGCGCTGGACTGTCGTTCGGATTTATCGACGGTCGAGGGTTCAAACCCTGCCCACTCCCATCCCCCGTCGTCCTGCGGGAGGTTTGGACTAGGAAGTAAACTATCTTCAACTCTGAAGGAAAATCCGAAACATGTAAAACATTTTACAAACAACATTATAACATAAATTATTTAGTTAAAAAAAGTAATTGTGTGGTTCTTGCATCCAAATTGACGCGTGTTCCCTTCCCCCCCCCCCTCCCTCACCCTCCAGGTAGAGTTGGGGGGCGGGAGAGCCATCGCTTCTACCGTACCATGGGTGGGGGGGGGGGGGTTGAGACAGGCAACTTATTTGGGAACTAGCTATATATTACTCGCGACCCGAGAGTCTTAACTGTCACTTTTACAGGGAATAGCTTTAAAAAAAGATATGACATTGTATTATATTTTTTGTACATGGGGAATTGAACTGAATTCCTTTTGCATTTCACTGAAATTATTGTTAGACAATTTCTCTGTGACTTAAAAGGAAGTTGTTTTTGTTTTTTAGCTCTAGATGGTGTTGTTTCATAAATCTAAAATCCTACATTTCAGTTGTCCGCTAATAATCTTCACACAAAAAAATGTATTTGGAAACTTAACGGACACGTCCAGGTAATTTTGAATTACACCTAAGTCACGCGCCAAATTGTTTGAACTATTGTGTCAGTCAGGGCAACACCTAATGTGACATTACTGTGTGAAGAACTATACCACGTAGTCTAGGATCTACCTGTCACGTCTAGGGCATGGGGCAATAGAGTGGGCGCAGTTCGGCCCTTTTGCGCTGGGCGCTGTTTGCTTCAAGGATATAAAATTTTTCATCCGACGACAAAATAAGACATTAAGTTAAGAGACCTATTCATTTTAGCGTCGGAAAGTGAACAGTGGAATATCTAATTTCTTTCTATTTTTAATCAGGACATTGTAAAATTAATTAAAGGTAAGTCGTCTGTTGGAGATCACCATCAACTAAACAATGTCAAGGACGTTCAATTGAATTTTAAATTTAAAAACTAGTTAATAGTTACAAACAGATGAGCTTTAAAATTTGATTCTGTACTGTTAAAATACAGCAGACTAACACTATATAAATTTTAACAAAAACTTAGCTTATCAAGGCCTCTTACGCCTGAATGTATTTTATTTAGAATATATTTGAAGTAGTTTGTGTTTTGCGCTATTAGTTGTCATAAATCTTGTGTGTGTAAGACGTCATGCCTTAGTTTCTTGTAATTCTTCTTGGGAAGAGGATGGTCTGGCTGTGGGTTCTTTCTGTGCTACTGTGTCCACTGTTTCCCCGTTGTAATGGCTACGTAAGAACGTAGATGTTTTAATCAGGCTTTATGTTCTGGCTTGCGCTAGATCTCTGCTTATTCTATGTTTCAGGGTGCTAGATATGGGTTGTGCTTTGATTAGTGCAAAACCACGTTTTCATTTGTGTAATTGTATATGTCCTGGGCCGTGCGGCCGGAATTAAGTGTATGCGTCAGTTATTATTATGCATAGTTATTATTATATGAATAGCCAAACACATTTGTTACGTATCATAATGCCTTTTAATATTCATCCTCCATTCGTTATTAAATGTTTGATCGTTAAACGAGCGTTGGCCTTTTATTTCATGTTCATAGTTAGTTTAGATGTCGTGTTAGTGCAGTCATTTATGAATGCTCAGCCTGGCGAGGTGGACAACGCGGTTAACTTAAATCATCCCCAGGCTAAACCTGTGAAACCGACATTAACAATCAACACGTCCTTGATTTTGTACACCGGATACACCAAAATGCTTGCTGTTTATAGGCTTTCCGCCAAGTATGAAAATCTCTAATTGAGCACTTAGTGAAATGAAATCAGTGATCGGCCTGTGACAGACATTTTTTTTGATCATCCACTGGAATGGAACAGTCTTTAGCACTGTCTTTTCTCTGAAGTCAAAACCCCTTTGATTTAAGTATCACTTTTACTTATTCACACCCCCCCCCTTTTCCCTTTACACTACCACAACATAAACAATAACAAAATATTTTAAACTTTCAAATTTTTCGGAACTTTAATTTTTTCTATTTTAATGACGAACCTTAAAGTTTATGTAGCATCCTCCAATTGATCCACTCCTCACCGCACACTTATCAGATTTGAATTCAAGATATAGCACCTTTTTTTGTGCGATGTAAGGTATTAGACAACGCTAATATTCCTTAAGACCATCACTTTCAGGCATTGGGGAAAAAATAGCTTTTTTTCGGAAGCCATAATTGAATGCCCCCTTCGCGTTCCCCACAATGCATTTTTTTGGCATTGTGTTTTCTAAAACCAAGTATATCAATTTGTTTTTATTAATGGCAATCGTTTATTTGACCCCTTCCAAATGTAGAGAAAAGGCAGTGCTATATTTATCTTATTTATATTTATCTTATTTATATTTATCTTATTATTATTTATCTTATTTATATTTATCTTATTTATATTTATCTTATTTATATTTATCTTATTTATATTTATCTTATTTATATTTATCTTATTTATATTTATCTTATTTATATTTATCTTATTTATATTTATCTTATTTATATTTATCTTATTTATATTTATCTTATTTATATTTATCTTATTTACACACGTACATTGCTCTTATCTATCTCGGAAACTAAATTTTTTTGATGCTTTTAGGATGTTTGTGTGTTCGTTTGTTTGTATACAGTGTCTAAAAGAACGCTAAATAAAAGTACGTTATGACGTAAGGCATATTAAGAACTAAATCGACTCAGGGAAAAAAGAGAAAATAGATTTTTAAAAATTAAAGGTCCAAAAAATTTGAAAGTTTAAAATATTTTGTTATTGTTTATGTTGTGGTAGTGTTAAGGGAAAGGGCGGGGAGTGTACTATTTCTTTTTATCTTATAAATTGCAAAAGTTCTTTCAAAAGAAAAGATATTTAAGTCCAACTCGTACCTATGTGTCCATGTAGTCATCCATGTTAACCAGTGACTTAAAATCTACCAAGTCATTGTTTTGTCCAGGCTGATTCAACATTACGATGAACAGGTTGGAAAAAAAAGAGAGTTCTAGATGCAGATACAATAATTCACGGGCTAAACAGTTATGTATGTATCTATTATGATGGCTACCTGGTCTCTGGTTTGTGTTCTGGACTGTCTTTCGGTGTCTGAAGGTCCCGGGTTCAAACCCTGCTCACTGCGGAAGGTTTGGGAAAGGATATAATTATCTTACTAAACTGAAGGAACATTTAAAACATTTAAAACAAACACAAACAAAAAATTTAAACAAAGACAGACAAAAAATTTAAAACAAACACAAACAACACATTTAATAAGACACAAACAACACATTTAATAAGACACAAACAACACATTTAATAAGACACAAACAACACATTTAATAAGACACAAACAACACATTTAATAAGACACAAACAACACATTTAATAAGACACAAACAACACATTTAATAAGACACAAACAACACATTTAATAAGACACAAACAACACATTTAATAAGACACAAACAACACATTATACATCAGCTTTACAAGGAACGTTAACTATTATTTGACTAGCAGTACACACGCTCGTTGATCTATAAGCAGGCTTTATATTGTTTATTATGGTCGGAACATCCTTTCCTTTTTTATTCTAACATTCAATCAACGGGCCACATTTTAACGATTCCCTTAAGTTACTTTTTAGCCCGTGAATTAGTGTCTCTGTTACGACAATGATATTCTTTTGGTAAAGTTCCTTCAATGTTGGTTATAAGGAATCATGTTTTGTCATTCTTCCAATGGTTTGAAAGGCTAGAAGACACTGCTCTCACCCAATGGTAGGATTAGTTCCTCTTTTGGAATACAGTTCAATCCACAATAAGGCTTGTCTTCGAGTCGAAAGATTAGTGAGGAATGCAGTATTTCACATGGCCCCAAATTTTTGTTTGCCACATCCAGCGCAGACCTAACCATTGACCTAACCATTGACCTAACCATTGACCTAACCATTGACCTAACCATTGACCTAACCATTGACCTAACCACTGACCTAACCATTGACCTAACCATTGACCTTACCATTGTGTCCGTCGGTGGTCGATTTATAGTTTTTTTTGCCGTCAACGTCTGTCCTAGGCAGCGGATTTTCTTTTGGACACAAATGTGTATACCGCGGCCTTTTGTAAGTGACCTCCAACTAATCTAGTTCTGAAGCCGCATTCACCCAGGCGCTCTCTTCTATGTCAGCTAAAGCAGGTTGGCGCCTTAGTTGGTCTTTAAAGCGTTTCCGTGGGGCAATATACGAGGTTTAACTCCAAGTTTAACGCCTATCATATTTGCACCATTGTGGTATCACTTGACACAACAGTTTTGAATATTTAACATATTTTTAATCTCTCCCAGTCATTTTCTAGTTAAATATTCTCCGGTAAGAAGTTATTTTTATGATGTCACCGGTTGATGTGTGACGAAATCTTAAGATAAAAGACTTTTGTTAAAATTTCTAGTTTCTAGTGCATTTTAGCCAAATAATTATTTTTGTCTCTTTTTTCTCTACGAATCACTTTATCGGTAACAGACTGAAAGGTTGTCCATTATTTTGAATAGAATTAATCAGTTGAATCTAGACTGCACGCCTTTTACTAATGAATCAACTTTCAAGGCGCCAGCCGCCCCTCAAACCGCTAGGCCTTGGCCTGTTGACAACGTCAACCACGCCTTGCGCCGCCACTGCCCTTCAGAACTTTTGACCTAGAAATGAATAAAATATGTAAATCTATATTTATGTATCACTTGTAGATAGAAGCAGATCTATATTTAGGACTACATGAGGGGACATAACAAGATCACATGCTTATCATATTTTATTTTTTTACTGACTGTATTGTTGACTGAGATCTTGGATGTTTATAGACACCATAAATCTAGAAACTCTGTAGAGTTGTCTACCAGAAGTATTCTCACTATTTCACTAGTCCATGGAAATCTAAGCGGCCTAACACCGTCGATCGATGCCACTGTTCAAGTCACTTCATGTTAGTATACAGTTCAGTGACTGCTTTAGACGTCGTGAGATTAACATGGGTCTCATCCGTTGCGTGATTTGGACTCGTCAAGGGAGAAAACTGGACGTTTTTATTTTTTTTTAAATTTTTGATATGTTTGTGGTGGCTTCAAAGAAGCACTTATAGTTCTAGCTAAATTTCTAGTTAAGGTTCTAGTTAAGGTTCTAGTTAGTTAACAACATTTCGGATTCCTAGTTCAAACCATCTATTCTGTGGCATTTTACGTCTCGAGAAACAATCTTTTCCCTTTGCAACTTCTTGTGTGACTAAAGAGGCCAATCCTTGATACACAGCTGCGATCGCAGGTTGGGCATATATAATCACCAGGCGCCGTTGCATTTTCACCCTTCTTTCTGCTTCTGTTGTGTATGACATCTGCAATCTTTGACCCTTCCTTTATGCTCTCTCTCCATGAGGATCTGTCCAGTGCTACCTCTTCCCAGTTGCCAGTGTCGATTTTGAAGAGCTTCATGTCGCGTTTGCATACATCCGTATAACGTAATAGTGGTCGACCAGCGGCTCTCCTGCCTTCTATTAGATCGCCATACAGGATGTCCTGTGGAAGTCGACCTTCTGGCATTCTACGAACGTGGCCAAACCAGCCAAGGCGTCTGCTGCTGATAACAAAGCGGATGTCCTGGCACCCTGCTCTTTGTAGCACTTCCTCATTGGTTATCTTATCTTGCCACCTTATTTTAAAGATCCGCCTTAGGCATCGGAGGTGGAAGACATTCAGCTTTTTTTTCCTGCCATGAGTAGGTTGACCATGTTTCACTTCCGTACAGCAAGGTGCTCAACACACAGGTCCAGTAGACTAGGGCTTTAGTACTGTTAGTCAGCAATATGTTGTCCCAGACTCTTTTCTGCAGCCGTGACATGGTGGCCATTGCCTTGGCTATCCTGTTGTTTATGTCTTTATCCAGTAGAGTGTTGTTGGAAATGATGGAGCCAAGATAACAAAAGTGATCAACAATTTCTATTGGTTGGCCATTAATGCTTACTTGAGGTGCAGTGTTTGTGTTTTGGACAAGTATCTTAGTCTTGCTTTGACTGATGTTTAAGCCGAACTTCTGGCAAGCAGCAGATAATTTGTCAACCAGGCACTGTAGCTGAATATCAGAATCAGCCACAATAGCTGCATCATCAGCATACAGGAGATCCCTGACGAGTAGCTTCCTAACCTTGGTTTTTGCCCGCAGCCTTGATACATTAAATAGTTTTCCAGAGGATCTTGTATGGAGAAACACACCTTCGTTTATGTCGTTGTACGCATAATGCAGTAGACAGGAGAAGAATAAGCCAAACAGAGTAGGTGCGAGCACACATCCCTGCTTGACACCACTGCAAACCTCAAAAGGTGCTGATTGGGCTCCATTGAATTTGACAGTGCATTTAGTTTCTTTGTGAAAACACTCAATGAACTGCAGTAGTTTGGGAGGGCAACCTATTTTCCTCAGGAGTTTGAAAAGGCCACTTCTGCTGACCATGTCAAAAGCTTTAGTCAGATCAACAAAAGCGATGTAACGGGGTCTGTCTCTCTCTCTCTCTCTGAATTTCTCCTGCAGTAGTCGTAGAGAAGATATCATGTCTACAGTGGATCTACCACTCCTGAATCCACACTGAGACTCTGGGTAGACTCTAGAAGCTATCACTTGCAGCCTGGATAGTGCCACTCTAGCAAAGATCTTGCCCACTATACTGAGGAGAGAGATACCCCTGTAATTGTTGCAGTCACTCCGATCCCCTTTGTTCTTGTATATAGTGACTATAGTTGCGTCACGCATGTCCTGTGGGACATGACCTGTTTCCCAACAGCGGCAGAGGAGAATATAGAGTTCAGGGAGCAGGAGTGATTCGTTGACTTTCACTACTTCCACTGGGATACCATCACTCCCAGGAGATTTTCTATTTTTTATGCAGTTAATTGCTTTTTTAAGGTCACTGTGGCTCGGAAGATCATCTAGGCATTCCAGTACTGGAAGATCTGGTAGAGAAGCCAGGGCGACATCGTCTACTGTGTTTTGTGTGGCATAGACTTCGAGGTAGTGTTCTGTCCAACGTTCTAGCTACTTGGTTTGATCTGTAATTTTTTCTCCTAATTTGGATAGAAGGGGAGCAGGCTTAGACACTGTTGGACCCAGGGCCGCGTTAATGCCATCAAATAGAGCTTTGCTATTTCCTGAGTGGAGACTGTCTTCGATTCTGTTGCAGGTATCCCTCCAAAAGTTGTTAGCACATTTTCTAGCCATTTGTTTCGCCTCTTTATTAGCACTTTTGAAGGCCTCCAAAGATCTTGGACTTGGCTTTGTCTTGTGAGCGAGGTGTGCAGATCGCTTTTTCTCGATGCAAGGTTCCATATGTGCTAGATTCGCCTCAAACCAGTCTACATTTTTGTGTTTTTTGAGGCCCAAAGGCAGTGATTGCCGAACTGTAGATTACATCTCTTAATTTCTCCCATCTGATAGAGATGTCTTCTTCATCACTTAACGAGGGGATTGAACTGTTCAGGAGCTCGCCAAAGAGTGCACACTTCACTGGGTCACCTACATGATTGACGTTAATTCGCCTAGTTCTGGGTTGAGTGGAAGTATAAGCCTTCTTGAGAAGTAGTTTGATTTTGCTTAGCACTAGTGAATGGTCTGAGTTGCAGTCCGCACCATGGTATGAACGGGTGTGGATGACACTTTTCAGATCCATCCTTCGGGTGATGCAGAGGTCAAGCTGGTGCCACCTTTTTGAGCGTGGGTGCTGCCAAGAGACTTTATGGCGTTCCTTGCCAGAGAAGAATGTATTTGTTACACACAGTTCATGAGAGCTACAGAACTCGAGTAGCCTTTGGCCATTGTCATTGATTTTGCCAACACCATGAGGTCCCAAGCATTGTGGCCATGCATCATTTCCATCACCAACACGGGCATTAAAGTCTCCATTTATATAGAGGTGCTCGGATTTTGGACTACTTTTAATTACCTCCTCTAGAGCTTGAAAGAATCTGTCTTTGTCCTCTTCCGGTGCAGCAAGGGTTGGTGAGTAAGCACAGATTATATTAACTTTGCCTTGCTGTGATGCAAATTTCATGTGTGCTACTCTTTCATTGCCAATGGGAAACATCGCGATGCAGGGGACGAGACTGTTTCTTATTGCGAAGCCGACGCCATGTATTCTAGGGCTTTGTTCTGGTTTTCCTTGCCAGTAGAATGTATAGTTGCTTTCTGTAAGAGATCCGCTGTCTGCCAGTCTGGTTTCTTGCAGGCAGGCCACATCAATGTTTAGTCTGCTGAGTTCTCTGTCGATGATAGCTGTTTGACGCATGTCGGTGACGAGTTCAGGGTCAGTATTGAAGCCAGGACACATTGTCCCAGCTTGCTAAACGCATTAATGTTGAGGGTTTTCTTTTGATTGTATTTGCAGGTGCGGGTGAGCAGCTTGCTTTTTGATTTTGTCTTAGCACCAAGCACCCAGTGGTGCGGCAAGCTGTGGCGGGATAGCACTTTACTGTCCGAGGGCTGCTCGGCTTAAGGCAGGCAGTAGCTATCCAGTGAGGCTAAAAAGCCCCTTCTACCGTCAAGAGTGGTCCCTGGCGTTCCAGCTTACGCCAATCAGCTAGGAACTTATCACCGGTAACTACCACTCTCCGTGTTTTTTCGAAAGACATTACTGTCAGAGATGGAGTGACCTCTCCATTGCTGGGGGAAAGCCTGGGCGGTAAATTTGCGAGTGCTGGGCTGCCCACACGTCAGCACACGCCTCTCTTCCATACTGACCGGGTCCAAAGGGATGGCGAGCCATCACAATTTGGGGACAGGTGGCTGCAGGAGTTTGCCAGAGAGCAGTAGTCTTTCTACTGTTCCCCCGCCTACGGGCTCCAGGACCGGTTTTTCTGTTAGGGTTTTCTCCCTTAGCCTTAGATCTTACAGGGACACACACACAAGACAGTACGGCTATTGACCTATAGCTAGGAGTTTGGTTTGTGGGCAACAGGGCGTGTCCTCACGCCGATGGGCCATGCCTGCCTCACATCTTGGGGCCAAATCTCCTCCGAGACCCTTGCAGTTTAGCCTGAGGCTTCGCAGCCTCAGTTTCCATCTGCCACCACGAGGAGGTACTGCATAGGACTTGCTGTGAAGAGGCTATGTACTGGCAAGAGAGACTTACAAAACTGCTCCCCTTTCACAGATGCTAGCCAGCGGTGGCAACAAGTCAAGCTACCACACGAGACGCTTCACACAGCCATTTGACAAATATCTATTATCGTATAATATTAATCACACTAAAAATGTTGTTTCCTAACCCTAACCTTAATCTGCAAACAAGGGCAACAAAGATTATGATTCCAAGAAAAATGTCCTCCTTTAGTGTTAGCGAAAAGGCGTTGGCAATGTTTTATCACCCTCACATCTGCAGTATTTAAAATTTTGTTTACCACTGCCTAATATGCAATCTGAACATTACAAAAAAAAAAAAAAAAAAAAAAAACTTAAAATCCTAAATGCTTCTGGTAATGTCGTTAGACATGATCTTGGATGAACTCGGATGTTCTCTTTAGAGGCCTTAGAGGGCCTAGAAGAAGGTGTCAGGAGGGTATGGTATATCCTCACGTTTGGGGAGCGTCTCCTACCATTTGGTGTGAAAGTTACCTTACAATGGGTGCCCGCCCATTGTGGAGTGGTCAGTCACAACTTGGTTGACCACCTCGCAAAAACCGCGGCACTCGTGCATGATAAACCGTGCATATACCAAAGTGTATGATCCCTGACCGACAAAAGATTGTTGGCGCTTTGGTACGATGGCTGGGAGTCTTCGGATAAGGGCCGTGAGCTCCACAGGGCAATGAGTAGACCAGACAGAAAGGATGCGTGGTGGCAACTTAATCATGCGGAACAGGCCTCCCTTGCCCAGTTCCGAGTTGGACACTGTCCCATTGGTGTTTACTTCGGACGGTGAATGGAAAACTACGACACGACGGTGCCGCCACTGTATGGAGGACGACGAGACAATTAACACATTCTTTAGGAATGTCGAGTTCTGCATGAAAGACGATCGGGACAAGGCTTCCTTTCACGTGCTCTAAGGGAGTAATTCTCAGCATGGGTCGCTAGCAATGGGGGTGGGGGGGTTCCTGATTCGGTAAGGTCGTTGGTAAAAACATACTCCATTTGGGCAACTGATTGAGAAAAACATTCATAAGAAAGCTTAAGAAAAACAAGGTTACAAAGACAGTTTGTGTGGAAACACAAACTCAGAATCGGCCCCCGAAGTGATCCACCCAGGCAGGAAAAAAGGCAGGCTTCAATATTTTCAGAAGAATATCATAATGAAAATTATATCTTATCTTATCTTATCTTATATATCAAAGGCAAATGACAGAGAAGAATGGAGAAAGAAGGTTGACAGATCCTGTGTGGTGCCCCAAAGGTCCAGCAGACCAAGGGATAGGTGAAAGTGAATGTGAAGTTAGATGTGAACCTGGCCTAACTGATGTCTTAAAATGAGTATCTAATTGATTTAATTCTTTTGTAAAGGGTCAATCTCTTATTCAAGGCCTCAAGAAAAAAACATTTGCGTAAAGAAAGTAAAATAAGAATAATTCTAATTGTATGCGGTTTGCGGTGGTAAGCAGGGGCGGACTGGCTATATGGGCAAACGGGCAAAAGCCCGGTGGGCCGGTACCAAATGGGCCGGTCTGGTCGCGACCAAAGAAAAAAAAAAATTCAATGCAGACAACTTAAAAAAAAATTACAGCAGCAAGACAAAAAGGCCCGAACATGTTTTTTTTTTTTTTTTAATTATTACAATTAATTTTGTTTGAAATTCAACAAGAATATCCACACAAAAAAATACACTATACACTGTACGTATTAGACCGTACTTTCTGATATGCACGAGCGGCATGGACTGCTTTGATTTCTTCAGGTTGTGTTTGCCCTAATCATTTTGCTTGTCGGCATGGGCCTTTGATTGCACTCCCATTTGTTTTTGCTCCGTACCTCCCCGTCTTTTAATGGTTCCAATGAAATTTAACCAAAAAGAGGGATGACAGAGGTTAAGTTACAAAACATTGATAGCGACAATAAGCTCTTTAACAAAACTTAATAGAAATTAAGTTTAACACATACACACACACGCGGAATTAATAATAATTAATAATAATAATTTTATTTATAAAGCGCTGTTAACAAACAAACAAACTGTAGGCTCAGGGCGCTGTAATAACATCACAAACACAGATACGACAACAGAAATCAAAAACTAATCTAAAAAAGTTTTATGTTTTACTCCCATGACTCGTGGCGTTCATTTCACCGAGATGAAAGACATAAAAAAGCCCCTCACAGAGCGCCTACACTATTACGAATACAATGAAAGATCTGTTTGACATTTTGAGGTTCACCAGGTTGACCTCCCACGGACGCATCACGTGACCAAATATTTACTTTTACAACAAGCTGATGACAGAATGAACCAATAAGAAAATAGATATACTCTTCGCAAGAAAGAAACAATATGTTCTGTGTTCTGGTCGTGGGGGGAAAGAATGTGTTTAAATAGAGGAGAGGTGTTGAGGTCTCAGGTTGATGAATACATTTAATGAGTGGTGTTGTGGTCACAGGTTAATGAGTACATTTAATAAGTGGTGTTGTGGTCACAGGTTAACGAATACATTTAATGAATGGTGTTGTGGTCACAGGTTAATGAATACATTTAATGAGTGGTGTTGTGGTCACAGGTTAATGAATACATTTAATGAGTGGTGTTGTGGTCACAGGTTAATGAATACATTTAATGAGTGGTGTTGTGGTCACAGGTTAATGAATACATTTAATGAGTGGTGTTGTGGTCACAGGTTAATGAATACATTTAATGAGCGGTGTTGTGGTCACAGGTTAATGAATACATTTAATGAGTGGACAAGGAGTACGCTTAATCAAGGATGTAATGGAGGCGTGGCAAGCAATACGCGGGTGTTGTGGCATCAGCATACGTTTGGGCACCTAATTGATAAAAGACAGCCTGATATTTATTTTTATTTAGGAGTTTTAAAATGTGTTACCAGACATTTCCCCAGGAAGTCACAAGTGTTTCAGTGTTAGCTAGGATTGAAAGACTAAAGTTAGCATTGAAACAAAATATTCTCAATTGCTAACATTGATAAGAAGGTTACATGGGTCGTTAATAAAATTATCACTTTTTTTTTAATTTTTAGTCAGTAAGAGTTACAAAAGCACTGAATGAGGGGGGGGGCAGGAGAAGTGAAGGGGAAGGGAGTGTGAACACAGAAATGGACACAGAGTTTCCCAACTCCCTAGCAGTAAGTGTGCTCATGAATATAATCTCTTTTTACAAAGCTCATATCAAGTCACTCTGTCTGTCTGTCTGGTAAAACGTTTGGATACGTTATTTCTCTCACATTCACACTCGGATCAAGCTGAAATTTTGCTGAAATTATTTCTTTTACCTGACAACATAAAAAATATTACCAATTAGTTAACAAACTATTTATAATTAATTATATAGTTTGGCATCTCGAACAAATGGGAAAGATTAAAGTGGTGGTATAAGCTGAATTAGTCCCCCTTAGAGGTCGCCGCTTTAAAGTAAGTTTGAAGCAAACAATAGATAACTATACAATCTCCTCTTTTCATAACTATCTCACATGTAGAGTGGCATTAATTCAATTTTTTTAATTGATTCATGTTTTGTAAGTTTCCCTATTCAGACCTTTCGATCATTAGGGCAGATGATGTTTAGGTCATCTGATTCTTTGGCCAGCGGTTAACTAGCAGAGTATCCTGTGGCCAGCACAAAGACCAATCCTATTACTTTCCCCAACTAAAGTCAGGTACCCATTAGAGTTGGGTGGTCTCAAGGGCACGCTAAAAATCCTGAAATTTAAAAAAAAAAACAAAAAAAAACAGTCATCGAGATTCGAACACAGGACCCTAGGGTCTTGAAACCAAGCGCTTAACCCCTCAGCCACCACTCCTATATGGGTTGTTAGGGTGAATGGAGAATTGTGCAAAGTTTCAATTTGATCCGAGAATTGAGAAGGGGAGAAACAATGTGTAAACCTGGTACAGACAGATACACTGAGTGAGTTGATATAAGCTTTGAACTAAGATAAAACATCTATTTGTTCATTGCTCAACAATACATGCCATCATTCTTGTTTGCCATGGAATGTTTTAACTTTTTATTTGGTTTCCATTTTAGGTCAATGACAAGAGAGAGAACACCTTGTACAATATCGGAATCCAACAGGGCCTGCAATGATGATGTAGCCATCTTCACTATTAAAGAGTAGATTTATCTGGAAACATCCATTCCTTAAGCATCTGTTCGTTACATTTCGCTGTGTCTCGTAGATATGGCCAGCGCTGATTCTTCCAACACTGCACTACGAGAGCCAGTTTTTCTAGGCGACTATAGTTTTAACACAGGGAAACTAAAACAGTTCTCCTGGCTGGATTACGTCATCTTTGCAGGCATCCTTCTGGTGTCAGCGGGAATAGGTTTGTACCATGCCATCAAAGATCGCAAAAACAAGTCACTGGACAATTTTTTGCTGGCAGGCAGAAACATGAACCCGTTTCCGGTGGCGCTGTCCCTGTTGGCTAGTTTTATGTCCGCCATCACGTTGCTAGGGACGCCTGCGGAGATGTACAACTATTCAACGATGTACTTGTGGATAGGTGTTGGCTACTTCTTTGTCATCGCCGGAGCTGCGCACATCTACATTCCGATATTCTACAACCTAGGCGTCACCAGCGCATACGAAGTAAGTATTTATATTCGGCATAGTTTATTTCCAGTGCCTGATTTACTTTTAAGAATAATAAGCTAAGTCTATTTTATAAACCGACCCTTTTTTTTGCAGATGGACCTTATGGGGTAGCAAGTGGGGCAAAGACCCCAGGCCTTGTACCTGAGGGGGGGCCCGCGATACGATACTCCGTTGTCATACAAATGTGTATAACAAATCAAATATATCAAAATAACCTTACTTTAAAGGACTGAAACTTTAAAATTATAGGTGGCGTATCAAAATTAGAAGTGAAAAAAAAATTAGCGAATGGAACCAAACGGTTGGCCACCCCTGTTCTATAGCATCTCATCTTCGGTGGTCGAATGGTTAAGCCCTTGGTTTCGAACCTGAGGTCCTGGGTTCGAATCTCGATGAAGGCTGGGATTTTGAATTTCGGGATTTTTAGAAAGCCCCTGAGTCCAATGGGAAAAGAGTAACTCTAATGGGTACCTGACACTAGTTAAGGAAAGGTGGTTGGTAATTGTGCTGGCCACATGACACCCTGGTCGTTAACTGTTGGAAAAAGAAACAAATGACATTTACATTATCTGCACCATAGGTCTGAACGGGGGTTCTTCACTTCTACTCTACCACATGACACCAACCTTAACAACGCCTCTGATCAATTGTTAGAATCAGAGAGTTGTGTCTCGCGATGTATTATTAGAACTAGACTAATTTTGTGATCTGTTCGTTTGATTTACAAGAGCATTTTTTTTTCTTCATGACTAGGTCATAAAAATGTCATCTTGTTCGTTTTACTATTAATGGTTTTCTTTTTATTTTCTTGTAAGTATCTGGAGAAGCGATTTTCAAGAGGTGTTCGCACCGCTGCCTCAATGACGTTTGTCTTGCAAATGGTGAGTAGTAATACAGAAAGATTTAAGGGGGCGGGGGGGGGGGGGGGGGGGCAGATGAAGCGGAGTTAACTGCTTTCGAAACATTGGTGGGGGGAGTCTATCAAGTTGTCTCCCTTGAAATGCTGTCATAGATGGTCAATAGAGTCAAATATATCTACCTTATTTATAGTGTTGAAATATAAAATATATACATCTGCTAATAATTAAAATAAATGTTCATAACTTGTTGCAGAATAAAGTCTGTAGTAGTTACATCCAGTGCTTTTTTTTAGTGCCGGTACTCAGTGATGGATTGCCTAACTTTTAACTACAGGTTCGCACCTCGATGCAAGCTAAATCACAACTGCAAAGATACTAAATGTCTAAAACGATTTTATTTTATAATTATCATTTTAAATTGTTTGTGTTGTTTAAGACACAAGCACAGAACCGAATTTAAGTATGTGCAGTAGCCCCGCCAGTCCTTCCCTTAAATCCGGCCCTGTTAACATGTGAACAGTTCAGTAAATACTCTGTAATGTAATGCGGCACTCAGATGACGGATAACGTGCTCAATATTGAAAGATAACATACGAAATAAATGGCTTGACAGTCAGGCTTCTACCAGATCATAAATCCTTCTAGAATGTGAGAGAAGGTGCTCACGTTCCAAGAGAAACAAAGAGTGCAGAATTTGAACAAGCAAGAGAAAAAAGAATACTTTTTAAAAACAAAGCTGATCTATCGGAAAGAAGCGCTAACTACTGCCATTTATCTGAAGATTAAACGGTTTAGCTTCCTTCCTGTTATATAAAATAAACTTAATTAATTAGTACTAAATAATTAAATAATTGGTTAATTTTTGGATGGATTCGTATATTGAAAGAGAAAGCCATTGTCTGCCGATATAAGAAATATAGAAGATCTGTAGAATGACTCATGTAAAGTAAAAAATGAAGATATAGATTCAACCAGTGCTTTTTTTTTTGACGGTACGCACCGGTACGGCGTACCGGTGCATTTTCCAATGTGGAGAAAAAATATTAATTTTCTTGTATTTTAACGTTTATTATTTATTTATTATATTATGAAATTGTCAAAATTGAATTTTTTAAAAATTAAAATATAAAATGCGAAAGAGCTTTGATTTAAGGGAAGGGCTGGCGGGGCTACTGCACATACTTAAATTCGGCTCTGTGCTTGTGTCTTAAACAACATAACCGACTATTGATCAGTATGTCAATTGTTCAAAGTTTGTATTGTATTCTCTTGTAAAAGATGTCCTGTGAGTGTGTGGGTCTTATTTGTTTTGTTTACAGACTCCTCAGTGTAATACGTATTTAATGTAAACTAGTTTCTACACACATGGCGATTACAAAGCAACAAAAGACCTATATTTCATACAAGGATATAGCGTTCACTGTATGGATGTGTACAGTTATCAATACATTATCAAACTTATCAGTGACTAAGCACAATTAGAATTAGAATGGGCCGAATGGTACACTATAGAAATGCCCGGGTCTATTTTGACACCAAGTCCTCCCTGCTAGAGCTTAATTTTTAATATGTATGTAATAGTTGGCTACAGTGACGTCCTTGACATTGTTTTTTTATTGTGAAACTTTCTAATTGTCAAATGTCGTTACTGATTTCAATTTAGAATAGTAGGCCTACGTTGAGGAAAAGTAAAGCAGAGTTAGGGTAGGGTTAGGCCTAGGTTGAGGAACACAATTCTGATACATTTTATTTATTTATTTTTTTAAATGTACACTACAAAAATTCTATTTCGTATACTTCACAGACTCTGTACATGGCGATTGTGTTGTATGCACCTAGCCTCGCATTGAACGCAGGTAACTGAGATCTACTTCAGTAATGTCAAAGATTATGTGTGATGTTATAGAGTCAACTTGAAATATTTGTTTTTATGTTCGACAACCAGAGTACGTCATCATAGTCATTCATTTACGCTTGACGTCTTTAGTCCATTTAGCATAAGCCTTATTCTTTCTCTGTCAACATACATTCTGATTTCTAAACCAGGGGTAGGCAAATACGGCACTCGGGCCACATGCGGCCCTTTATACGAAAAGGGTTGCCCACCCCTGTTCTAAACCAAAGTTGTATTTTTCTTAGCGGTATTAGATATTTTTACAAGTGCCTTCCAGGTCATTCATAGTGTATCTCATTGGCACTCGTACCTAAGCGAGACCAACCGTCATAGAAGGCCTGAACACTGCGCTGTAACGTCGAAACCTGAGGGCAATGGAGACCATGCGTCTCTGGGAGGTCTATGTAATTCAAATCAATTATTATTAAAATAATTTAGCTTTGATATCGTAAGGTCTAGGGGTTTCTAACGACATCATAGACCAGCACGTATTAGGCTACAGGATGGGAAACAGAACACACAGGTAACATACAATAATAAGAATTGATTTAGTTTGAAACGAGGTAACTTTTTAAAGTAATAAAAGATAAAATGGGAAAGGATACCAATGGTGGGGAGAACAATGATAAAACCTAAAGCAACCTATCTACGAATAAAGATAGACGAAATTATCAAATCATCATTTTGACTGCTGATGATACAAACATGGGTGCCATATTGTTTATAAACTTAGCTCTACTAATTCTGCATTCACTTGTGGTCGTCTCAGAAGCGTATCCCTCTGCCATGGTGCTGTAGATTGTTCCAGTCAGTTAGCCTGAGTATCAGCTTTGGGCGGTGATTGATCACGTGATAGGTCAAGATAGACAATGCGACATCAGGTCAAGATTAGTGTTTCCCACTTTTTCGCAAATAAATGGTTTTAAGAACACCTGGCCAGAGGTTAAGCGTGACTTGCCGATTAGGGCCTAGGTACAGGGCAAGGGGATAGCCTCGTAAGATGTAAGGAGCTCAGATGGTCCGGCGCAAGCGATGAAGTCAACAAAGTTGATTGACATGACACCTAAATAGAATAATAGAGCTATTGGCCAAATGGGTAAACTGGCGAGTAGCCAATGTGTTAAGTGAAGGTATGGGTAAATAGTCTGCATTCACACCTTTTCACGGCAAATATAAAATAATTTCTGCGTAATTTGATGAGGTCGGTTGTTTTTGCTCAGCAGACGAATCGTAACAGCTACCAGTGCTACAGCCTCTATCTCCACAGCATCTTAACAAGAAACATAAAGACACACTCGTAATACATTTTGTCGTACGTTGTTTAGTAATAACAAACCAGAAGCGTGCAGTTGGGTGACTTCAAGTAGTGCCCCAAGCCGAAGACTACAATTTACAACCTTTAGACAAATGTTGCAGTTCGTTATAAATAAATTGGAATGGGAACTTGGGAAGCTAACCAGGAAGAAATCATGAACTGGACAGGACAAAGTAGTCGCTGTTCACTGTCTAGTTGTGTATAATAGTTTGAAAAATGCCTGTCTTTAATATAGGAAGATAATTGTAGTTAGAACAAAAAAAAAAAGGTTTGGCTACTGAGATGAAGGTCCCGGGTTCAAGTCTTGGTGTATAAACACCTTTGTTTTTCTCGCTGCTCGAAGTCGTTTTGCATCACAACCAGGTCATGGGGTGTCCTTGAAAAGTTGTTCAAAGGATATAGGTTCAAGTGGTCTTCTTTCAGATCCTCTATGTATACGGACGCTCTAATACCCAAAAAAAAAATGCTTAACTAGCATGTCATAGTAATAATGTGTATGTAAATGCTTAAAGTTAATAAATTATTGCTAAGATGTTATGTTTCATTTTTTCCGACCCAGTGACTGGCTTCACGTTGTGGGGTTCTGTTATATCTGTTGGCATTGTGTGTACACTCTACACAGCTTTTGTAAGTATTACTTGATTAGTCTATAGTCGAACCTAGTTTGTACTGGCCTTTTGTTCGGTGGTAAGGTCTCCCGTAGCTACACTAAAAGTTACACAAATATTTTGTGGGGAAAGGGTAGGAGTGGGGGTGGGGAGTGGAGGAAAGAGAAAGTGGTATGCATACAAAAAAGTGTAACCAAACATCGTTGTTCACATCGCCTCTTCTTTCTCTTTTAACTCAGTCTCTGCAGGACTTTTTGTTCTGCAAAGCTTAAATCAACTCACTCTGTCTGGCACACATTTTGTACACGCTCTAGTTCCCACTTCCCATTCAGGGATCAAGTTGAAACTTTGCATGATTAGTTGCCCCTAACAAAATATGAATCAATCCAAAAATTAACCAGTTTATTTAATAATTAGTGGTAATTAATTAATTTATTTTGATACTTATTAAGGGAAATACATATTGCAATATTGATATATATGGCTATAAATGTACAGTTCTTTCCCTTATATAAGCTTCTTTTTTAAAAGTATTGTTTACCTTTTGCTTGTTTGGAAATCCCTTGACCCCATCAAAACGTTTCAGATTATTAACGCCCCATCCAGTTCATTCCGACCAAGATTTATAAAAAAAAAGTCTTCTCCTATACTATTGAGATGAATCAATTTAATGTTAAATCACGCCATTATGTTTATATTTAGTCTGTAGATTTGTACAAAATGTGAAATTTTCTAATGTGTGTCACTATGAGTGTGGTTACCACAGTGTGGTTGGTAATGTGTGTCGCTATGAGTGTGGTTACCACAGTGTGGTTGGTAATGTGTGTCACTATGAGTGTGGTTACCACGGTGTGGTTGGTAATGTGTGTCGCTATGAGTGTGGTTACCACAGTGTGGTTGGTAATGCGTGTCGCTATGAGTGTGGTTACCACAGTGTGGTTGGTAATGCGTGTCGCTATGAGTGTGGTTACCACAGTGTGGTTGGTAATGCGTGTCGCTATGAGTATGGTTACCACAGTGTGATTGGTATTGTGTGTCGCTATGAGTGTGGTTACCACAGTGTGGCTGATAATGTGTGTCGCTATGAGTGTGGTTACCACAGTGTGGTTGGTAATGTGTGTCACTATGAGTGTGGTTGGTAAAGTGTTTAAACTACAGCATCAGTTGGAAGAAAATTGTAAACTTGAATGTATTCTATTACTGCTAGGGCGGGATGAAGGCCGTGTTGTGGACAGACAGTTTCCAGGTCATCATGATGGTGGCCAGCCTCTTGGCCATCCTAATAAAAGGTGACCTCGTAGTGGGCGGTATAGGCCAGGCTTGGGACTCACTAAACAGAACCAAAAGACTGGATTTTACCGAGTAAGTGGTTGACACAAAAAAAAACTGTAACTAGACTTCGTCTTATTGCCTTGACTTTGTGTTTGTTTTTGTTTTACAGAGAACCGCAGGAAAACTTGTAGGGAAAGATAAAAGAAAAATAATTACTTATTATTATATATGGAATAAAGTTACAAAATAAGCATCATATAAAACGTATGTTGTACATGTTTATTAGCAAGAGTCCACTAATCTGCTGTATTAAATGTAGGTACGGGGTGTGTTGGAGGGATTTTTTTCTCCCCCCACCCCAAAAAAAATATTTATATTTATGTATGTGTGCATGTGTGTACATAATCTTTATTACATTCTGACCCTTTATTCTTTCGGAAGACGAATTGTGTCCTAGAATTTCTTCCTGGAGTTAGTGGAAAAATTGATGACTCCCCGCCATTATCAGCAAGGGGGTCTGAGGGAGCGCTAGGAGTTCCCCCAGCGCGTGGCGGAGCCCGCCGCCAAGCACTATTTCTGGTATTGAAAGTCAACAAAATGCATATTCTGAGGTATCTACAGTGCATTTTCCTGCTATTAAAAAGTTTTATTTCAAAAACCTAATGTGCTATTCTTACTGACTTAGACCTTCTCGCGCCGCTCGGCGTATTTGGCGGCAAGAGGTTTCCATAAAAATCTGTCACTGGTAATGTCCGAAGCCTCTTCTCACCTGCTCTGAGGACCTCCATGAAAGTGTGTAGCACAGTTGTACTTAATAGGATGTCATCGCAACTCTTGGCTACACTAAAATATTTTTAGTGTGTCATTTGCTTTTTTTTATATTGAAGCGGAATGTTTTAGCATCAAACCCCTCTGAATTGGAGTTTAAACTCAAAACCCCATTGACTAAATTCATATAATTTTGAGTGTATAATTTGCTTTGTTTTTAATATTAAAGAGGTATTTTTTACCTTCCAACCCCGCTGAAGGGGGGTTTAAACTCAAAACTGACTCAAAACAAATTTAACTACGCTCATAACAGTTTTAGTGCGTAATTAGCTCTTTTTTATATTGAAGAGGTATTTTTTGGCTTCAAACCCTACTGAAAAGGGGGAGGGGGTTAAACTCAAAACCCCTTCATAATTTTGAGTGTGTAAGTTACTTTTTTATATTGAATAGGGGTTTATCGTAAATTTTGGAGGGGGTTTTAAAATCAAAATCTTCCTTAACTGAGCTTTTGGAGTTTGGGGATTGTCGTTTGCATTTTGTTTTGTTTTTGTTATATAGAAGAGGGGTATTTAACTGATAAAACCCTTGGTAGGGGGTTTTAAACTAAAAACCCCATGGTAAGGTGTCTTAAACTCAAAACCCCCTGGTAGGGGTTTTTAACTCAAAACCCCCTGGTAGGGGCTTTTAAACTCAAAACCCCATGGTAGGGGGTTCTAAACTCAAACCCCCTGGTAAGGGGTTTTAAACTCAAAAACCCTTGGCTGTGCTGGGGCAAATGCTGGTTTGGTATTAAAATCTCACCTAAAATAAACAAAATCAAAGCAAAAAATCAGTCACTAAATTCCGATCCCCCCCCCCCCCCCCCCACAGGGTGGATTTCATTTCGGGGAAGGGGGTTGAACCCCAAACCTCCCCCCTCCCCGGCTACGCCCATGATAAATGCAAATAATATTTCAAATACCAATATATAGGAAAGCTATTTCAGATTTAACAAGATTATGAATGAAGTCTCTAGATGGATACACACAAAAGGTTCTGAATATTTCTCTAGGACTAGTGTAAGTAAGTAATGAACATTTTTCAGAAGGCATTAGGGACCAAATATTTAATGACAGGGAATGGTGAATTAAATATGGCGAAAAAAGGGACAGCACTGACCAAGATACGAACCATTAACCCTCTGATTCGACAACTCCGCCTAGTAATTGAATGATGCCTACAGATGACATGTTTCCATTCATATCTGCGTTTACGTTTACGGCTCAATGGCTACCTACCCACTGAAGCTTCTAGATCTAATGTATTTACCTTGTTCACTTGTTATATTGAGAGAAAGACAGTTAAAAAATTTAATCATTGTTTAGAAAACCTATATCAACTCTGTACACGTTATTACTCCGATACCCAATCTCGGATCAAGCTGAAATTTTGCACAATTATTTCTTTTACCTGACAACACAAGAATCAATTTTAAAAAATCACCAGTTAGCTAATTAACTAATGGTAATTAATTATTTTGTTTGGTATCTTGAACAAGGGATAGAAATTGTACTTGACCATGCGGTGGTAAAAGTAGACTTTGTCGTCCTTATACTTTATAGAGTAATATAGAGAGAAATAGGTCGCCTTTTTAAAGTTTGAAACTAACAATAAAACCTTCTATTGTCATTTGCACTTAGCTGGAATAGTGAATAGTGTGTTGGATTGAGAAGCATGGAGGAGGATTGAGCCCTTTAGTTCGAACAAGTGATAGGATCATAGCGTATTGAGAAAGCTAAAAGCATGGAATTGCGTTAAACAAAAACAATTGAGAAAAATTGTACAAATTGCCTAGATTTAGTGTTGTTAGTTTAGATCAATTACAAATTTGAATTCATGACCAATCCCAACGAATTGATACAATGACACTCACTGGACTATATAAAACTGGTTTCAAAAGAAAGTATTGGAGATATTTGTCTTGTTTGTTTAACTCTAATATATGACTAAAGGCTCTAGCTGGGTCGGCGTGCGTCACCCTATTAATGAAAAGACTGCCTCTAATATTGCTTCACCCGATTCATGAAAACACTGACTCTAATCGTGCGTCACCCTATTCATGAAAAGACTGACTCTAATCGTGCGTCACTCTATTAATGAAAAGACTGCCTCTAATATTGCTTCACCCTATTAATGAAAAGACTGACTCTAATCGTGCGTCACTCTATTAATGAAAAGACTGCCTCTAATATTGCTTCACCCTATTCATGAAAACACTGACTCTAATCGTGCGTCACCCTATTCATGAAAAGACTGACTCTAATCGTGCGTCACTCTATTCATGAAAAGACTGCCTCTAATATTGCTTCACCCTATTAATGAAAAGACTGACTCTAATCGTGCGTCACTCTATTAATGAAAAGACTGACTCTAATCGTGCGTCACTCTATTAATGAAAAGACCTACTCTAATCTTGTGTCACCCTATTAATGAAAACACTGCCTCTATTCGTGCATCACCCTATTATTGAAAAGACTGCCTCTAATCGTGTGTCACCCTATTAATGAAAAGACTGCCTCTAATCGTGCGTCACTCTATTAATGAAAAGACTGACTCTAATCGTGCGTCACTCTATTAATGAAAAGACTGACTCTAATCGTGCGTCACCCTATTCATGAAAAGACCTACTCTAATCGTGCGTCACTCTATTAATAAAAAGACTGACTCTAATCGTGCTTCACCCTATAAATGAAAAGACTGACTCTAATCGTGCGTCATTCTATTAATGAGAAGACTGACTCTAATCGTGCGTCACCCTATTAATGAAAAGATTGACTCTAATCGTGCGTCACCCTATTAATGAAAAGACTGACTCTAATCGTGCGTCACCCTATTCATGAAAAGACTGACTCTAATCGTGCGTCACTCTATTCATGAAAAGACTGCCTCTAATATTGCTTCACCCTATTAATGAAAAGACTGACTCTAATCGTGCGTCACTCTATTAATGAAAAGACTGACTCTAATCGTGCGTCACCCTATTCATGAAAAGACTGACTCTAATAGTGCGTCACCCTATTCATGAAAAGACTGACTCTAATAGTGCGTCACCCTATTCATGAAAAGACTGCCTGTAATCGTGCGTCACCCTATTAATGAAAAGACTGACTCTAATCGTGCGTCACCCTATTCATGAAAAGACTGACTCTAATCGTGCGTCACTCTATTAATAAAAAGACTGACTCTAATCGTGCTTCACCCTATAAATGAAAAGACTGACTCTAAACGTGCGTCACTCTATTAATGAGAAGACTGACTCTAATCTTGTGTCACCCTATTAATGAAAAGACTGACTCTAATAGTGCGTCACCCTGTTCATGAAAAGACTGACTCTAATAGTGCGTCACCCTATTCATGAAAAGACTGACTCTAATAGTGCGTCACCCTATTCATGAAACGACTGACTCTAATCGTGCGTCACCCAATTCATGAAAAGACTGACTCTAATAGTGCGTCACCCTATTCATGAAAAGACTGACTCTAATCTTGTGTCACCCTATTAATGAAAAGACTGACTCTAATAGTGCGTCACCCTGTTCATGAAAAGACTGACTCTAATAGTGCGTCACCCTATTCATGAAAAGACTGACTCTAATAGCTCGTCACCCTTATCTCTCCAGTATGGTTGCAAAGTTAAAGTGGCTAAAACAAGTTTAAAAAAACAAATTAAGATAATTTCAGAATTCTTTCAATTGCCATTTGCCAAACTCTCCCCTACCTATATTCAAAATTTATTTCCAGCAACATATCAGTTGGGGCAAGTCTAGAGCCAAACTTATAAATCGTACTGGAACATATTGGACAATCATTGCGAATGATAGATATTTATTGAATGCGATGAGCCTACTAGTTCAACGTTGTAAAACGTTTCAATATATCAAGATAGAATGTTGCTAGATTCAAATATCTGAGAGCAAAAAAAATCTGACATTTTCGTGTCGGCTTTTTAATTGATTTTGTCCACCATGCGAACTACAAGTCTTTGTTTTCATCTTTTAGTTTCAGTGTTGACCCTTCAGTCAGACACAGTGTTTGGGCTCTGACAGTGGGCGGTTACTTCACTTGGGTATCCATCTTCGGTGTGAACCAGGCACAGGTACAGAGGGCCGTCACGTGCCCAACATTGAAGAAGGCTCAGTAGTAAGTTCTATTTCTTGCTCGACTAATTTTAGTATATTTTTAGAGGCTCTGTTTTTAAACTCTAATCTGGTTCCTGAAACGAAGCATGGTTAAAGTTCAGTGTATTCACCCAGATAAGTCTCGCAAACCTTTCTTCAGGAAACAGAACCAGGAAAGAAGAGGAGGAGAGGCAGAGAAAGTGATGGGAAGACATAAAAGAATGGACGGGCCTGTTATTGAAAGAGATTCTATCCAAGACAAAACACAGAAAGAAAATGGAGAAAGAAGGTGGTCAGATCAAGTGTGGTGCCACAACGGTTCATCAGACTAAGGAATAGAGATGAATGTGAATGTGGAGGTTTTAGAACCGATAAAGATGTTTTGGTGATAAGAAGAGAATTATTTTAAACTTGTGCAACCGTAATCCATATCAGATTTCTTCTATCAGAGTGACGCTTGGACACAGCGCGACTTGAACATAGATGTTTCCACAGGATTCTAAACATCTTATTATCGGAGAGAATAAATGAAGAGTTCTTTAATGGACTTAACAATGTCAAGTGTTACAAGATAAAGAAAGAAAACAGTTTTAAAGCTATATTTAAACATCACAGACTTACATACTCTACTCTCTGTAGATTTACTCACTGTAGAAGCACACAGTGACGTATACTTATATATATATATATATATATATATATATGATTATAGATGTATACATAATACTTATAGAAATGGGCATCATAGATGTACACATGATGGATGTACCCAATAAGGATGTTCATCTAGTAACTGCTCTATTGGTGAATCTATCTCGTGCTCCCTTACTGTATACTTCACAGCCTCTACTTTTCAAACATTCTGCTTTTAGTTATTCATATAGAAAGTTATTTTTGTTTTCATTCAGTGCCATCTGGTTGAACTTTCCTGGACTTTGTATCATCTTGTATCTCTGCTGTTTTATTGGCATCTATATGGCGGCATTTTATGAAAACTGTGATCCGGTCAAACCTGGTTTGGTCACAGATACCAATCAGGTCAGTCCAATGTATACTAGAGTATTTCCGCATTACTATTTTCAATAATAAATTGTTTTGACTGGGCAAATGCTGAAATTCTTATTTCGATTAAAAAAAATAATTTATAAAAATAATACTTTTTCACATATAAGCACACGCATTCAAACAAATATATAGGCATACACACATTAAGTTTGGATAAAACAAAATACAAATAATAATAATAATAATGATATCTTAATGGCTTGTCATAAAAAAAACACAGTCATCATTCTCTCATGTTTCCTTAACGCTCGGTGCCAGTCTCTAGACAAGATTGAATCACTTGCCAGATTAGATTTCCGTCATTTAAAAAAAAAAATTATTGCATTTTGATGACCGAATATTCAAATGTCTGCGTCACATGACCGTCACATGATCCGTCCTTCAGTTGGCCCAAATGATTGATTACGACGATAGCAAAACGTAACTGTGCCCATCAACTGACAAACTAACTTTCACGGAAGAACCGCCTCTGCTCGCTTTTATTCTTATTTTAATAAAGTCTCAACATGTGTGGACTCTTGAGGTCTGGGTTACTGCTGCAGAGGCTTGGGAAAAAAAACATCATACAAAATTACAACAACACGATCAACAGCCACGCCCCTGTACAGTGAGAATGTTGTCGTCATTAATGCTTCCTCAGAGCTAGGTTAGGTTAAAGTGATCAGATATTTGGAGAGCGAGACGTAGGTCGATCACTGGACTTAAAAAAAACGCTTAGATTTTTCGATCAATATTTCAAGAACTTCGACGTTAGTACAAACACATCCCAATGTAAACACATCCCAATGTAAACACATCATTGAAAGTACTTCAAGCGCACTGACATTCTGTCCTTCAGTAAACAGAACTTTTTCACGAAATATTGCCGCAATGTTGTGTACAAAATGCAGCCACAATTCAGCACACGGATTTTTAAGAAGCTTTTGATTATGGTTGGACACTACTCTAGTATAAAGAAATATGATATCAAATAATTTCTCTACCGAAGTCTTTAGAGCTAATCACATGGTCTTGCCATATCCCTGGTCTTCCATATCCCTGGTCTTCCATAGCTCTGGTCTTTCCATAGCCTTGATCTTTCCATAGCCCTGGTCTTTCCATAGCTCTGGTCTTTCCATAGCTCTGGTCTTTCCATAACCTGAATTTCCTCTGTATTCAAAATCGATGACTTTGCGGTTGTTTTTTTCAAAGATTTCCCGCGAAGGGTAGCACAAAGAATTGTACCATCAGGGGAAATAATTTTACTTTATTATGGGCTGCTCAAAACTGGGCATCGCTAACCTGCTTCTTTACTTTGTTCAATATATAGGGGTCAAGCCTTTAGTAACGATTGCTTCACATTTGATTGAAAACTGTTATTATGGGGGGAAAAAAGTATTTTAGACAAAGTTTCTTGATCGGCTGCCAATTAATCCATCGTAAAAGTATTTATGATGAGAAGTACCTTAATGGAGGCTTACTACAAGCTACCATTACGACCTGTATGCCGATGTTTGGTTTAATCCACATCTACCCTATACAACTGTAATCAACATTTCTAGCATCACACTCCACTGTGGTTGTTGATTTGCTCTGCGCCATCTTTGGAACACTGCTTGTAGTGCTTTATGAACTTCGATGTTCTTTTTGTCTCCAACATTTTTCTACCTTTCATCGACTTGAACAGAAAGTCAAGCAAAGGACGACTGTATGCTGGAATTGATTAGCAGGAT